>QRFJ01000477.1:469213-529213 GCA_006176705.1 Cocos nucifera | reverse complement strand
TGTGCACTTCACACATAACCTTGTTCTTTTGTACTTGAGAATTACAAGAAAACCTTCCTAGAACAATTACATCAGCCCTATCATGTTTTAGATATAGTCAATTCTCAGAGGTATCTTGACACTTGTGTGCATTTAGTCAGTTCAATACAAATTGATTCTCCAAATCACCCTAACATTTATGTGCTTATGGTCAGGTATCAATCTATTACAAGATAAATTCATAGAAAAATAATTGAGTAGATGATCTGACCAGAAAAAAGGAGGATTTTCTTTAACCTGCTTAACTTGAATCTCACAAAGAGAAAGGTAGAAGAGAAATTTTTTTTTGAAAGTAGGGATCAAGTCCCTTTCTTTCTCTTTTAATTTTTTATTGATTAAAAATAAGGTACATATTCTTTATTTATAATAACGAGATACATCTTTATATAAATTGGGTCAGATTTCTCTTCTAATTCTAATTAGACTTTTTTATCTAAAATAGACGTGTTTAATAGAAAAATTTAGAGAAAACTAAAATTCTTTAGGAGGTAGATTTCAACTTTTATATCAACTCTGCATTCTGTCACTTCACCAAATCCTTCTCATATTGGAAGCTATACTCGGTCAAAGTCTTACTTAAGAGAAAGATTTTAAAGTTAATCGATCTATTTTGGATTCCAAATAAAAGAATTTTGGCCTAATCGCCAAGGAGGACACTCCCCTTAATAGCATGGCATTATATCATAGATCTCAAAAAGCTATCTAATTAAAAAAAAAATCATTGAAATTGAATGTTGAATGATCAAATTATGGCTTTTGAAAGTTTGATTTGCGACTTGACTTTCTGATGTGGTAGATTTTACTCTTGAATTCTATTCAATCCTATTTATAGCGGCCAAAGTAGTCTACATCGAGTTAGAGGATCCTCCTGTATTAGTGGATCTTTATTTATGTTCCGTAACTAACTTGCCTAGTGATAGTTGATTACAACTTTTCTGTACAACTTACTTTTCAAGAGCATCATTTTAATTAACCATAAGCTTTCTTAGCTAGATTAAAATTAATAACAAAAATAACATTCACTTATCCTTAAGAGGTAAAGAAGTCTATGTAGTCCCTCTTTTTAGGTGGCACTTAGTTGCCTAACAAGTTGGGGTTGTTATGGGGATTATCTATCATCTGACCCAACCTTCCTCTCCTTAGATTATGATCGAGTACTTGCCAATGACTCAACAACATTCCCTTGGGTGTCGGAAAGAGAAGACTAGAAAATCGATGTAAAGCAACTTTGTGGCATCTACTTCTATCTAACCCCTAGCTTGGATGCTTACCGATCCTAGGGTCAAGATCTTACCGATGATGGAAAATGAGGTCCTATTACCAACGGACCATTATAGAAGGAAGAATCATCCTCTAAAATTTTAGACGATTTCCTCAAAATATGAGTATGTGAGTTAATGTCATGCAATCATCATCCATAACCCACTACCCATGTTCCAATGAACGTGGGTATTGATTCTCCATTGCCTTTACCGAATTTGGGGAGGTAACAATCAATTGCTTCCCCCATATAAAGGAGGTAGATGGGACCCTCAGGTAATTAGTTTAACTCTAAAGAGAGAACCATTCATACTCTTGCTCTCTCTTTTCTCGATTATTCTCAAGATTCGACTGACTTAAGCACCAGATATCTCCGATGAGAGTAGACTTGCTTTACAGGTTTTCCAAGTAGTCCCAGTCCTCATATTGAGATCAATCTCTAAGGTCAGAAGGAGTCCGACCACCAACCTCACACTTCAGATCGGAGTGTTGTGGAAGTAGTTTGGTGCTAGAAGGAAAGCTTAAGCATGTTCATAGAGATAGGATAAAATGGCAAAAATAAGAACACAACTCTGCCACCTTCCATCGACAATTATCTCACTGCAGCCAAGGCAATGCTGCCCAAGTATTCACTACCGCACATCCTCCTATCGTGGTGGACCCATAATAGTTTGATGCCCCGATCCAATAGGTCCAGGTGTTGACCAATATGATATAATGGCTCTAGCAGGCAACTGAGAGACAATAGACCTAGAGCTAGCTCTTCAGACAGCTCTCTCTCAACATAGCTGTCGATCTCACCTCAGGAGCCCGGAACCAACCCACTAACAATTAGGGGTGGCAAAAATTGATTCAACCCACCAAATCAATTCGTGTTCGATCCACCTTAAACATGTTTGGGATTGCATTAAATAGATCCCAAGTCGTAAATGGGTCAACCCATTTAACCTGTTAAATAAGTTGATCGGGTTTAGGTTTCAGGTCACTGATCTATTTAACCCATTTAATAAATGGGTTGGAATAGGTCGGGTCGGGTCATGTTATAACTCGTTAGCCCGCGACTTAAACCCAGGGGCACTAAGGGTAAAGGGGGCAGACTCAATTTCAACTTTTAAGTTTTAACCCCTATTCGACTCTTTCATTCTTTTGCTTTCCTCCTCCCGAGTTCCATCCTCCATCTTTGGTTCGTCTTCTAGGATTTGGTATCTTGATTTTTTTCTTCACTCCTCTGCAGCTCCACTCCTCCTTTAGTGCTTCCAACAGCCCAGCTTCCTTTCAATGGTGGCTGGCTGGGGCAGTGGGGCTTGTCAAGGTTCGGTCATCACTGAGGGACAGAGGGAGGGCTTGCCATTTTTGCTACTTGGCACCTTGGTCCTCACCCATCTAGAGTTTTTTTTTTCTCTTTTGATCTTTTCCACCTTTCGTGCTTTCTTAATCTTTCCTAAGGTATATTTTTCTTAATCCTTAATTTAGGGTTTTTTTAGGTTTCATTTATTTGGATTAGATTTTGTTCTGGTAATGTTAACTGATTCTTATTTCTTGATTAGTTATTTTGCCTGGTTCTTTCTCTATTTTCTTTCTATTTTTTGATTATGATGGGTTCTTCAAGTTCTCTCCCATCTCCGAGTTCTTCGAGTTCTATTATCTGATTATGATGGTTCTTTCTCTATTTTCTTTCAATTGGTTGAACTTGAACCATCTTTTGATTTTTTTATTTATTCTTTATTATTTTAATAAAATACTGCTTGCTGGTTGCTGTGGCTGCCTTTGATTTTGTATGTTTACTATTTACTATTTTATGTATAAAATATGTGTAAAATACTAATTGGTTGAACTATGTGTTTACTATTTTAATTTTATAGAACCATCTTCTTTTTTATGTGTAAAATATGTTTACTGTTTAGAAAATTGTAGAATTTTGGATGTATCCTTCTTTTTTAGCTATATGTAATATATGTTTTAATTTTTTCTGATTACCCTTTCATTATCAGAATATTTCATTAGTTTATTAGGGACTGTTTTTAAGTTTAGATGGGATGGATGCATAGAAGCATCAAAGGGTTAGAGGGGATTAGATTTTATTAGATTTGTTGTCTCTATCTCTAGAACTTTTTAATTGTAATGGATTCGTTCAAATGTGGATTGATTTTATTATTTTTCATATTTTTTAGAATTATGACTATAAGTAAAATTTGTTTAAGACTCTTTTTTTACTTTTGGTAAGAATATAAAGCTTTTATCTTCTCTATCATGCTTGTAGATTGCTGTTTTGTATTATTTTGATTTCTATTTTTTATATTAAATGTCAAAATATGCACAATGGGTCAATGGTCTATGTGCACTATGGGGGTTGCTTTAAGGTTTGTATATGGAGGCTATGATGATTTTGGGATATGCAATTGTTGATTCAACTATTTCTAATAGCAATAATCTTGGACGGCCTTCTTCTATAGGCAATCGATTATTGTTGTTTTGATTTAGTTGTAGATTAAATATTAAATCTGAGCTTCCTCTTCCTCTTTTCTTCTTTGATGTTCTAAGTGTTTTTAATCTTTGGTGGTTAATATAAATTTTTATAATATAATATAGATGGATAAAGAGCCTGTCGTCAATATAGATATGGGAAGTGATGATGATGGTGCTAATGAATCGGCACCTGTAGGTTCAAATACAGTTGTAATAGGTGATTCCACTGGTAAACGTAAGAGAAAGTTAACTTCACCTGTTTATCAATATTTTCATATAAATGAAGCAACAAAAAAATGCAAATGCATCAAGTGTGGTTTGGAATATCATTTTGGTGGTAAGGTTGGGACTGAAAATTTGAAATGGCATATGGAGAGCTGTAAAAAGAATCGTGATGTGGGACAGATGATTTTATCACAATCTTAAGGATCCATATCAATGCAGTCTAGTAAATTTAATCTTGAGAAATTTCATGAATTATTAACATATGCAATTATCAAGCATGATCTACCATTTCAATTCGTTGAGTATGAAGGTATTAGATCTTTATTTGCCTATGTTCGTGAGGATATCAAGTTAGTATCAAGGAATACTATAAATATAGATATGCTGAAATTATATAAAAAAGAGAAAGAAAAGTTATTATTTTGGCAACAATAAGTTCCTTCTAGGATAAGCTTGACTTCAGATTGGTGGACCTTTATTGCTATTGATGGGTATTTATGTTTAACTGCCCATTTTATTGATGAAGAATGGGTGTTGCAAAAAAAAGTTCTTAACTTTCGTTTTATGCCTCCTTCACACTATGGCATATCTTTGTGTGAAATGATCTATGGTTTGTTAATTAATCAGGGGATTGAAAAAAAAGTTATTTTGTATGACCTTGGATAATGCATCGGTAAATGATGTTTTTGTTGATATGTTAAAGATCCAACTTAATTTGAAAAATGCACTTTTATCAAATGGTGAGTTCTTTCATGTTCGATGTTGTGCCCATATTCTTAATTTAATTATACAAGAGGGATTAAAGAAGATAAATGAGGCTATTTACAAGGTTCATGAAAGTATTAAATATATGAGAGGTTCATAAGTTCGAAAATAGAAGTTTTTGAAATGTGTTAGACAAATGTCTTTAGAAAGTAATAAAGGCTTAAGACAAGATGTCCCCACAAGATGGAATTCAACTTTTTTGATGCTAGACAATGCTCTTACTTATTGTTGTGCTTTTCTTCATTTGAAATTAAGTGACTCCAATTACAAGCATCGTCCATATGAAGAAGAGTGGGACAAAGTTGTGAAGATTAGCAAGTTGTTGAGTGTGTTTTATGATACTACTCTTGTATTTTTTGGGGTTGAATATTCTACGGCAAATTTGTATTTTCCTCATGTTTTTTTGATTGAGTTTACTTTAAAACAAGAGATGGAGAGTGTAGATGCTTTCATGCAACGAATGGCATGACAAATGTATGGAAAATTCAAAAAGTATTGGTCAGATCATTGTTTAATCTTGGCCATGGTAGTTATTTTGGATCCTCAGTATAAATTTTAGTTTGTAGAGTTTTGTTACAGAAAGTTGCATGGATATGGCTGTACTGAGACCATGCGCATCTGTGATTGTATGTTTTCTCTCTTCAATCAGTATATGATTTCTTCTTCTAAAACTCTAGCTTTTGGTTCATCAAGTGATGCAGACATTGATGGTGTTACTTCTTGTGATATTTCTTAGCCATGTAAAAGAGCAGATATTTTTAAGGTAACATAAATTTTTGTTTATGAAAAATAAATTTATTATCCTTGTATATGATACAAGTTCTAATAAAAAACTTATTTCATTTTTATAATAATGTAGGATTTTGATGCATTTGAAAGCTTTGAATTCATGACTGCTACATAGAAGTCTGAATTGGAGTTATACTTAGATGAGCCAAAAGTTGATAGGAAGTCTAATTTGGACATTCTTGGATTTTGAAAAGCCAATCATTTTCAATATCCTCATCTTTCTCTCATGGCGCATGATATTTTAACTATTCTAATATCTACAGTTGCCTCTGAATCTGCTTTTAGTGTTGGTGGGTGGGTACTTGATAAGTATTGTAGTGCACTTAAACCAGATGTCGCTGAGGCTATGATTTGCACTTAAGATTGGATATTTGGAAAGAAAGGTATATAATTTAATCATTGCATTGCTATTTTATTTCTCATATGAGTTTGTTGTTAACCATTGTAATCTTTCTAATATAGATATTTTGGAACCCAAGTTAGAAGAGATTGTAGAAGATGTCATGAACTCTAGTTCCATCAATGAAGCCCAATCAACTCAAGGCTCAGCCAATATTGATTTCAACCCATAATGAGATAAATCATGGTTATGCATTCTTTTTGGGATTGTGTTGTTCATGTTTTTTTGGACATATTCTTGTTATGTTGTGTTTTTTTTGGAACTTCTTTTCTATTTTTGTTTTACTAAGAATAATGGATATTGTTATATTGCCTTTGTTTGGAATGTTATGAATCTATTTGGGTTTTAAGCAATTTTAAGATTGCCCTAAAGGTTTGTATGTGAAGGCTATGATGATTTTTGGGATATATGTTTGATGACTTAGCTATTTCTAATGGCGATAATCTTGGACGACCTTCTTCTATCGGCAACCGATTGTAGTCGTTTTGATTTAGCTATTGATTAATTATTGGATCTGATCCTCATCTTTCTCTTTTAGATATGTATGGATCTTTCTTTTCTATTCTTTGCTATTCTAATGATTTTTAGATGCAGTAATCTGGATAAGCAGTTTCATGTGTTTGAAGTTATACAATATGTTTGTATTCTTGACTCTTTCTCTATGATGGATATTTGGATATTTATCCAATTTCTCTATTCATCTCAGCAATGTTTAGTGGTATATTAATATATTTGCAGTCAAATTTGTGCTGTATGAAATATTCTGCTGTATGGTATTTTTAGCTTAGAATAAAAATATTCTGGTATATGGTATATTAATATATTTGCAATCAAATTTGAAGTTATGCAATATTATGTTGTATGGTATTTTTAGTTTAGAATGAAAATGCTTGTAATCATATTTGCAGTCAACCTTCCATATTTTCTGTTCTATGAATCATCTATGTTTCATGGCAGCAGGTCTTCTATACAAATCACATATCAATGGTTTTTAGTTTGTGGATATCACTTCCTCATGTCTCTCTTCCAAACTGACATATTTATTTTTCAAGCTGACATGTATTTATTTTTACTCTTTTGGGTTTGAGTAACATGTCATAGGGACAGCATTTAAATTCATTTTGGATCATATTGTTCTGTATTGTATAGTATTATTATTTTTCAGTTAATGTAGCTTCTCAATTTCTCATGAAATTGCTTATATTATTGTTAAGTTTATATTTAAGTTTGTTATAAAGTTTGAACTAAATATATTAAAATTTAAATAGTTTTGGGCCAAAGGTCCCAAAATAATCAAAGGTTTGTATGTGAAGGCTATGATAATTTTTGGATATATGTTTGATGACTTAGCTATTGCTATGGTGAAAATCTTGGATGGCCTTCTTCTATAGACAACTGATCATAGTTATTTTGATTTAGCGGTTGATTAATTATTAGATCTGAGCCTCATCTTCCTCTTTAAGATATGCATGGATCTTTCTTTTCTATTCTTTGCTATTCTAATAATTTTTAGATGTAGTTATCATCATTCTTAAGATGGATGAGGATCTGGATAAGCTGTTTCATGTGTTTGAAGTAATACAATATGTTTCATGGTAGCAACTCTTCTATAAAAAACACGTATATATCAATGGTCCAGTTTGTGGATATCAATTCCTCATGTTTCTCTTCCAAGCTGATATGTATTTCTTTTTAGTTCTTTGGGTTTGGGTAACATGTTGTTTCACTGGCACAGCATTTAAATTCATTTTAGATTTTATCGTTCTGTATTATATTGTATAGTATTATTATTACTTTAGGTCTTATCATTTTGGGTAATATATATTCTCATCATTACTTTTGGTTATGGACCTATAGTTCTGTATTGTATAATATTGTTACTTCTCAATTAATGCAGCTTCTCAATTTCTCATAAAATTGCTTATATTATTGTTAAGTTTATATTTAAATTTATTATTAAGTTTGAACATGTTAAAATTCAACTAGTATTGGGCCAAAGGCCCAAAAAATAATCAATTTTTTTAAGCAAACAGGTTAAATGGGTCAGGTCGGATTTGATTTGATAAATAGGTTATTCATTTAGTAAACATGTTAAATAGGTTGGGTCAGATCAGTTAAATTGGTTATCTGTTTAATAAATAGGTTAAATGGATCAGGTCAGGTGACCTATTTATTAAATAGGTCAGGTTCAAGTTTGAAAATCTGACCTATTTAATAAATAGATCAGATTTAGATTTGATGTTTTCTGACTTGACCCGTAACTGACCCGACCTGTTTATGATCCGACCCGACCCAATTGCCACCCCTACTAAGAATCCCATCACTCTGCTCCTACTCCCCATCGGTCATATTCCCATCAAGGCTCAAGGAGGGAAGACCATCGATGGTGATCCCCTACCTCCTTTGGTGGAGAATCAACTTCGGGTTATTCACCATAAAAGGTTGTGATATTGAGCGCCGCCTTGATGAAGTACAAAATGGGAGCCAGAGAAATGATGATGGCCTTAGTTTCATTTTTTGGCCTCCCTTTTTCCATGCCATTTTGAGAGAATTGATATTGAGTTGGTTCAAGATGCCTAGATAAAGCTGTACGATGGCTCTTTGGACCCCTTGACCACTTGGCGGGCTATAAGGCTCTCATGATGCTCTAGGGTGCCTTGGACACCCTTCTTTACCTCACCTTCTTGGCTATCGTTAAGAAGTCAACAAGGGTATAGTATTCAAGACTCCAACCAAAGTCCATTCATTCATTTGAACAACTTAGAAGGTTGTTTATTGTCCACTTTAGCAATAATCGAGCTCAGTTGAAGAATATAGATAGCCTCTTCTCTATCCAACAAAAAGAGGGGGAGTCACTACGTAGCTATATGGCATACTTTAATACCACCCGGCTTGAAGTACATAATTTTGATAAGTTGGTGGCAATATCAATACTCAAGTGAGGACTGCAGAACAAGCACCTTATTTTCTTTCTTGATAAAATATTTTTCAGAGATTATATCGACCTACTAATGTGAGCTCAAAGTACATGCAAGCAGAAAAGCTTGGGCTATGCGGAAGCACGCCAAGGAAAAAAACATCCCTAACAAGAAGCAAGGTCGGAGGAATCTCATGCGGCTTGAATAGAAGGAGAGTTCTCTCGACCATTGAAGAACTCTCGATCTAGGATTCTGCCTCAATAATTCAAAAACTATACCCCTCTATCAACTCTTTGGGCCTAAATCCTAATGAAAATTAAGGACCAAGAATATCTTCATCAATCTCAATTGATGAAGGCCCTAGGATAAGGAGGAGCAAGAGGAAGTACTGCCGCTTCTATCGTGACCAAGATTACTGTTGGAAGGATCTAGGATTTTTAGCATGTGTTTTGAAACTTTTTCAAAATCTAACAGCAAAAGCTACAGATTAATCCAATTAATCTATGAAATATTCAAATAAATCTTAGATCTAGAATCTAAACATGGTCAAAGCATGCATATAAATCTAAAAATTAAATAAAATATAAAACCTTGATGTTGATCATATCAATATCAAATAGAAAAACTAGATCTGATCTAGTGGGAGAAAGAGATCGAATCTCTCTTATCTTTCGCAAGTTGGGATCTTAACTTGCTAATCTAAGGTTGAAGTCGTCACTTCAAACTACACACACATCCAATCTTTATGAGAAGTCCACACGAAGCTCCGATCATGATCTGAAGTCCAGCAATCTAGAAATCAATATAGTGTGCTAGCACTGCGCTGATCCTTCATCGATGGTTGATGCTGAATCTCCTTCTTCAATTGACTTGAACTCTTCAAGGATTAAAGAAGGAGAAGGAAGGATATGGAATAAGCCTTATTCCCATATTTTTCTCTCACAAATTAATAGAAGAAAGTCTGAAACACAAACCCTAGAGAAGACCCTTCTTCTCTAGGCCTTTCCTCTCACCTCAGCACAATAATTTGTGCCTTTACAAAATCCCATGCCCTCAATCCTGATATGCCCAAGGTCTCCATGCCCAAGCCCTCTTTCTCATGTCTATAAACTCTGAGAAAATCATAGCCTAACTCCCATTATATAGAGAGTTAGAAAAGAGTCCCGGTCTAGATAAAACACCTAGATAGAGAGTCCAAAGAGACTAGGATTCGGGCGCCCAACTCTTGGGCGCCCCTCTTTTATTTTGTGATGTGGAAATAAGGATATGGCACATAAATAAATCTTCTTTCTCCCACAAAAATATCAGGAATAAATCAGTTTAATTGACACCATAATTAGATAAGAGTTTTGGTTTATCCAAACTCTATCAAATAAAGTCTAGTTCATCACTACTTAGTTTTGATCAAATCCAAAACTACAAACTATTTAAGAGGGATATGAGGGCAAGAATTGGCATGGAGCCTCTCTACAAATCAGATTTCTCATGAAAAAATCCATGGGAAGAGCATGGAGAAAGGGAAGGTGGCGCAAGGAAAGAGTCCTAGTCTAACTAGGACTTCATGCTTTGACTAGTCAAACTAAATCTTTAGCCCAATTAAAATAGATCTTGATGCAATCTAATTAATTGTATTCCTAATCCAATTAAAAATCTAATTAAATTAGATTAAATCTAATTTAATTTTAATTTAAATTTTAATTAAATTAAAAATTAGGTGCACTCAAGTCCTAGTTCAACTAGGAATTATTCTTCCTTAAAATTGGTTTATCCAATAAACCAATTGGACTTGATCCAATCAAGCCAAAACCAAAACTAATTAAATCATATTCAATTAGACTTGATCTCAGCCCTTTAGCTCAATCAGATTGAGTCAATTAGCAATCTAATTGCTAATTGATCATCCTGCAATACTTGCACTAGGTCAAACATCAATCGTATTGAATGTTTAATCCTAAAATGATTCTTAATCATTGATCAACTATCTGATCAGATCGAGATCTCTAATGTGTATGATCTCATAGGTTCAAACCTAAGCTGGTAGTATAAAAAAAAATTATATCAATCAAAGTGATCATCTAGCAATGGTACCCGACGGTCAGATAGGTCGAATGTATAAAGCAATACTCTTAAAATCCATATGGATATGATTTTTGTATAATTCATCTTCTTGACCTAAATGCTCATAGGATGACTCAAAGTTTAACTATCAATCTAGAATAGATTATTCACATTATATTTCAAAATATCAAATCCATCTCATGAATTATCCTGGCCAAGATTTTGCTAAATTAAAATATAGCGATGGATTATCTCCAAACTTTTGGAGTGGTCAATCCCATTTTGATTACTCACCAACTTCTTAAGTACTTGACTGTGCCCAAAAATCTTTCATCACTAAATTAAAAATTTAGATAGTCCAGCACCAAAGCATAGTGAGTTGCTTGCAAGCTATCATGGCGATCTCAGATCCAAGAAATACTTATATCCATATCCCATAAGAGCAATTTTTGATAGTAGAATGCTCCAAAATTGGTCATGTTTAGTGATGATGTATCCCTACATCTTACCTATATGCCATACCAATGTCTCCACACTTCTTGGTTAAGAGGACAACCAACCTATATAGCATACAATGATCTATACTTGATAAATATTGTCATCTTGATTAACAATATATCATTTGGTCGTGAACAATTTTAAGGACTAATCGATAAATCTTCTTTTTATCAAATCTAAATAGTCCTAAATACTTCATCACAACATAAAAGTTTATTAGAAGATATAGACTTATGATGAAAAATATCAAAATAAATATTTTATTTAATAATAAATTATCTATATTTACAAGGTTAGCACAACCATCAACAGACTGATGATTGACTTTAGGATATATTTTTCAATAAAATTTGTATGGCCCAATAATGTGAGGAAGGCCCAGGGCCCAAAGATATCTAGGCCTAATAAGCTAGAGTTTCTTACCACCCTCGGCCCTATGTCACCCCCCCTTTTTATAGCCGACCACTCCTCGGATTGAGAGCAGCTAACCTTGGGCCTATGCTCACCCTCAATGATTTCTTGCCTTTGCTGGCAAAGGCTTGCTAACCAGTCTTCACCGAGTCTTATTCGAAGCTGCCGATAGCCCCATGATGGCTGACTTCTAAGTGCTGATCCAAGAAGTCATCAACATATCTGTAGGGCCGTACTATTTTGACCAATCCATGATGCTCGATCGTTTGCTTCCTACCAACCAAATCGATTGGGGATGGGTAAGCCTTCCCCCCATCACTTGACATCCGAGGGGACACTCGGGGCCACCGACCCTCAATCGACTGGCCCCTCACCAAATATCCCCTGGAGGGCGATCGTCTCTAGGTTGGAAACCCTTCATCATATTTTTTTCGATCGTGGGATAGATCAGCAACCAACAAACTTTTGTGCTTCTCCACAGTCGATCCGTTAGTGTCTAGCCGACCACTAAACAGCCAGCTTCATTGAGGGATGCACCTTGAGAAGTTAGCTCCTCAGTCCCATCAAGCCATCTCACTTGAGATGCCTCCAACGGCTAGCTGCGCACCATAATGGGAAGACACATCAAATTAGGTCATCCCAAAAGTCATCTATTATGCTGCAAGGTCATTAAATGCCCCACTCATGCATAATAAATGGCCATCTTTGCAAGCCCCGATGGGACATGATGGGATGGGCTGGCTAGATGGTCAGCGAAGCCTCTCCTCCTCTCCACCCTTTGTGCCCCTCCTTTCGGAGAATAGCCTTGCACGCCAACTCCTGGTCGATCAGACTCATGCTCGATTGGATTCTGGCTATAAATTGCACCATGCACGTACCATAACACCCACCACCTGGGATTCTGGTAGGACATGATGAAAGTTGATAAGTAGAATGTCCAAGTAGGGTAACTTTCTGACACCCATTTATAGTTCCCTCCTAGGAAAGCTAGGCAGGGCTGCCAAAACCCTAGTCAACTAATCAGCACCCACATATCCTCTGGATTCTCATGCTAACTCATGATTGCCTAATCACCTACCCATGAGAGATATGATTCAAGATGAACGGTCCAGCCAGTGACAACTGGAATCTAGCATATTCTACACAGTTCTTGAAGTTTATACGGGTGGATTTCTATACAAGCTTCCGCCTCCACCTATAAAAGGAGACTCAAAAGGGACTCCAAAAGAGGCACGAAAAATTTTGCCCTCAGGGTCAAGCAGATGGACGTGTCATTTCGAAATGATGTGTAATTAATGACATAGCCACGGCTACATCTTGGAACTCATACACATGTCCCATAGGCTAACTAGAATCACTCTAATCACTCAACCAAGACTGAAAGCTGGGGATGGAGGAGGACATGTGATGGGGTGGTTTCGCTCGAAACGATAGCGTAAAAAGATCCGAGGCCTGGTGAATCAAGACCTCTCACTATCATTGACCCCTTTTCAACTATTCTCACAATCAACTAACGACCAGCTCCTAAATAATTGATCAATCCCCACTATTCAAGTAGTCGAGATCTCACCAAAATATATCTGATTATGCTACTCGAGGGCCGTACTTCGAGCAGTCGGCCACCTACGACCCCATCTTACTGGCCTAGCCTTCGACCAATCCATCTTCTAGGCGATCCAGTAAGAGGCCTTTAGCTTTGGCCAATGAACATACAATCAGCCCTAAATCGATCGCATACCTAAAGGCACTTGATAAGCTAAGAATGTGCAAAACTAAGAAAAAGGAAACTATATAAAGACCTTATGCATCAAAAAGAATATGCAAAAGAAACAGGTGGAAGTTTGTCTCTTTGTTTATGGCGATCTCTACAAATGACCATTACAAAAGGAGAAAAGTAGATATAGAAAGGAGGAAATTCTTCTATCATTGAGGTCTTTCCGATCTAGCCTTCGGGCCCTTACTTGAGCTCTCATTGTAAACTTCTCTACCGCCAAGATTGAGCTCATGAATGGTCAATCCACTGGGAATGCATCAAGGAATGGAAGAGCTGGCATCATCCTTCAGTGCATAATCAAAAAAATCAAATGTTGGGAACCCAATCCTGATCTGGCTATATAATATCCGATAACCGACATTGTAGCCCAACTCAAACATGCAGCCTGAATTACTTGAAAGTAATAAATCAGGAGCACCCAACCCCCTCTACTAGAATGATTGTCCCATGGAATCTTGGGGCCTTACTTGTGCTGGACAATTGGTCCCTAGAGCAAGGAGCACTCGTCTCACAGGACCCTAAGGCCTCGTCGGTGCCAAGTGACTTGTTCCCAGCATGGGAGCCGTGTCCGCTATGTCATGGGGCTCTATTGCAAAGTAGGTCTCCGGCCTTTCGATCCTTTCAGTCCATTTGAGGCTTGAAACCTTCTTTCGAGTAATGTGAAGCTTGTTTTGGAGTCGGGACTCCCTGACCTCTCCATCACACTTAGCCAGCTCAAGCTCCATAATTTTTCTCTAGGCCAAGTCAAGCTCTTGATGAAGCTTATAGACCCTCTTAGCCACAGTCCACGTAGCCTCCTTGGTGACCTTTGCCAGTCTCCCACACTCCTCAATCAATCGCTTCTTCTCCTTAGCATGGGCCTCTTATAACTTGGCCAACCCTCGATCAAAGGCACTCCAACTCTATAAAGACCCCCTTGAGTGCCTTGCTCATTTCGAATAGCTTCCTCTTCTAATAGGAAACTTTTTTGTTTGCAGTTTTGAGTGCCCCTTCTAAGGCATTAACCCGATTTTTGAGCCGATCGACTGTAGAAGCTAGCAAGGGCTCATTACGGGAATCAGGAAGATCACATCCCTTGGGGATTTGCTAGCACAACTGAATGAAACCACAAAAGGAAAAAGGGGTGAGCATGAATTTAGAAAGTGAAAATTTCATTCCATTCACAAAAAGTTTGCTACATGAACAAAAGGAAAAAGAAAGAAGAAAAAGTACAAGGTAGGCTATTTTCTAACTTTTTTCAAGAGTCGGTGGGGCCCAAAGCAGCTCATGATGGACCTACCAACATGCTCGATGCAGGGGTCACTGACACTGCCACTAGCACTCGATCTGACTGTCTCTCTACACTGACAAACTCGGGAGGGTAGGCCTCCTTTTCAATATTTTCCTCCTCATCAACTTCATCTAGAAAAGACAAGTTGATCTCGGGGAGTTGTATGGCCACTCAACATCGACAGTCACTAAAACCTTCTCCATATCCAAAATTGAAGGCCTCATGGCTGATATCCATCTTGTCCCTATGCAACTTCTTCGACGCTTTGTATTCTTTGATGGCCAAAGTGTTGAAAAATGTATCCCAAAGTCAATTGTCAGTCTATTAATGGTTGAGCTATATTATAATTATAATTGATTTATTATTGATTAAAATAAATATTTTAGTATTTTTTATTATAAAATCCATATCTTCTAATAAACTTCATTATTGTGATGAACTCCTTAGGATTATTTAGTTTTGATAAAGAAAGAATTTATCAATTAGTCCTTAAACTATTCACGATCAAATGATAGGTTGTTAATAAGGACGACAGCGTCTATCAAGCATAGGTTGTTGTATGCCATATAGGTTTGTTGGCCTCTTAACTAAGAAATGTGGAGATACTAGTATGGCATATAGGTAAGATGTAAGGATACATCATCATTGAACGTGATCAACTTTAGAGCATTTTGCTGTCAAAAATTGCTCTGATGGGATATAGGTATAAGTATTCCTTAAACCTGAGATCATCTTAGTGGCTTGGAAGTAACTCACTATGCTTTGGTATCGGACTAACTAAATTTTTAATTTAGTAACAAAAGACTTCTGGGTATAGTCAAGTACTTGTGAAGTCGGTGTGTGATCAAGATAGGATTGACCATTCCAAGAGTTGGAGAAGAATGTATCACTGTATTTCAACATAAGAAAATCTTGGCTAGGATAATCCATGAGATGGATTTGATATTTTGAAATACAATGTGGATAGCCTAATTAGGATTGATAGTTAAACTCTATGGTGTCCTATGAGCATTTTGATCAAGAGGATGAATTATATGAAAACTATATCCATATGAGTTCTAAGAATGTTGTTCTACACATTTGACCTATTCGATCTCGGATATCATTGCTAGATGATCAATTTAATTAGTATAAAAATTTATTTCTATGCTACTAGCTTAGCTTTGAACCTATGGGGTCACACATATAAGAGTTCTTGATCTGATTGGATGGTTGATCGATGATTAAGAATCATTCTAGGGTTAAATAATCAATACGATTGATGTTTAACCTAGTGCAAGTTTTGCAGGAGGATCGATTAGCAATTAGATTGCTAATTAACTTTATTTGATTAAGTCAGAGTGCTGAGATTAAGTTAATTAAATATGATTTAATTAGATTTGATTTGGGCTTGATTGAATCATGTCCAATTGATTTATTGGATGAGCCAATTGCAAGGAAGAATGAGTCCTAGTTCAATTAGGACTTGTGTCAACCTAATCTCTAATTTGATTAGAAATTAAATCAAATTTAAATCTAATTTAATCTAATTTAGTTAGATTATTAATTAAATTAAGATCTATTCTAATTGGATTAGATTAGATTTATTTTAATTTGATTTAAGAAATCATATTTGACCAAGTCAAAATAGGAATTCTAGTAAGACTAGGATTCTCTCTTCTTGCACCACCTTAGTCCCAATGCCACTCTCCATGCCCCCTTTGTTTTTGCATGAATTCTCCACATCCCAAGGATCTTCAAGCATGCCTCATATCTCCCTCTTTCTCTTATTTGGCAAGTTGTTGTGGACCAAATCAAAGAAAGGTAAGTAGTTTTGATTTCGAATTCTATATGATAGAATCCTAATAAACCAAAACTCTTCCCTTATGGCACCATTTTTACCCAAATTTTTTCTGAGATTTTTGTGGCTTTATGATTGGTTTTGCATGTCCTTTGCTTATGGTCCACGGTAGGAAAAAGGGAGGGAGCACCCAAGAGTTGGGCACCCCAAGTCTTGCCCAATTTGGACATACCTTGCCTAGGTATTTGACCTAGACAAGGACTCCTACATAATTCCCTATTTAAAAGGTCTTTGGGCCTAATTTTTGGTGTGAATTCAGATATAAGAGAGGGCTTTTTGGCATGAGAAAACCAGAGAGAAATTCATCTTGGGCATGGGAATTTTAAAGACACCAATCAAGGTGTCTAGGAGAGAGAATAAAGAAGAAGGTCTTCTTCTAGGATTATTTTCTTCTATCTCTTCCTCCATTCTTTAGAGATTTTTGAAAGATGTCACAGGTACTTAAATCTATTTCCTTCCTTTTATTTTTTGGAGAGTCCAAACTTTTGAAGAAAGAAGATTTGGATCGGCTATTGAAGAAGGATCAGCACAGTACTAGCATATTATGCTGATTTTCATGCATTGAACTTCTGATCAGTGTTCGCGGACTCATGTGAACAATCTTTAGAGGTCGAATATATGTGCGGCTTGGAGTAACATCCCCAAGCTTAGATCAGTGAGTTAGAAAGTCTAACTTGTAAAGATAATAAAAATTTGATCCCTTGTTACGTACCTGTATTAGATCTAGTGTAGATCTATGTTGATATGATCAACATATTCTCTTTTGATGGCTTTTTAATTTTTGATTTAATTACATGCTATAATAATATAATAGGATCCTAAATATAGGATATTTTTTAGTATTTTATAAATTAATTTAATTAATTTTTTTCTTCTACTACTTAAATTTGAAAAGTTTTAAGATCTAATTCTGAAATCCTAGATCTGATTCCTTCAATTGATATCAGAGCTATGGTTCATTATTACATGATTAATGATGTATGATTTGATTATTTTTAGATTAGATCTAATTTATAATCTAATAATTAAATCTAAAATTTTAAAAAAAAATTGATTATACAAACCGATATAAGATTGTCCTGCTGTAAAGTTTATCCCTTATAATAAAGAGGTTGTCTTAATTCGTATAGATTTATCATTAATCATAAATTTATTAGATATAATTTAATTTTATTTATAATTTATTAGATTTAAAAAAAATTTTAAATCTAAAAATAAATATTTTAGATTGCACAGACTGATTATAAGATTGTCCTGCTGTAAGATTTATTCCTTACAGTGAAGAGGTTGTCCTAGTACATGCTAATCTAAAATTTTGATTATAAAATTTTAGATTAGATCTAAAAAATTTTATGATCTAATTAAAAATATTTTAATCTAATTTTTAATCATCATAAATATGTTAGATTTAATCTAAGATAATTTATGATTGATTGAAATTGAAATAATTTCAATTACATGAACCTGTTTAGATTAGATCTAAAGTACTTTTATGTTAATTTTATTTATATATTAATTATGAATCAAATATACAACTTGATTGATAGAACCATATTGTAAAAAAATTTTATAAATATAAAAATTATTTTTGAAAAGTTGAATCCCAACCCTCAGCCCAAAACTTAATTAAAAATTAAGAAATTATTTGACTAAGATCTAGGATTATGAATTGAAGATCCTAAGACATAAATCATAACACATTGGATTAATAAATTAGTAGAAATTAGGTCCATTAATTGGGTTAGATCTAAGGTTAGATTAAAGAATAGACTTAATTAGAGAATTGACTAAATCTAATTAATTATTGTCTTAGATTAGGTCAAGGATTCTTTAGATCAATTATAATAGTTGTAGTTGGTTAAGTCCATGTCTTTAATGAAACCCAAGATGGACTTGATTCTTGGCTTTGCGGTCTAGCACGAACTGTTAGGTTGATCTAATCGAGATTAATTAAACTAGTTGGTATTTAAGGTAGACTAAATCAGTGGTCTTTAATTGGCAGCCCGTTTATCTGATCATTTTTGATAGTATCTAAGACAAGCTTTGGCAAACCCTTCTACTGATCGAACTTACCTTGCCTTCTTAATGAAATTATGTTTTAATCACATCACTTGACTATTCGAGCTGACCCATATCAGCTAGGTAAATCAATATGACTGATTTAGGTGCTCCTAGACTAGCCTATCAATGGTCTTCCTTAAGCTAACTTAGTGAAGCCAGTCGAAGGATCGTGAGAAGCTGGTTCATCTGACATTCTCTCTTCTAAAATCAAATCAATTAAATCCTCTACAATTATTAGGTTCTTAAAATAAAATAGTTATGGTGATAACTAAATTATAGTCTTCCATTAAGTGGATGATAATGGGTTCATTAGTTGGATAATCATTGGAGGCCCAAAGACCTGGTGCTTATCGACTGATGGAATTATCATTCATGATATGATTTTTTGATCGCATCTTTTTAAATGATGGTTAGATTGACCAACCAAAATTGGGCTTAATCATTTATTGGTGAGATGGACTAAGTATGGTCATGTTAATGGTTGGACCTAACTGAATCTTTTCAGTGGAGGCCAAAGCCTACTGATTAAGGACTGGGATAAAAATTAAATTATTAAAAATTATTTAGAAAAATAATTGGTTATGAACCTATCCTTAGATGTATATGGATTGACTAACCAAAGTTGGATTTGTATGCAGTCTATGTGGATTCTAGTATCCACTAAGAAATTAAGATAATTTCTCGAATTGAAGGTAGAGACTACCAATTTGAATAAAATAGTAAAAAATTTTTTTGATTAAAGTCCAAATCTTTAGATTTAATAAATTAATTACTAATTAAATTTTGATTTTTTTTTATGCAGATATGGTCATTTTTCTTTTGCTCTGATCATTGTTAGATAATGATAAGCTAGTGGGACTTAACTTCGGTAGCTGATATTGTAAGTTAAAGATTGTCCTAGTCCACTAGAGCATGAAGGGATCCTGTATGTGTTGATAGATTCAGCACCTGAGGAGTCAGCTCTCAATGTATGTGGAACAATCAGAGATACATTTCAGAAGTGGCTCAGTAATTAAACCATGGTATACTATATTATGCTGGTAGCAATGAGCGACGAGTTCAGTCGCAGATGTGAGATGGCTCAGTCAAAAGATATGCTTCAAGTATTGGAGGATTCTTTTGGTATGCCCAATGATGTTGAGAGGCACAAGACTAGTTGTGTCATCTTTAATGTCAGAATGTGGGATGGATCTTCTATCATGGATCATGTACTGTACATGATCGAGCTGATGGAGTGTTTGAGCAAGCTTGGCTTTTTCTTGTATAAATAGCTTGAAAAAAATGTAATATTGAACTCACCGTCCAAGTCCTATCTCCCATTCTTCACTCATTATAGAATGACAAAGCCCAAAGTAAACTACCATAGGTTACTGGGATTACTTTAAAACTTTAAGAAAGATCATCAACTCCATAAGGAGTCGGTGAACTTAGTGGAAGGTTTTGCTTCTAGTTCTCGATCCTTTAAGAAAGAAAAGAAGAACAAGAAGAAGAAGGGCAAGAAGATGCAAGTTCAGACTGGGACATCTGTATAGGGTCAGATCAAGAAGATAAAGTCCGATAAGAGTCAAGCTGAATGCTTCTTTTGCAAGAAGTAGGAGTATTGAAAGAGGAACTGTCCTCAGTACATTGCCTTCCTGGATCTGAATAGGTAGAAAAAAAAGCATGCTATTGCTAGACAAGGTATTTATATGGTAACTCATAACAATTTCTTTATTTATGATATTATTGATTGGGTATTGGATACCAATAGTCCTTACCATATTTGTAATTTATTATAGGGGTTCTAGGTCAGTAGGAGTTTTGAGCAAGGCGAGAGGTTCCTGAACATTGGAGATGGAAGACTAGTTATAGTTCTAGCATTAAGAATCTTGAAACTTGTATTTGAATCTCATACTATTGTTCTTAATAATTATCATTTTTATCCTTTTTTTTTAATATCATTTCTATAGGCCTTTTGGCCAAAGATAATTATAAAATTTTAATAAAAAAATAATTTTATAATATCATTATGAATGGCGTTACTATTTTCTCTAGATATTTGAATAATAGTGTGTACATGATATCATAACTTATTAATATAGTCTATTCAACTGGTAAGCATCCTAGATTAGATAGTGTGATTGATATCTACTTATGGCACTATAGGCTAGACCACATAAATAAGAACAGGATAAATAGGTTAACTCAAGAAAAAATCATTAAAGTTAGTGATTGTGAATCTCTTCCATCATGTGAATCTTGTCTTCTTGATAAAATGACCAAGTCATCTTTTACTGAAAAAGATGAGAGAGCCACTAAACTTTTAGGTCTAGTACATTCTGATACATGTGGACCAATGAACACAGATGCTAGAGATGAATATTTCTACTTCATCATTTTCATAGATGATCTATCCAGATATGGATATGTCTATCTGCTAAAACTTATTGGTGCGAAAATCTATAAGGACACTAGTGGAAGCTGGAGTTGGAAAGGTAGGGCCATAAATGAAACCTGCAAAAAAAAGTCTGAACTAGAGGAGGGCAACTCTGGTAGGATCCTCCAATGCTCAAGTCAGTTCTTCGGCTAACTGAAATGGAGTGCTTAGGAAAATAGAGAAATAGAGTGATGGAAAGAAAAAGAGAGCTCAAAGAAAAACGTATCTGGAGGATCCCTTTATAGATGGAGCATGTAACAAACTGATGGTGATAGCCGCAACCATCTGGTAGTAGGTTGTTTAGGCCATGTGGAGTTTGTTATGGGGTTGAGTTATCATTCGTCATGACTTGTAAGCGGTGAAAATCCCTCTATTAGAGTTCAAACGTAAATCAGAGACTTTGGTGCATGTAGTGGACTTATGATCGGTCGAGATTTATTGGAGGCAATGTCTAGTAGTTTTAAGAAGTTCGAAAGCCTCCTAGGCCGCATGCAAGTAGGTGCCCTCCAAATTGAGATCTGAAGCTCTACACTCCATCCTTTATGGAGCGGTTGTCATGAATCAGTGATTTGGCGAGGCCCTTTTATAGGGCTTCGATGGTTAGACGTAACATGGGCTGAGTAGGTCCACGACAAGCTGGAAGAAACTCATCCTAAAAGATATTTGAATGAAAGAACTTCAGTTGAAGGTAGCACAACTGAAAGGAGTGTGTCTGGAAGGAGTCTACCTGAAAGGAGTATGACAGGAGGAGTTCATCCGAAAGGAGCATGACTGAAGGAGTTTGTCCAGAAGGAGTGTGACTAGAAGGAGCGCGATCGAGCCCTAAACCTGCTATTCATTTTTTGTCAGAAGGCGAGGTTAGCATAACAACAATTCTACTTTACTATTCAAGATCGTGCCACCAAACTTCTATGTGCTATTGAAAGGTTCTATGGTATGATCTTGTTGCTGAGGAGATTGATGGATTCCAACGAGAGGAGGGCCGGCGGCTAAGGACTTCGATCGAAAACTTTGGTGGGGGTTATTTTTTTCTAACAAAACACAAGTTGGATTCATTTGAAATGTTCAAATATTTTCGAAGTGAAGTAGAAAAATAAACTAGAAAGTGTATTAAAACTCTTTGGTCTGACCGAGGAGGGGAATATCTTTCTGGTAAGTTTCTCACATATTTAGGAGAGAATGAAATTTTCTCCTAATGGACTCCTCTAGGAACACCACAGCATAATAGTGTGTCTGAAAGAAAAAATTGGATTCTATTAGACATGGTCCGATCCATGATGGATTTTACCAGCTTACCAATATCCTTCTAGGGATATACACTCGAATCAGCTTGCTATCTGTTAAATAGGGTTGCAAGTAAGTCTGTAATTAAAACTTCATATGAGATATGGATAGGCCATATGCCAGTACTTTCACACCTTAGGATTTGGGGGTATCCGACTTATGTGAAATGGTTAATCATAGATAAACTTAGACCTAGGTCTGATAAGTGCACATTCATAGAGTACTCAAAAGAGACCAAAGGATATATTTTCTACCATGATGATGAACAAAAGGTGTTCATCAGTTTTAAGGCAATCTTTCTAAAAAAGAAGTTTCTTGGTGATGGAACTGTTACTTTTAAGGTTAAACTTGATGAAGTTCAATAGGTAGAAAGACCGATACTTGTGGCTGAACCTAATCAAATTTGATTAGATCAAATTTGGAGCCTAATATACTTACACCATTAAAGCGATCCGGTAGAGTACCGCATCAGCTGGATAGATATTATGATTTCTAGGTTTAGGATGGTGATCTCATCGAACTCGATGAGAATGATGAGGATCCGATTATCTATATAGATGCAATGCAGAAATCTGATTCTGAGAAATGGCTTGAGGCCACGAAGTTTGAGAAGAAGTCCATGAAGGTCAATAATACATGGACATTGGTTGACACACCCAAAGGGGTTAAATCCATTGGGTGTAAATGGGTCTTCAAAAGAAAGAGGGGCATAGACAGAAAGATAGAGACTTATAAAACCCATCTGGTTGTCAAGGAGTATCGTCAACATTATGGTATTGACTATGACGAGACGTTCTTTTCTATGGCAATGCTCAAATTCATTTGGATAATACTTGCGATAGCTGCCCATCTGGATTATGAGATCTGGTAGATAGTGAAGGAACCAGATCTTGGGTTTTATAAGTAGATCTTGAAAATTTTTTCAAGATCTTACAGCGAAAGACTAAAATAAATTAAATATTTATTTAAATAAATATGTAAACACCTAGATCTTAGATCTATTATATGATCAGGCATGATATTAAATCAAAAATTAAAATCAAATAAGAAAGTAAAAAGTTGATCAAATCAATCTAGATCTACACTACATCAAATGCAGGTATGAAGTTAATAGATCAGATCTATTACCTAAGCAAGTTAGATATTTTAACTTATTGATCTAGGCTTGAGGATGAAGTCATGAGCCGCACACGTATCCGGCCTCTAGGAGTCATCCACATAAGCCTACGATCTTTGATCTGAAATTCGATGCAGAAAATCAGCACAGCATGCTAGAACTATGCTGATCCTTCTTCGACATCGATCCGATGTTTTCTTTATTGAAATTTGAATTCTCCAAAATATGAGAAGAAAAATGAAAGTTTACTAATCTGAGACTCTCTTAGAAAAAAACTCAAAAAAAGGAGGAGAGATTAAAAATAAAATAGCCCTAGAAGAAGACCCTCTTCTTCTTCTCTTTTCTCTCACCGAGATACCTAGTTTGGTGCCTATGGAACCCCCACTCTCAAGGATCCTCTTCCTCTAATTTTTGGACACCCCAAACCTCTCCCAAAGCTCTGTATTCCACACAAAAATTAGAATAAAATTCATCCAATAAATAGAGAAAAGAAGAGTCCAAGTTAGATCAAAATCCTAGACTAGGAATGTTCAAACATGGGAAGTTATTGGGGTGTGCAACTCTTGGACGCCTCCTCCACAATTATTGGCATGGACTAGCAAGAAAGGGTGCACAAAAAAGGAGATTAACATATATGGTATATAGCGACCTATACTCGATAGATGTTGTTGTCCTAATTAACAGCCTATCATTTGGTCATGAATAAATTTAAGGACTAATCGATAAATTCTCTATTTATCGAAACTAAACAGTCCTAAGAACTTTATCACAATAATAGAGTTCATTAGAAGATGTAAACTTATGATGAAAAAGATGCTAAAATATTTTTATTAATTAATAAATCTATTATAATTATAAAATAGTTTAACCATCAACAGGCTGACGATTGGCTTTGGGACATAATTTTCAATAACTCTCACTTATCCTAAAGCCACTCGGTATAGTATCTAATACCCATCTTCGACTTATGATTGTCGAACTCCTTGATTGTCAGGGCTTTAGTGAAGGGGTCGGCTAGGTTCTCCTTTTCGTCGATCTTCTGAAAGTCGACATCACCATGATCTACGATCTCATGGACCAAATGAAAATAGCACAGAATGTGCTTTGTCCACTGGTGTGCTTTTGGTTCCTTTGCTTGAGCTATGGCATCAGTACTGTCATAGTAGAGTAGGACTGGACCATCAATGGAGGGTGCTAGTTCGAGCTCGATGATGAATTTTCTTAGCCACACAGCTTTCTTTGCTGCATCTGATGCTGTCATGTACTCTGCTTCGTAAATAGAGTTAGCCACTGTATGCTATTTGAAATTTTTTCAGCAGATGGCTCTACCATTTAGAGTAAAGATATGTCCCGACATACTTTTACTGTCATCATGGTCAGATTGAAAGCTGAAGTTTATAAACCTCACAAGCTTCAGATCTGACTCACCATAAACCAACCATTGGTCCTTAGTATTTCTCAAATATTTAAGGATGATTTTAACCATCTTCCAGTGATTTTCTCTAGGGTCAGATTGGTATCTACTCACCACTCCTGGTGAGTATGTCACATCTGATCTCGTACATGTCATTGCATACATAATAGATCCTACTGTCGAAGCATATGGAATTCTACTCATACGCTCTCTCTCTTCAGGAGTTATCGGATAATCCTTCTTAGAGAGAGAAATTTCTTGGCCTATCGAGAGATAGCCCTTTTTGAAATTCTCCATATTGAACCTCTTCAGCATAGTTTCTATGTACGTAGACTCTGGGATATACCAAGCATCCTTTTAGATCTATCCCTAGGATGTAGGAAGCTTCATCCAAGTCCTTCATGGAGAACTGTGATGACAATCAGACTTTTATTTCTTATAGTGCGGGAATATTATTTTCGATTAAGAGAATGTCATCCATATACAAAATAAGAAATACCACTGCTGGATCATTTGGTCATTTGTAAATGTAGGATTCTTCTTCATTCTTAACGAAGCCATATGTTTTGATCACTTTATCAAAATGCATGTTCCAACTTCAAGATGTCTGCTTCAATTCATAAATGGATCTCTGAAGCTTGCACATCTTAGACTCATCTATAGATGTGGATCCTTCAGATTGTATCATATACACCTCTTCGGTCAGCTCTCCATTTAGGAAAGCTATCTTCACATCCATATGTTAGATCTCATAGTCCAGATGGGCAACAATGGTAAGCATGATTCAAATGGACTTGAGCATTGCCACAGGAGAGAACATCTCGTCATAGTCAATACCATAACGTTGACAATACCCCTTGGTAACCAGATGGACTTTATAGGTCTCCACCTTTCTATCTGTGCCCCTCTTTCTTTTGAAGACCCATTTACGTCCAATGGGTTTAACCCCTTCAGGTGGGTCAACTAATGTCCATACATCGTTGATCTTCATGGAATTCATTTCAGATCTCATGGCTTCTAGCTATTTCTCAGAGTCGGATCTCTGCATCGCATCCATATAAGTGATCGGATTCTCATCGTTCTCATCGAGTTCAATGGGATCACCATCCTAGACCAAGAATCCATAGTATCTATCTGGATGGTGCAGTACTCTACTGGATCGCCTTAATGGTGTGGGTTCACTAGATTTTGGATCTGATATGATCAAATCCAACTTAGGTTCAATATTCTGTGTCGGACTTTCTACCTATTGAACTTCATCAAGTTCAACCTTAGAGGCAATAATTTCTTCACCAAGAAATTCCTTTTCTAAAAAGATTGCCCTAAGGCTGACGAACACTTTTTATTCATTAGCATGATAGAAATAGTATCTTTTGATCTCTTTTGGGTACTCTATGAATATACACTTATCAGACCTAGGTCTAAATTTGTATGTAACTAACTGTTTGACATAAGCCAGGCATCCTCAAATCCTAAGGTATGAAAGTGCTGGCTTACGCCCTATCCATATCTCATATGGAGTTTTAACTATAGACTTACTTGGAATCCTATTTAATAGATAACAAGCTGATTCGAGTGCATATCCTCAGAAGGATATCGGCAAGTTGGCAAATCCCATCATGAATCGGATCATGTCTAACAAAGTTTGATTCCTTCTTTCAGACACATCATTATGCTGTGATGTTCTAGGAGGAGTTCATTGGGAGAGAATTTCATTCTCTCCTAGATATGTGAGAAATTCATCAGAAAGGTATTCTCCTCCTCGATTAGATTGAAGAGTTTTAATACTCTTCTCAGTTTATTTTTCTACTTCACTTTGGAATCATTTGAACATTTCAAAAGAATCCGACTTATGTTTCATCAGAGAGATATATCCATATCTGGATAGATCATGTATGAAAGTGATGAAGTAGGCATATCCATCTCTGGCACTTATGCTCATTGATCCACATACATCAGTATGTACTAGACCTAAGAGCTCATTGGCTCTCTCACCTTTTTCAGTAAAAGATGGCTTGATCATTTTACCAAGAAGACAGGACTCATAGGTTGGAAGTGATTCGCAATATTGACTTCGAGGATTCTCTCTTGAGTCAATCTATTTATCCTGTTCTTATTTATATGATCTAGCCTACAATACCATAAGTAGATATCTGATACACTATCTAATCTAGGGTGCTTGCCAGTTGAATAGACTATATTAACAAGTTGTGATAACATATATACACTACTATTCAATTGTCCATAGAAAGCAGTAACACCATTCATAATGACATTACAAACTTATTTCTTTATTAAAATTTTATAATTGTTCATGGCTAAAAGGTCTACAGAAATGATATTTAAAAAGAAATTAGGATAGAAATGACAATCACTAAGAATAACGGTATGAGATTCAAATATAAGTTTCAAAATTTCTAAAGCTAGAACTGAAACTGGTCTTCCATCTCTAATGTTTAGAAATCTCTCAACTTGCTCAAATCTTCTACTGACCTGCAACCCCTACAATGAATTGCAAACATGGCAAGGGCTACCGATATCCAATACCCAATCAGTAATATCATAAATAGAAAAATTGTAAGGAGTTATCATATAAATACCTTACCCAGCAGTAGCTTGCTTCTTTCTTTGCCTATTCGGATCTAGGGAGACAATGTACTGAGGATAGTTCCTCTTTCAGTGCTTCCGCTTCTTGCAAATGAAGCATTCAGTTTGACTCTTATCGGGCTTGATCTTTTTGGTCTAGCCCTGCATTGATGTCCCAGCCTAAACTTGCACCTTCTTTGTTTTCTTTCTCTTGTTCTTCTTTCCTTTCCTAAAGGGTCAAGAACCAGAAGATGAACCTCCCACTAAGTTCACCGACTCTTTATGGAGCTGATGATCCTTCTTAAAGTTCTAAAGTAACCTCAGTAAGTCATGGTAGTTTACTTTAGGCTTTGTCATTCTGTAATGAGTAAGAAAAGGGAGATAGGACTTTGGTAGCGAGTTCAGTATTGCATCTTTCTCAAGTTATTCATGCAAGAAAAAGCTGAGTTTGCTCAAGCGCTCTATCAGCTCGATCATATACGATACATGATCAGTGACAGAGGCTCCATCCCATATTCTAGCATTGAAGATGGCATAATTAGTCTTGTGCCTCTCAACGTCATCGAGTGTGCCAAAAGAATCCTTCAACACTTGGAGCATTTCATTTGGCTGAGCTGTCTCAAACTTGTGATTGAACTTGTCGCTCATCATAGCCAGCATAATGCAACACACCATGATTCGATTACTAAGCCACTTCTGATAAGTATCTCTAATTGTTCCACGTGCATTGATAGCTGGCTCCTCAGGTGTAGGATCCGTTAGTACATATAGAATCCGTTCATGCTCTAGGACAATCTTCAACTTTTGGTACCAGCTACCGAAGTTGGATTCCACTAAATTATCATTGTCCGATAATGATCGGAGTGATAGAAAAGTGGCCATGTCTGCAAAAAGAAAAATCAAAATCTAATTAGTTATTGATTCATTAAACCTCCCTAAAGATTTGGACTTTAATCAAAAGATTTTTTCCATAATTTTATTCGAATTGGTAGCCTCTACCTCCAATTCGAGGAATTATCGTAATTCCTTAGTAGGTACTAGAATCCACATAGACTGTACACGAGCCCAACTTTGGTTGGCCCACCCATGTACATCTAAGGATAGGTTTATAACCAATTATTTTTTTAAATAATTTTTAATAATTAAATTTTGCCACAAACCCTGATCAATTGGCTTTGGCCTTCTCAAAAAAGGGTCCAGTTAGGTTCAACTATTAACATGACCATACTTGGCCCATCCAACGAATGAATGATGAAGCCCAACTTTAGTTGGTCCACTTGACCACTATTTAGAAAGATGTATCCAAGAGATCATATAATGAATGATAATTCCATCAATCGATAAGCACCAGGCCTTTGGGCCTCCAATGATTATCCAACTGATGAACTCATTATTATTCACTTTAATGGGAGGCTATGATCCAGTTATCATATAACTATTTTATTTTAGGGATCTAATAATTTTATAGAATTTAATTTATAGAAGTGAGTAGGTCAAATTAACCAGCTTGTCATGATCCTCCCACAAACTTCACCAAGTCAACTTAAGGGAGATCATTAATAGGCTCGTTTAGGAGCACCTAAATCAGTCAAACTGATTTACCTAGTTGACATGGGTCAGCTTGAATAGTTAAGTGATCTGATCAAAACATAATCTCACCAAGAGGCTAGATAAGTTCGATCAGTAGAAGGGTCTGCCAGGCTTGCCTTAGACACCATCAGAAATGGCCAAGTAAGCAAGCTACCAATTAAAAACACTGGTCTGATTTACCTTAGACACCAACTATTTTAATTAGTTTTAATTAGATCAACATAATAGTTCATACTAGACCGTACAGCCAAGAATCAAGTCCATCTTGGATCTTGTTAAAGACATGGACGTGACCAACTTCAACTATTGCAATTCATCTAGAGAATCCTTGACCTAATCTAAGACAACAATTGATTAAATTTAGTCAATTCTCTAATTAAGTCCATTCTTTAATCTAACCCTAGGTCTAACCTAATTAATGGACCTAATCTCCACTAACCCATTAACCCAATGTATTATGATTCGTGTCATAGGATCTTCAATTTATAATCCTAGAACCTAATCAAACAATTTCTTAAGTCTTAATTAAGTTTTGGACTGAGGGTTGGGATTTGGCTTTTCAAAAATATAGTTCTATCAACCAAGTTGCATGTTTGATTCATAATCAATATGCAAGTAACATAAACATGAATCTACTTTAGATCTAATCTAAACATGTTCATGTAATTAAAATAGTTTCAATAATAATCAATCATAAATCTTCCTAGATCAAATCTAACATATTTATGAAGATTAAAATTAGATTAAAATATTTTTAATCAGATTATAAAATTTCTTAGATCTAATTTAAAATTTTATGATCAATATTTTAGATCAGCACTACAAAGACAATCTATTCATTGTAAGGGGTAAACCTTACAGCAGGACAATCTTATGGCAGTCCATGCAATCTAAAATATTTTATTTTTAGATTTAAAATTATTTTAAATCTATTAAATTATAAATAAAATTAGATCAAATCTAATAAATTTATGATTAGAGTTAGATCATCACGAACTAGGACAACCTATTCACCGTAAAGGGTAAACCTTACAGCAGGACAACCTTATGGCAGTTCATGAGATCTAAATTTTTTTAAATTTTAGATTTAATAATTACATTATAAATTAAATCTAATCTAAAAAAAATCTAAATATATATAAAAAATTATATAATAATAATCTTGCTCTGATACCAATTGAAGGAACCAAATCTAGGATTTTACAGATAGATCTTGAAAACTTTTTCAAGATCTTGCAATGAAAAACTTAAATAAATCAAATATTTATTTAAATAAATATGTAAATACCTAGATCTTAGATCTATTATATGATCAAGGCATGATATTAAATCAAAAATTAAAATCAAATAAGAAAGTAAAAGGTTGATCAAATCAACCTAGATCTACACTACATCAAATGTAGGTATAAAGTTAATAGATCAAATCTATTACCTTAGCAAGTTAGACATTCTAACTTATTGATCCAGACTTAAGGATGAAGTCATAAGCCGTACATGCATCCGGCCTCTAGGAGTCATCCATACGAGCCTACGATCTCTGATCTGAAGTCATAAGCCTACAGCCTCTAACTTCTTCGACGATCGATCCGATATTTTTTTTTAAATTTAAATCTTTAAAATATGAGAAGAAAGATGAGAGTTTATTAATCTAAAATTCTCTTAGAAAAAACTCAAAAAAAAGAGGAGATATTGAAAATAAAACAGCCCTAGAAGAAGACCCTCTTCTTCTTCTCTTTTCTCTCACCTAAACACCTAGTTTGGTGCCTATGGAACCCCCATGCCCAAGGATCCTCTTCCTCTGATTTTTGTGCACCCGAAACCTCTCCCAAAGCTTTGTATTTCATGAAAAAATTAGAATAAAATCCATCTAATAAATAGAGAAAAAGAAGAGTCCAAGTTTGGTCAAAATCCTAGACTAGGAATGTTCAAACATGGGAAGTTGTTGGGGCGCCCAACTCTTGGGTGCCTCCTTCATAATTATTGGCATGGACCAGCAAGAGAGGGTGCACAAAAAAAGAGATTATTTTCATGGAATAAGAGAAGAATTAATTAAAAGAGTGGATGACACTCAAGGGAAGGTGTTTTGGTCAACAAGGATTCTATCTCATAGAATCCTAAACAAAACTAACTCCTCTTTTGACTTGGTCTTCCAACAAATTGCCTTATGAGAAAAGGAGAAGATAAAGAGGGCATGAGAAGCCATGGGAATGGAGAATGTTCATGTAAGAAATAAAACAAGAAAGGCATGGGGCGTGAGGATTAAGTGGCGCAAGTGATAGGAAGTCTTAGTCACACTAGGACTCTTGTTTTGACTTGGTTAAACAAGATCTTTTAATCAAATAAAATTAAGATTAAATTAATTTAATTAAATAAGACTCTAATCTATTTAATAACTTAATTAAATTAGATTAAATAGATTTAATTATAATTTATTTTCTAATCAAATTAGAAAATTAGGTTAATCCGAGTCCTCATTAGACTAGGACTAGTTCTTCCTTACACTTGGCTTATCCAATAAACTAATTAGACTTGATCCAATCAAATCTAAACTAAACTTAATTAAATTATATTTAATTATATTTTATCTCAGTCTATTAGCTTAATCAAATTAAGCTAATTAGCAATCTAATTGCTAATCGATCCTCCTGCAATACTTGCACTAGGTTAAACACCAATCGTATCGATTGTTTAACCCTAGAATGATTCTTAATCATTGATCAACCATCCGATCAGATTGTAAGCTCTAATGTGTGTGATCTCATAGGTTCGAATCTAAGTTGATAGCATAAAAATAAATTTTTATACCAATCAAAGTCACCATCTAGCAATGATATCCGACGGTCGGATAGGTCAAAGGTGTAGAACACCATCCTTAGAATCCTTGCGAATATAGTTTTCATATAATTCATCCCCTTGACCATAATGCTTGTAGGATACCTCAGAGTTTAACTGTTAACTCTGATCAGGTTGTCCATATTGTATCTTAAAATATCAAATCCATCTAATGGATTACCTTGGCCAACTCTTAGAGTGGTCAATTCCATCTTGATCACACTTCAATTTTGTAAGTACTTGATTATGCCCAGAAGTCTTTCATTGCTGAATTAGAAATTCAGTTAGTCCAGTACCAAAGCACAGTGAGTTGCTTGCAACTCACTGAGGTGATATCAGATCTAAGGGATACTTATACCTATATCCCATCAGAGATATTCTCGATAGTAGAATGCTCTGAAGTTGATCACGTTCAATGATGATGTACTCATACATCTCACCTGTATGCCATACCAGTGTCTCTACACTCTTTGATTAAGAGGACAACCAACCTATATGGCATATAGCGACCTATGCTCGATAGACGCTGTTGTTCTAATTAACAGCCTATCATTTGGTTGTGAATAAATTTAAGGACTGATCGATAAATCCTCTCTTTATCAAAACTAAACAGTCTTAAGGACTTCATTACAATAATAGAGTTCATTAAAAGATATAAACTTATGATAAAAAAGATACCAAAATATTTTTATTAATTAATAAATTAATTATAATTATAAAATAGCTCAACCGTCAATAGGCTGATGATTGGCTTTGGGTTATAATTCTCAATAGATAGATGTGAAGATAGCTTTTCTAAATGGAGAGCTAACCGAAGAGGCGTATGTAATACAACCTAAGGGATTTACATCCATAGATGAGTATAAGATATACAAGCCTTAGAGATTCATTTATGAATTGAAGCAAGCATCTTGGAGTTGAAACATGAATTTTGATAAGATGATCAAAATGTATGGCTTCATAAAAATGAAGAAGAGCCCTGCATTTATAAATATGCAAATGGTCCAGTAGTGGTATTTTTGTCTTATACGTGGATGACATTCTTTTAATAGGAAATAACATCCCCACATTGCAGAAAATAAAAATTTGATTGTCATCACAGTTCTCCATGAAGAATTTGAGTGAAGCATCCTATATTCTAGGAATAAAGATTTATAGAAATAGATCTAAAAGGATCCTTAGATTATCCCAGTCTACGTACATAGATATTGTGCTGAAGAGGTTTAGCATGAAGAATTCTAAAAAAGGCTATCTTTTAATAGGCCATGAAATTTCTCTCTCTAAGTAGAATTATTTGACAACTCCTAAAGAGAGAGAAAACATATGAGTAGAATCCTATATATTTCGATAGTGGGATCTATCATGTACGTCATGATATGTACGAGACTAGATGTGGTATACTTATTAGGAGTAGTAAGTAGATACTAATATGATCCTAGAGAGAATCACTGAAAAGTGGTGAAAGCCATCCTTAATATTTAAGAAATACTAAAGTTCAATGATTGGTTTATAGCGAGTCAAATCTAAAACTTATGGAATTTACTGACTCCAGCTTTCAATATGACAATGATAATAGTAGAAGGGTATCGAGTTATATCTTTATCCTAAATGATGGAGCCAGCTACTGAAAGAGTTTCAAACAGCATACTATGGCAGACTATATTTGTAAGATGGAGTATATCACAGCATCAAATGTTACAAAGAAAGCTGTTTGGCTGAGAAAATTTATCACTAAGCTTAGAGTAGCATCCTCTCTTGATGGTCTAATCTTGTTCTACTGCGATAGCACTAGTGCCATTGCTCAAATAAAAGAACTAAAGGCACACTAGCAGATGAAGTACATACTGTGCCACTTTCATCTGATCTGAAAGATCGTAGATCGAGATGATGTTAATCTTCAAAAGATCAATAGAAAGAAGAACCTGATCGACTCCTTCACTAAAGTTCTGACGATAAAGAAGTTCGACAACCATAAGTCGAAGATGGATATTAAATACTATGCCGAGTGGCTTTAGGATAAGTGAAAGTTGTTGAAAAATATATTCAAAAATCAATCATCAACCTATTGATGATTGAGCTATATTATAATTATAATTAATTTTTTAATAAATAAAATAAATATTTTAGCATTTTTTATCAAAATATCTACATCTTTTAATGAACTCCATTGTTATGATGAAGTCCTTAGGACTATTTAGTTTTGATAAAGAGAGAATTTATCGATTAGTCCTTAAACTGCTCATGACCAAATAATAGACAGTTAATAAGGACAACAGCATCTATCGAGCATAGACCGCTATATGTCATATAGGTTGGTTGTCCTCTTAACCAAGGAGTATGGAGATACTAGTATGGCATGTAAGTAAGATATAAGGATACATCATTATTGAATGTGACCAATTCTAGAGTATTCTACTGTCAAGAATTGCTCTGATGGGATATAGGTATAAATGTTCCTTAGACCTGAGAACACCTCAACGGTTTGCAAGCAACTCACTATGTTTTGGTATCGAACTAACTAAAATTTTAATTTAGTAATGAAAGGCTTTTGGGCATAGTCAACTACTTACAAAGTTGGTGTGTGATCAAGAAGAGATTGACCACTCCAAGAGTTGGAGAAGAATATATCACTATATTTTAGTATAGCAAAATCTTGACCAAAATAATCCATGAGATGGATTTGATATTTTAAAATATAATGTGGATAGCCTAATCTGGGTTAATAGTCAAACTCTAAGATATCCTATGAGCATTTTGATCAAGGGGATGAATTATATGAAAACTATATCCGTATGAGTTCTAAGGATGTTGTTCTACATATTCGACCTATCTGACCATTGGATACTATTGTTAGATGGTCACTTTGATTGGTACAAAATTTTGTTCTTATGCTATTAGCTTGGGTTCAAACTTATGGGATCATACATATAAAAGTTTCCGATTTGATTGAATGGTTGATTGATTATTAAGAATTATTCTAAGGTTAAACAATCAATACGATTGATGTTTAACCTAGTGCAAGTGTTGCAGGAGGATCGATTAATAATTAGATTACTAATTAACTTAATTTAATTAAGCTAAAGGGTTGAGATTAAGTTTAATTAAATATAATTTAATTAAATTTTGTTTGGACTTGATTGAATCAAGTTCAATTGATTTATTGGACGAGCAAATTGTAAGAAAGAACGAATCTTAGTTTAATTAGGACTTGTGTCAACCCAATCTCTAATTTGATTAAAAATTAAATTAAATTTAAATCTAATTTAATTTAATTTAATTAGGTTCTTAATTGGATTAAGATCTATTCTAATTGGATTAGATTAGATTTATTTTAATTTGATTTAAGAAACCATATTTGATCAAGTCAAAATAGGAATCCTAGTAAGACTAGGATTCCCTTTCCTTGCGCCACCTTAGTCCCAATGCCACTCTCCACTCCCCCTTTGCTTTGGTGTGAATACTCCACATCCCAAGGGTCTTCATGCACACCCCATATCTCCCTCTCTCTCTCTCTCTCTCTTATTTGGCAAGTTATTTTGGACCAAATCAAAGGAAGGTAAGTAGTTTTGGTTTTGAATTTTATGTGATAGAATCCTAACAAACCAAAACTCTTTCCTAATGGAACCATTTTATCCAGATTTTTTGGGATTTTTGCCCAATTTGGACATACCTTGTCTAGGTATTTGACCTAGACAAGGACTCCTACATAACTTCCTATTTAAAGGATCTTTGGGCCTAATTTTTGGTGTGAATTTAGATCTAAGAGAGTTTTTGGGCATGAGAAAACCAAAGAGAAATTCATCTTGAGCATGAGAATTTTAAAGACACCAATCAAGGTGTCTAGGTAAGAGAACAAAGAAGAAGAAGAGGATCTTCTTCTGGGATTGTTTTCTTCTACCTCTTTCTCCATTCTTTAGAGATTTTTGAGAGGTATCTTAGGTCCTTAAATCTTTTTCCTTCCTTCTATTTGTTAGAGAGTCCAAACTTTTAAGAAAGAAAGATCCAGATCGACCGTCAAAGAAGAATTAGTACAGTACTAGCATACTATGCTGATTTTTTGACATCTGACTTCTGATCAGTGTTCGTGGGCTCGTGTGAATAATGTTTAGAGGCTAGATACATGTATGGCTCGGAGCAACATTCTCAAGCTTGGATCAGTGAGTTACAAAGTCTAACTTGTAAAGATAATAAAGATCTAATCTCCTGTTACATACCTGTATTAGATCTAGTATAGATCTATGTTGATATGATCAACATATTCTCTTCTGATAGTTTTTAAATTTTTGATTTAATTACATGCTTTAATCATGTAATAGGATCCTAGATCTAGGGTCTTTTCTAATATTTTATGAATTAATTTGATTAATTTTTATCTTCCACTGCTTAGATCTCAAAAAATTTTAAGATCTAATCCTGAAATCCTAGATCTGGTTCCTTCACAAAGCCCAATCCCGCACAAAATAGTCGAAGACCTCAAAGACCTCCACGACTAGTTGATGGGCTTCGGCCAAATACTCCTTAGCCCTACACTTGGCCTTGGCCACTTACTCCTTGACCTCCTGCTCAGCCTTGGCGACGTTAGCGGGGGCTTCTTGCAGCTTCTCATCCCTATCGGTCACCACCTTATCCAATGCCTCCTTCAGGCATTTGACTTCTTTTTGCACCTTCTCAACATGCCGACGGGCTTCGACGATGTCGTGCAAGGATGACTACCTTGCTTTTCTCGCCTCAGACGCGCAGTTCGACAGCTCAATAAAAAAGTGAAGCATCTATACAAGAATGACACTAGAAATAAGAATGAGTTGAAAAAAAGTGAGGAAAAATGCGAGAGCAAAGAAAGAAATACATGGAGCACGGAGATAGCTAAATGCTGTTGCACCTCCCTAAGACTCAGGTTATAGATTTCTTGTATCTCTGTGGGAAGGATGGCGCTCTCAATCGCTCCCTTAACAACCTCCTAGTCGTCGAATAAGGAACACCCGAGAACCTCTAATGGAAGAGTGTCCACGCCAATCAAATGTTGAGCGAGAGCTTTCCCACTCGGACCGACCACTGATTGGTACCGTTTTCTCTCTTTATCCCTGGGTGCCGATGGAGATGGTGCAGAGGGTGCTGCAAGTGGAGGTAGGCTTGTCAGGACAGAGATTAGTGCTACAATAGTTGCTCGGACTGATGAAGCCTCCTTTGTTAGGAGAGCAGGCATAGGAACATCCTCAAGCAAATGCTCCTGGCTATTGTCTGCAACCCTCGCTCGGTTGGCTCCTCCCATCTTCAACTTCTTCAAGGCACCGGTGAAGGTGGAGGCTTTTCTCTTCTTAAGAAGATTCTGCTTCATCTCTGCTATGTCTTTAGGCCTCATCCCCACAACCACCAAAGTATGGTTAGAAAGAAAAAAGGAATAAAGAATAAAATTATAGGCGACAACACCACTTACCACTGGGATCGGCCTGACTAAGCCCCACGTTGAAGAGGGCCTCATCGGCCACTAACTCATTCGTATTCAGAAGGGCTTTGAAATAGTGCCTAAGGACCAAGAAGCGCTCCTCATCCTCCACCCGCAGCATTAGGATTAAGAGCACGGACTTCTCCAGCCAACCCCAATCTGATAAACCCCAGCCATGGAAGGAAGGGTGAGAGATGAAGATGAAGCACTCCTTCCATGCATGAATGGAGGTCGGCATCCCCTTGATTAGGGGAGAAACCTCCTTTTGGGCAGTGGCATACCATCAATCTATAGTGTGGGGATGCCTCCTAAGAATGAAAAAGAAGCAAAATAGAGGGACAGATGGTTGAACCTCAACCATGATACAAAAATCTAGAAAATCTATGATAAACCTAAATGAGTTTGGGGTATTGGCACAAAGGAAAAGACTATAGAAATGGAAGATATTGAGAATGAGCGAGTGGATAGAAAATCTTAAACCCGCTCGAAGTGCTTCTTCATGTACTCCAATGCGGCTTGGGGAAGGGATATTAACCTGATTATCAACCTCTGAAAGCTCCAAGTCGAACTCCAGGGGGATGCCATACAGAATTTGGACCCTACTCAAGTCCTCTAGGGTCATCATAGAGCTGATGCTCCCTAACCCTAAGGACAAGTCGGTCATAGGGCTTGAGTGGCCTGCTGTTGAAGGGTGGTGGTCCTTAACCATGCAAGAGCCCTCCATATGCAAACCCCTAGACAGACAGCTAAAGGATTTTCTTAAGGAGGAGGAAAAAAGGCAAAAAAAAAATAGCTAGAGAGACCCACCTAAGAATATGAGCAGGGATGGAGAAGAAAAATGACTGAAAAAATCCATGGGGAACCACAAAGATGGTAAAATCGGAGGAGCGCAGGTAAAATGCAAATAGTAATCCGAATGGAAGGAACCAAAGAAAGATTGCCTCTCTCACCATTTATATTCATAAAAAGTTGGCTGTTAGAAATACCAAATCATCCTTCACCAAACAACTGTCTGCACGTGGTGCCCCATTATTTGCCTGCAGTGGCTGCCAGTTGATTGGATCAATGCAGTAAACCAAACTAAGCATCCATGGGATTTTTAAATATGGATGTATTTAATCTCAATGATGGCATGATGGTACCACTTCATATCCTCTCCGAAAGTCATGCATCCCATTGGTAGAAGATCCCTCATCTTCTTAGCCGACTCATGTAGAATTACTCCTTTCGCCTGACCAATGCTTGAACTTGGGAGTAGGGTGCATGTGTTGAGGAAAAATCCGCTTGGCTCAATAATGTGAGGAAGGCCAAGAACCCAAAGATTTCCAAGCCTAATAAGCCAGAGCACCTTGCCACCCTCGGCCTTACATCAACCCCCTTTTTATGGCTGACCACTCCTCGGATTGAGAATGGCCGACTTTGGGCTTATGATCATCATCGGTGATTCCTCGCCTGTGCTGGCAAAGGCTGCTAACCTATCTTCACCAAGTTCTGCTTGGAGCTGCCAACAATCCCATGATGGCCAACTTTCAAGGGCTGATCCCAGAAGTCATCTACATATCCATATGACTGTATTGCTCTGACCAAGCCTCGATGCCCGACCGGCTACTTCTTGCCAATGAAAGTGACTGGGGATGGGTAAGCCTTCCCTCCATTACTCGATGCCTGTAGGGAGACTCGGGGCTGTCGACCATCAATTGGCTAGCCCCTCACCAAATATCCCCTTGAGGGCCATTGTCTTTTGGTCGGGACCCCTCCGTCGTATTTTATTTGACTATGGGATGGATCGACAGCCAACACACTATCGTCCTTCTCGATGGTCAATCCGTTATCATCTAGCTGACCACCAAATACCCACCTTCGCCAATGGATGCATCATGGAAAGTTGGTTTCTTCTCAGTCCCATCAAGTCACCTCACTTGAGGTACCTTTGATGGCTAGCTATGCGCCAAGATAGGAGGATACATCAAATTAGATCATCCTAAAAGTCATCTATTATGTCACGAGACCATTAAATATCCCACTCATGCATGATAAATGGCCATCATTGCAAGCCTCAACGGGACATGATGGGATGGGCTGGCTAGATGGTCGGCAAAGTCTCTCCTTTTCTCTCCACCTTTTATGCCTCTCCTCTTAGAGGATAGCCTGGTGCGCCAACTCCTGGTCGTCCGAACTCATGCCTAGCTAGAAAAATAGCCACTGATCGAGATCCTTCAGGAGGCCATTAATTGCACCATGTGCATGCCATAACATCCACCACCTGGGACTCTGGTAGGATATGATGAAAGTTGACAAGTGGAATGTCCAAGTAGGGCAACTCCTTGACATCCATTTATAGTCCCCTCCTAGAAAAACTAGGCAGGGCTACCAAACCCGATCAGTTGATCACCACCCAGGTGTCCTCTCGATTCTCGAGCTAACTCATGATTGCTTGATTACCTATCCATGAGAGATGATTCAAGATGAATAGTCCAGCCAGTGATAATTGAAATCTGGCATATTTTACATAATTCTCGAAGATTATGTAGATGGATTTTTATACAAGCTCCCACCTCCACCTATAAAAGGAAGCTCAAAGGGGATCCCAAAAGAGGTACGAAAAACTCTATCCTCATGCTCTTTCTTTTGTTGCATCGCTTTTCTGACTTAAGCATCAGAGAGTCCTCATCGAAGCAACCTACGATCATAACTTTTTCTTGTAGGTTTTACCTCCGACAACCTGGTGTTCCAACAGCTCTAACTACTTCGACGCCTGTCAAAAATCGACGTCAATAGTCATGATATTGAGGATTATCTCTAGCTCAAAGACGAAATTAAAGCTCTAATTCAAAGAGTTTGGAAGCAATTGGACCGAGCTTCCAAAGAGCCACCTTGGTGCTAGTCTGATGAGAAAATTTATTATAACCGACCAATGGCTGATGTCATCAATATGATCTTCGGCTTTGCAAGTGGTAGTGGGTAGAAGACCGAGCAGAAGAGGTGAAGAGATAGCACATAAGGGATGTTGTTTCTTTCTCCGATGATGATCTTCGAAGAGTTTAGACTTTTCATGATGTTGTTATCATCGTATCAAGGATGATATCAAACTATGATGTAAAAATAAAAATTTAAATGATAATGAAAGCTCGACTGATGTGTTATTTTATGATACCTTCTAACGAATGAAACTGTCTATTTATAGACTAAGAAAGTTTAATACTCCCTGGTCTAATTCTTTGGGGACTCCATGGCCATAGAAGGGGAGATAGCCCTATCAGTAATCATCAAACAGGAGCCTCAGAGCAAAACTATACAACTCACCTTTCTTATTGTTCGGATCCCCTCTACTTACAATGCAATCTTTGGATGGCCTAAATTAAATGCTTGTCAGCTATAGAATCCGCATACAACTTGCTCATAAGATTCTTGAGTAGGAATGGGGTCAGAGAAGTTAGAGGAGATCAAATGCTCGTCCGATAATATTTCTTGGGGACTATAAAGGGAAAACGACCAATGAAGATCTTGCCAATTGAAGACCGTAGGGAGGAATCGAAGAAAGTTTGAGGTGAGCCAGTTGAGCAACTTGTTGCAGTTCCATTTAGGGACGATCCAAATAGAACTATTCATCTTGGAGTATAGCTAATGATGGCTTTCGAGATCGGCTAATGACATTTCTATGGGCCAATGTAGATGTCTTTACTTGGTCAACATCCAATATGTCGAGTATATCTTCTGACGTCATGGTTCATAAGTTGAACATGAACCCAAACCACTACCTAATTCGATAGAAGAAGAGGAGCTTCATCCTAAAGGGACAGTGGGCAATTGAGGAAGAAGTCGGCAAACTCTTGATGGCAGGATTCATTTGAGAAGCCTACCGTCTGGAGTGGATTGCCAATGTCATCACGGTGAAGAAGATGAATGCCAAATAGAGAATTTGTATCGACTATACTGACCTCAATAAAGCATACTTGAAGAATAGCTTCTCTATCCTAAGGATCAATTTGCTCGTAGATGCCACCTCAGGACAACAACTCCTAAGCTTCATAGATGCCTTCTTAGGCTATAACCATATTCGGATAGCATCCGAGAACGAGGAGAAGATTATGTTCATAGTTGATAAAGGTTTACATTGTTACAAAATAATATCTTTTAGGTTAAAAAAATATAGGAGCCACATATCAGTGCCTCATCAATAAAATATTCAAATATCAAATCAAGTACAAAATGCAAAGTCTACCTCAATGATATGCTAGTCAAGAGCATTGAGGCTGAACAACATATAGCCAATCTTAAGGAAGCATTCGATAAGCTTAAGAGAAACTAAATGAAGCTTAATCCCAACAAGTGTGCCTTCGGCATGACCTCAGGCAAGTTCTTAGGGTTTATGTTGACTCAACATAGAATCGAGGTGAACTTGAAAAAAATCTAAGCACTGGTGTAGATAAAGCACTCGAGCATGAAAAGGGACATGCAATAGTTGGTGAGTCGTGTAGCTGCCTTTAGTCAATTTATTTTGATGTCAGCCAAAAAAGTGCTTTCCATTTTTTAAAGTCCTCAGGCAGATGAAAGGCTTCGAATGGTTAGAGAGCTCAAATGATAACTCGGATGAACCCCACTACTCTTCAAGATGATGATAAGTGAGGACTTGTATTTATATTTATCAGTCTCACTTATTACTGTCAGTTCGGTGCTCGTCTAAGAAAATGCTGGGAACCAAAGGCCTATCTAATACACTAGTAAGATCCTCCAAGATGCAGAAATAAGATACTTAAGATATGAAAAGACGATCTATGCACTCATAAGGAAACATGCAAATAATAGGATAACTTATCTCGAGGAGACCAACATAAGAGGCACCTATGACGTCGTTCGGGGGATGAGCCTTCTTCTCTGACCAGTACGTTGGCAGCAGCATCATATTCACCAACTCCCAGGCGAGCTAATGATTATGAAGTACAGAGTCACCACTCTGCACCTTCTTCGCTAAATTGATAAACCCCTCATTAATCTAAGATGAGAAGGGGACTGCCTTAGACCTTGCTTACTTGGTCAGGACCATGGGGGTAGTGGCAATGAGGCTGGATGAGGTGGCGATGGAGTCCATCTAGCAAGCAAAGACGAAGCCCGGGCCGACTACGGAGTTGTTAGTGGAGTGGATCTCAATAGCACGGCCACTATAGGCTCATCATCGATCTCTAGCGGATCGACATTTGATGTGTTCATGAATGGTGTAGGAGATAGGGTAGGGGCAAGAGTCCTCAGCTAGGACTTCTTCTGCTACTTTGATGAGGACTCCCACCCCCAACCGAGGAACCTGATTTTCTCTTGAGCGCCAACTTGATAGACTCAAGAATAGGCCTCATTGCTGCAAAACCAAAGAAAAATGGTTAGCTCAAGTTCCAACAACAACCATAAAAACTTTCTAAGTTAAAGAAAAGCTTCGATCATAGCTTCAGGCAACACCAGACTAATCTTGACATCATAGAGGTTCTGCTTGGTCACTAGCTCTTTCAGTTCCGATATCTCGACATTGAGCAGATTTTGGTAATCTTCCTCATCCTCAGGAACAACTGATTTATCTTTATTCAGGGATAGATGAGGATCATCATAGATCCAATTGAAGCCTCAGGGTAGATTCAAGGAGACGAAGAAAAAATGGCTTTTCCAGTCGTGGACTGAAGATGGCAAACCAATGATGAACTTACATGCAATTTGGGGAGTAAAATACCACCATCCTTTTTTATGAGGGTGTTTCTTCAAGGTGAATAATGCTCTGAAGAGCAAGCACCTCGGGAGGATATGAAGCTAATTACAAAGAATAATAAAAATGATGATCATCGAGTGGAGTTTGAAGTGATCTGATTAGGAAGAACCCTAGAAGTCAAGAATATTGCCGATAAATAGGTGGAGAGAAAGATGAAGATATGCTCAACGGGACTCTTCATATAGGATGACTTACCCCTTTGAAGTATCAGTAACTCAGCCCTCTCGATCAGGAACTTCTACTCAGAGGGCCAAAGGAATGGAGAACTGAGTCTCAAATCTTCTAAGATCATCCTCAATGATGTCTGACTCTTCACTACCCATCTCTAGAAATCTTTAAATCTGGACACAAGATTGCTAGTGCTTTGAGGTTCAAAGGCCTAGTGCCCAGATGAAGAGCTGGCTTTGACGGTAGCCTGCGGAGTATCCTCGGATCCGATCCAAGGAGGTGGTAGCGAAGGACTCCAGCTTCCATGAGGGTTTTCATCCCAGCCTCACTATCATCGAAAGCCATAAATAAAGGAAAAAGGGGAGAGTATAGATAAAACTAAAGGAATGGAAAAGGAAAGAAGAATTAGGCCAAAAGTCGAACTAATGGATGAAAAAGAAAGGAAATAAGACAAAGAGGACCAACTGGAAGTAAGATGCTAGAAAGTTGAAGATGGACGGCGTCAAAGAAGATGATCGAAGAAGTTCCTCCGACAGCTACTACGGCAAGAAGCAATTGGAAATTGATGGCGCAAATAGAACAAAATAGATGCAGGAAGGGCCTATTTATACTGTTAACCAACAGTCTAGATGGAATCCCCATGTCATCAGATCTTGCCACATGACATACATCAGAAGCATTTAACATGCAGCTCTTCATTGCACTGCCCCTAGATTGAGCCACGTAGGTTGATCCATGAAGCACAGTGCTAACAAGCCTCGATAGATCAAGAAATGATCTTCAAATCTTTTTTTTAAATCATTACGCTGCAATGCCTCGAGCCATCCATCCCTCATAATGTGATGAGACTTACAAAGCGGTACATTAATGAAGTCCTAAGATTTCCTCCACTGAATAATATAGATTAATTACTTTGAAGAGAAGCTTGGATCGGCAATCGAAGATAAGACTTGAGATTGACTACTTTCTTCGTCTGAAGCAGTGAAACCTCTTCAGACTCAAAAGTCAGGAGCAACTGTTGTGAGAATTATCCACCATCCGACCCAACCTTCATCTTCTCCAATTACGACTGAGTACTCATCGATGACTTAACAGAATTTTCTTGGGCATCAAAAAGAGAAGACCCAGAATCGAGGTAAAGTGACTTTACGGCATCGACTTGTATCCAATCCATGGCTCGGATGCTAACCAATCTGAGGATCAGGATCTTACCGATGAGGGGAAACGAGGTCCTATGACCAATAGACTGTTATAGAAGGGAGAATAACCCTCTAAAATCTTTGGTTATTTCATCAAAACATAGGTGTTGGGGGAAAATCCGCATGGCCCAGTAATGCAGGAAGGATCCAAGACCCAAGGAAGCTCAGGCCTAGAAAGTTAAACCCAAGGAAGCTCAGGCCTAGAAAGTTAAAGCACCTTACTGCTTCTAGCTTTACTATGATTTTCTTTGACCAACCACTCCCCGAATCGAGAGAGACTGACCACCCCTTGAATCAAGGGGAGCCAGTCCAGACTCGGTAGACATCGGTGATGATCCTTCATCCACACAAACGAGCACTCAACGATTGAATTCCATGGGTGCCACATCCGAAGTCTCCAGCCCATAAGCGATCGACTCCCCCTCGGCACCTATAAAGTTACATCACCTCAAGCACACTTGATTGCTAAGGCTACGTGCCATGGTGGAAAAGCACATCACATCAAATCATCCAAACAATTGCTTATCGTGCCATGGGGTCATTAAATGCCTCTCTCATAGGTGATAAATCACCACCGCAATGGGTGCCTACGGGATTTGATTAAGGAAACTGGCCCGACGGTCGGCAGGGCTCCCTCTTCCCTCTCCACTCCTCACGACCTCCTCCTAGAAACCGACCCTGCATACCAACCCCAGTTGGCCGAGACTACATCAGACCATAAGAGTAGCCATCCACCGGGGTCCAATTGAAGACCACTAATGGCGTCAAGCACGTGCCATGGGAGTGCTGATAGTTGACAAGTGGGGTACTAAGATAAAGCGATTCCTTGACATCAACTTATGATCCACTAATCATCACCTAAGCACCATTTTGATTCTCGAGCCCATGCATGATAGCCCGATTGCTTGATCAAGAGAAGTATGATTTGAGAGGGATAGTCCCACCAGCACCTCCAACACTTGACATTTTCTACATGAATCTTGATGATCGCATGGATGTATCACCACACACTATGATCCTATCTCTGTATATAAAAGGAGATAGAAAAAAGACCCCAAAAAAGGTATGAAAAATCCTCACCCTCATGCTCTTCCATCTATTGCGTTGCTTTTCTGACTAGAGCATTGGAGAATTTCCATTGGAGTTATCTCCAGTAAGAACTTTCTCTTGCAGGTTCCTCTCGACTGAACCAGTACTCCAGCTTGTTAGACATGTGTGCCCTAGAAGCCAGAATTGGCTGACACTTGTAATTCACTTCTAAGGGCAAAATTATAATTTTGACTATAAATAATAAAATGGGTTACTTTCTATCACATATGTGTATTTAGTGTCCGTGATATATCCCTTGAGTTAATGGTAATGATAATTCATATTTTCAAGAGTTAAAAATTTAAGACATGAATTTTTATTTATTAACTCATAAAATGCTCCTGACCATAGGATCATCATGAGAATGGTGATTGATCTGAAAGGTTAGTGTACAATTGCTTCTATATAGTAGATGAGTCTTGAGTCTACGGTGTAGAGACACCAGGATGAGAGTACACGTATTCGTTAGAGAATGAGGGCACTAAGCGTGACCACCTCGAGTAGTCATAAGGAAGTCTATCTTCTTGTCGATGACTGATCTGATGCTGTAGTAGTGTCTGGTTCTTTAACTTGAGGTGCATCGGCAGTTTATTTTGAGGGTGTTATAGTTTGACTACACCATGACTCGGTCTCCTAGCCATTCAAAATTCTGAGATGTATGTTGGCTATAGCATGTTCATTGTAGGAATTGGATTGCACCAAGATGAAATCTATCTACCTTAGTGGATGAGGAGCAGTCCTATGATGATCATGAGAATCAAGTCCATAAGCCCATGGCCATGGCAGAGTGTGAAATAATAGAAAGAGTTTCTATTAAGGTTTTCACATTGGACTTGAATCGAATGATTAAATCATATGATAGGAATTAGGGTTTGATGAGTTCACCTTAACCCTAATCTGATTGGAGCTCAAGATAGAAGAACTTAATCACACAAGTAGCTGCACCGAGAGGTTCATTTTCAATTTTGATGGGTTGCCACCATATACTGCTAGGTGTCACTGATAATTTTGGGAGCAACTAGAATGATTTAGATGATCGATCATTTTAAGTTGTCTGAATCAAAAGAGTTCTGATTCATCGAAAGGAGTTTCGATGATGTTAATGATGGAAATCATGACATGTTTCATTACCATATAGAACTGAATTAATTGGATCACACAAACAAGAATTTGGATCTGGATATCATCAATTGTACTAATCTAGTTTAGTTGATTTGAATAAGATTCAATTAGGTTCAAGAAAATCATGCTAGCACACGATTGAGCCTAACGTTCTCCTTTTTCTATCATAAAAATTATCTCGAGTGAGCCAAATAAGTTTGTGCTCACTCAGGTAGCTTTACCTGATCTGACTGAAGCTTGTCCAAGTCAGATAAACATTATCTTAATTTATGAGATAAATTTGAGACAACACCTGCCATTTTTTGTCATCTGCTAATTTTTGTACTTTGACTTGCTCAAACATTAATCTTTGACCCTTGGACATCTGTCCATGTGTCATGCACTTATTGAAGAGCAGATAGGGGCTTATCCTCTCTCTAAAAATTGGAAAGAAAGAGGGCACATGCCTAGGATGGCGTGCGCCCATGGATAGGGATGCTGGAGTCCCATACGGATGGGACTCCAGGTTGCTTGTTGGATTCAAACTAGGTGACCCTCACCTATAGACTTTGATCAGTCTTAGGCACCACCTTAGGATGAATCCATGGGTCTCTCATTCCACCAATCAGATTTAGATCTGATTGAATGAAGCAACGTGATTGGTCGGTGTGATGCAGCACTACATGACGCAATAGAGTCTATAAATAGACCCTATCTGCACCCACTTTTATAGGACTTCTCTCCTAGCCCACACCCCAAGGCTATCCCTCTCCCTTCTTCATGCCACCATTTGGCCCTCTCTCTCCTCTCCACATCCAAAATAGTTGGGTTTTTTAGATTAGTGTGAGTCAGGCAAGAAAAGACTGACGAAAAAGGAAGAAGGTAGCACTACTGCAAAGACGATGGATGATCTTCAGAAGGTATTTTGAAGATCCTCCAAATCAGATCCAGATCTAATTTTTGGAGAAAAAAAGAGAAGAAGAAGATCTTCAAATCCAGCTTGAGTGGATATCGATAGAGGTCAGGCGCTTGCATGGCTAAATCCAGAATCTCAGAGCTTCCGCAAGATCATCAACGGATAATTAGATTACCCAGGATCAAGATAAAATTAAATTAGTTTTAATTTAATTTAATTTTTCTTAATTATCAGATCATAAATTAGATTTAAAAAGTGTCAGATCTAATCTAGATTTAAGAGAAGAATTTTTGAAATATGCCCCTCGATCCAATCAGATCTGAACGAACCTGACCCAAGAAATTCAGGATTTTTCTTCAACTGGTATCAGAGCTAGGTTCTTATTAAATTTATTTAGATCTAATTTAATCTAATTAATTAATATTTTTAGATATCATATGAGATGTGCTTAGATCTAAAATCAAAAAATTAAAAATTAAAAATAAATTAATTTAGATCTAATATATATGAGATACATAACTAGACTAGGAACAAAATTATTCTATGTGTAGTCTAGTTTCATCATAATTTTTGATTAAAAATAATTTTTAGATCTATTTATTTTCTATTTTTTGATATTATAAATATTATAATCAGATCTAAAAATAAAAAATAAAATAAAATTAATTTATTCATATGAGATATGATAGTTGCATGTTTAGATTAGTTGTAGAATAGTTCTACAAGTAGGTCTATATTAAATTCTATTTGATATGATTAAATTTAAATTTAATTTTTTAGATGATTATGAGATAATTTAGATCTGAAAAATATACATGCATGATACATGTGATGTATACAAAATATGTTTTTAATTAGATCTATTTTTTATATAAGATATATGCTTAGATCTAATTTATTTTTGTCGATTAGTTGTATTTCTGATTAAGATGTTCTCCTTGGCCATTCGGTCATAAGAATAAAGTTGGACTTAAAGACCCTCTCCTCCCATTCGATGGGGTGTTCTTATGATGTGTAGGGGTACTGCGCGTTCGTTCTTAATCAAAAATTGAAAACTTACTTTCTACAAAATCCTAGATCCCGAAACCCTAGGATCTTATTTACATATTTTGTTTAAGAATCCTGACTTAATTAAGAATTAAGTTTATGAAATATCAATTAGGTCTAAAATTAAGAATTTCAGATCTAAGACATATTCATAAATCTGGGTTCGAATTTGGATAGCTTAATTAGGTCTAAACGGTTGATCAAATCGAATCAAGTGTTGGTTAGATGGGATCAACACTACTTAAATTGACCAGCCCAATAGGATTAAGTCTGGGTCAAGATCAAGTTACATGAGTGATCGATCAAGCTAAGATCTAATTAGGCTCAGAGGTTAGAGTATGGATTGTAGGCTAATCTGATTGGTTCTGTCTCAACAATTTGGTGTCTAAGGTAAGTCTGGCAGATACGATTGACTAGTTTTTAATTGGGAGATACTCGACTTGAATGCATTTTTGTCGAGTTAATGGCATATCCCTTCCATCGGTCTCACTTATCTGGCCATGTTTGTTGACTCAATTTTGATCTAAGATGGTCAATAATCCGAGCTAATCCATGCCACTAGGTTAGTCATAATGGTTATGACTATGTCAAGTCTAGTTTAATGAGATCTAAATCAAATCTCCCTAAAAAAAATTAAGTCTAAGGTCTTCCACCATTGTAGATGTGCAGTTCCTTTTCGAGGTTGATTGTTCTCGATTGGTTATAGTGGCTCAGTTGCACCGAAAAGATGCAACCATGTTTATTAGGCATTGGATGCTACAGGTTGGAAGATGAATTAGATCTGACTTAACTAAGAAGTGGATCAATATTTTGGACACGGTGAGATTCATGAATTAGAGATCATGTTTGGGGGCATCATGATTAGAAAATCATTGAACAAGAGTTGTTCACTCATTGACTAATCCATCACCAATAACTATTAGGTGAGGTGATGAGTCAGTTGGTGGGACTGCACCATCCACTAAAAATCAGTAATCATAGAGATTTTTGCATCTCTACGGAAGGAGTGTAGAGATCCGAGAAAATAGTGGGAGCTAGTTTATTTTAAAATAAAATTTTTAAATAAATTGGTTAAGTCTTAATTACAATATCTAACTAGAAACTTTGACTCTGTATAGAAAAATGTCTGCATCCAATCCACTAGCACGAATTCTGGACACCCATAGACTGATCGAACCAAATTATAAGGATTGGCTTCGAAACTTCAAAATCATTTTGGGTTCTGAGAAGTTTACTCATGTATTGGATCAGGATCTCCCACCTTACCAGCCCATCCATCTGCTGAACAGAGAGCATCTCCAGATAAGTAGACTGACGAAGATAATAAGGCTAGATACTACATGTTGGGCTCGATGTCTGATGAGCTTCAGCGCCAACATGAAGATATCAGGACTGCTCATCTATAGGAGATGTTTGGTGAACAGAGTCGTGCGCCAACATGAATGTTTGGTGAACAGAGTCGCGCGCCAACATGAAGATATCAGGACAGCTCGTCAAATGTTGGCTCACCTATTGGAGATGTTTGGTGAACAGAGTTGCACAGCCAAGTATCAAGTCACTAAATGACTGTTCAAGGCTAAGAAGCACGATGGACAGTCAGTCCAAGATCATTGTCTGATGATGATCAAGGACTGAAAGAGCCTTAAAGTATTTTCATTGCAATAATTCATCATGACGCATAAACTTCAAAATTTCTTGCCACTGACTGCTGAGCTTTCTAGAAAGGTTCGGAACTGAAAGCGGAACTGTCCTACATACCTGGCCATCCTAAAGAAGAAGGAGGCAGGTCCTTTTGGAGGTATGCTCGTTATTGAGTCTAACCTTACGATTTCTTCTACATCCAGTTGGGTGCTTGACTCTGATTCTAGTGCTCATTTGTGTACTTCTATGCAAGATCTTGAGGATTGCAGGAGGCTGAGGGATGGTGAGATGATCCTGCGCGTCGAAAATGGAGTAAGGGTTGCTGCCATGGTCGTGAAAATATATCATCTTCGACTACCATCTGGATTAGACTTAGTATTAAAAGACTGTTATTATGTACCTACAGCAAGTAGAAATTTGATTTCTGTTTCTTGCTTTATAGTAGAACGCTATGTAATTAGTTTTCTTAAGGACCATTGTAATATTCTTTATGAAAAAAATAAAATTGTAAGTGATTTTCTTATTAACGGTCTTTATCAGTTACATGTTGCTGTATCTATTTTTAATTTCGAGCAAAATGTGAATGCCATAAAATCAAAATGACCTAGGGATAGTCCAAATGATAGATATCTATGGCATCTAAGATTAGGTCATATAGCAGAAGATAGGATTAACAAATTGAAAAAAATCGGGCTATTGAGTCCATTGACTTTCGAGTCATATCCAATTTATGAACCCTATCTTCATGGCAAAATGACTAAACACCCTTTTGTAGGACATGGGAAAAGGGTCACGGATCTTCTTGTACTAGTACATATAGATGTGTGTGGCCCATTTGATGTACCGGCTAGTGACAACTTAGTCTACTTCATAACCTTTACCGATGATTCTGAAGAAAAATCCTAATTTTTTGGATCGGGATCGTTCAGATCTGATCAGATCAAGAGATATATTTTAAAAATTTTTCTTTTTGATCCTAATCAGATCTGAAATATTTTAGATCTGATCATTATTATTCTAATAATAAACTAAAATCTAAATAAATTTAATCAAATTTAATTTACCTTGATGTAGGATAATCTTATTACCTGTTGATGATCCTGTAAGCAGCAGAAGGTTCTGGATCTAGCCATGCAAGTGCCTGGCCTCTATCGGTATCCACTCGGGCTGGATCTAGAGATCCTCTTCTTCTCTATCACATCTCCAAAAATTAGATCTAAATCTGATCTGGAGGATCTTCAAAACTCCTTTCGAAGATCAGAAGTTGTCCTTTGCAGCAGCGCAACCTTCTAGCCTTTTGTCGCCTTTCTCTCATCTGGATTGCACCAACCAAGAATCCAAACACCTTTGGGCATGGAGAGGAGAGGGAGAAGATGGTTTGGCATGGAGGAGGAGAGGAGAGGAGGCCTTGGGCATTGGGAATTGCAATGCTTTTCTAATATAATTTGAGTTGGGCGCAGGGTCTTATTTATAGACTTTCTGTGATCCAACTCCTCTTCTTCTCAACCAATCACAACCCTTTGTGAAATCAGATCTAAATCTGATTGGTTGGAATAGAGACCCCTGGATTCCTCCTTAGAGGGCACCTAAGACCAGTCAAACTTGGATTCTTAGTAGAACTCTGATTGGAATCCAAAAGGGAGGTGGAGTCCTTGTCCAACAAGGACTCCTAGGCGCCTCCTACTTGGGCTCACGCCACCCTTGGCGTGCGCCCTTCTCCTTGCCAGGTTCTGGCAGGGGGACAAGCCCCCACCAGCTCTCCAATAGGTGCATGACATGTGGTCAAAAGTCAAAGGGTGATCAATGGTCAACGTTTGACCAGTCAAAGGTAGACTTTTGACCAAAGTCAAAGAACAAGAAATGGCAGGTGACCAAAAATGGCAGGTAATGTCTTACAAATAAGACAACCTATTCTGACTTGGACAACCTCCAGTCAGACCATATGAAGGCCTCTGATTGAGCACAAACTCCTTTGGCTCAGTCAGGACAACTTATTTATGATAGTAAAAGAAGAACGTTAGGTTCAATCGAGTGCTAGCACGATTTTCCTTGAACCTAATTGAATCTCATTCAGATCAATTGAACTAGATCAGTTCAATTGATGATCACCAGATTCAAACCCTTGTTTGTGTGACCCAGTTAGGTTCAGTTCTGTATGGTAATGGGATATGTCATGATCTCTATCATAGACATCATCGAAACTCCTTTCGATGGATCAGAACTCTTCTGATTCGAACAGCTAGAATGATCGATCATCTAAATCATTCTAATTGCTCCCAAAATCCACCAGTGACACCTAGCAGTATATGGTGGCAACCCATCAGAGCTGAATGCGAACCTCTTGGTGCAGCTACCTGTGTGATTAAGTTCTTCTATCTTGAGCCCCGATCAGATTAGGGTTAAGGTGAACTCGTCAAACCCTAGTCTCTGTCATATGATGTAATCATTCGATTCGAGTCCAATGTGAAAATCTAAATAGAAACTCTTTCTATTATTTCACTCTACCATGGCCATGGACTTTCTGGACTTGATTCTCATGATCATCATAGGGCTACTCCTCTACCACCGAGGTAGATAGATTCCATCTTGATGCAATCCAGTTCCTACAATGAACATGTCTATAGCCAACATACACCTCAGGGTTCCATATGGCTAGGAGACCGAGTAATGGTGTAGTCAAACTATAACACCCTCAAGGTGAACTGCCGATGCATCTCAGGTCAAAGAACCAGACACACTACTGCAGCATCGAGTCAGTCATTGACGAGAAGGTAGACTTCCCTAATGACTACTCGAGGTGGTCACGCTCAGTGCCCTCGTTCTCTAACGAGTACCTGTACTCTCGCTCCGGTGTCTCCACACCGTAGACTCAAGACTCATCTACTAAAGAGAAGCGATCGTACACCAACCTTCCGGATCAATCACCATCCTCGTGATGATCCTATGGTCGGGAGCTGTTTATGAGTTAATAATGATTATTCATGTCTTAAATTTTCAACTCTTGAAAATATGAATTATCATTACCATTAACTCAAAGGATGTATCACAGACACTAAATACACATATGTGATAGAAAATAACCCATTTTATTATTATAGTCAAAATTATAATTTTGCCCCTAGAAGTGTATTACAAGTGTCAGCCAATTCTGGCTTCTAGGGCACATATATCTAACAATCTCCCACTTGTCCTAAAGCCAATTGGCTACAAGTCTAAGTCCCATCTTCTCAAGGTGGGCTTCGATCTTCTGCTGGCCCAACGGCTTTGTAAGTGGGTCTGCCACATTATCTGTGGAGTTGACTCTCTTGACCTCAACGTAACCTTTCTCAAGGTAATCGCGGATGAGGTGATATCGCCGCTCAATGTGCTTGGACTTCTGGTGAGACCTCGGCTCCTTAGCAAGGGCTATGGCGCCATTGTTGTCGCAGTAAAGAGGAATGGCATCTGATGGCATTACTCCAATTTCTGCAGCAAACTTCTTGTACCAGAATGCTTCCTTTGCAGCCTCTGATGCAGCTATATATTCTGCTTCCATGGTGGAATCTGCTATCACAGTTTGCTTGGAAACTCTTCCAGCTGACAGCTCCACCATTGCACACAAACAGACTTCCAGATGTCGACTTTCGATCATCTATATCGGACATGAAATCCGAGTCTGTGTATCCCTGAACTTGGAGTTCTCCATTACCAAAGACCAACATCATATCCTTAGTTCTTCTCAAGTACTTAAGGATACATTTCACAGAAGTCCAGTGTTCTTCACCTGGATTTGACTGATATCTGCTTGTGACACTCACAGCATGGGCTATATCAGGTCGTGTACATAGCATGGCATACATGAGGCTCCCTATTGCAGAAGCATAAGGGATCTTGCTCATGCGTTCTATTTCCTCAGGTGTGCTGGGGCACATCTTCTTGGAAAGATGAATACCATGTCTGAAGGGTATTAATCCCCTCTTAGAGTTTTCCATACTAAACCTCTTTAGTACTTCCTCTATGTACATCTTCTGTGAAAGTCCTAGCATCCTATTCGGTCTATCCCTATAGACCTTAATTCCTAGAATAAAGGATGCTTCACCTAGGTCTTTCATGGAGAATTCCTTGGACAACCACATCTTGACTGATGTCAACATGGGAATATCATTCCCAATAAGGAGGATGTCATCCACGTACAATACGAGGAAGACAACAGCGCTCCCACTGACCCTTTTGAAAACACATGGTTCCTCTTCATTTTTGATGAAACCAAACTTTTTGATCACATCATTGAAACGAGTGTTCCAGCTCCGAGATGCTTGCTTAAGTCCATATATGGACCTTTGCAGCTTGCAAACCTTGTGATCAGTATCACTGGATGTGAAACCTAGCGGCTGTTCCATATAGATATCTTCCTCAAGATATCCATTTAGAATGCCGTTTTCACGTCCATTTGCCATATTTCATAATCGAAATAGGCTGCAACAGCAAGCAATGTGCGGATGGATTTTAGCATAGCCACAAAAGCTTCAGACTTGTGTCTCATAAAACATATTTACATACCCATACGTAGATAGATCACGGTAAAGAGGTGTATAAGTAGACAAAATGCCTCTAGCCGACACATCAAATGGGCGCACACATCAGTATGTCTACGGGCAAGGAGATTCCATGGCCCTTTCCCCATATTCCTATAGAAAGAAAGTTTAGTTATTTTGCCTTGAGACAAGATTCAACAGTTGGATATGGACTCAGAAGTCAATGACTCAATAGCCAATTTCTCCAATTTGTTGATCCTATCTTCGACTAATGAACCTAATCTTAGGTTGCCATGATACCTATTCATTTGGACTATTCCATAGGTCGTTGGCATTCACAATTGTTGCCTCAATAGTTAGAACAGGTACATTCAATATGTAGACTTATAAAGATCGTTAATTAAGGAAACCATTTTGCAATTTTATTTTTTTCATAAGAATGTTACAGATGGCTTAATAAGCGTAATCAACATTCAGCCTTTTAGTGCTAGTCTGAAAATAGGAAATCAAATTCCTGCTAGCTGTAGACATATATAACAGTCTTTCAAAACTAAGTCTAAACTAGATGGTGAATCAAAGAGGAATTATTTCCATGGCTTACTGTTAGGCAACTCTTGCTCCATTACTGCATGCGTAGGCATTATATCTTCTATCCCTCAGCCCCTGCTATCCTTAAGTTCCTGCATGGAAGTGCACAATGAAGACACTTAGAATCAGAGTAAGCACCTAACTGGATGCAGAAGAATCGTAAGGTTAGACTCAATAACGAGCATACTCCGGAAGGACCTTCCTTCTTGTTCTTCAGGATGGTCAGGTAAGTAGGACGGTTCCGCTTCTAATGGTCATCGCTGTTGCAATGGAAATACTTTTCTTTGACATCGGCCTTCTTCTTCGGCTCTGCCTTCTTCTTCTTTGTTCCTTTCACCTTCTACTTTTTCACAGACTTCTTTTTCTTTTCATAAGACTTTTTTTTGGAAGAAGTCCATTTCATAGCAAGAACTGAGCCTTTAGAACCTTTCATAGAAGCTCAGTGGTGGACCAGCATATTCATTAATTCGGCCAAGAATTTGAAGTTTATGCATGTTGGTAAATTCATGATGAATTGCTCATATGCATCAATCAAGTGATTGCAGAATAAGTAATTTTACAGATTCAAGTATAACTTCACACCGAGCTTCTCAAGCTCTTCCAAGTTTATAATCATCAGACAAATGATTTGACTGACTGTCCATTCCGCATTCTTGATCTTAAAAAAGTATTTCAGGATTGATTTTGACACTGCGCGACTCTGTTCACCAAACATCTCCTGTAGGTGAGCCAACATTTGGCGAAGCAGTCCCGAATCTTCATGTTTGGCGCTTGGAGCTCATCAGACATCGAGCCCAAACATGTAATATCTAGCCTTATTATCTTCATCTATCCATTTTTTTAGAGATGCTCTCTATTCAATGGTATGGACGGGCTGTAAGGTGGAGGGTCCTGATCTAATACATGGGTTAATTTCTCGAAACCCAAAATAATTTTGTAGTTCCTGATCCAATCTTTGTAATTGAGTTCGGTCAGTCTATATGTGTCCAGGATAAGTGCTAATGGGTTAGATGTAGACATTTTCCTATAGAGAGTCAAAGATTCTAGTTAGATACTGTAATTATGATTTGACCATATTATTTAAAAATTATTATTTTTAAACAAATTAGCTTCCACTATTTTATCGGATTCCTACACTCTCTTTGTAGAGATACAAAAATCTCCATGATTAATGATTTCTAGTGGATGGTGCGGTCTCACCAACTGACTCATCACCTAACCTAACAGTTATTGGTGATGGATTAGCCAATGAGTGAACAAACTTATTTCAATGATTCTTAATCATCGTGCACCCAAATTTGGTCTCTAATTCATGAATCTCACCATATCCAGAATATTGATCCACTCCTTAGTTAAGTCAGACCCATCATTTGCACAGACTGGATTCCTAATTGAGTCTCTCATCGTATCCAAAATATTGAGCCCAACTCATCCTCCAGCCCATAGCATCCAATGTCTAATAGACATGGTTGCGTCTGCCCGGTGCAACTGAGCCACTGTATCCAACCGAGAACAATCAACCCCGAGAAGAGCCCGCACATCTACAATGGTGAAAGACCTCAGACTTAATCTTTTCTTAGAGAGAATTGATTCAGATCTCATTAAACTAGACTTGTCATAGTCATAACAATTATGACTAACCTAGTGGCATGGATTAGCTCAGATTATTGACCACCATAGATCAGAACTATGTCAACAGATATGGCCAGGTAAATGAGATCGATGGAAGAAATATGCCATTAACTCGTACAAGAACGTATTCAGATCGAATAGCTTCTAATTAAAAATCAGTCGATCGTATGTGCCAAACTTACCTTAGACACCAAATTGTTAAACCTGAATCAATTAGGTTAGCCTACAATCCAGACTCTAACCTCTGAGCCTAGTTAGGTCTTGCTTGATTGTGACTCGATCTTGACCCAGACTTAATCCTATTAGGCTGATCAATTTAAGCATTGTTGATCCCATCTAACCAACTCTTGATTTAGTTTGATCAATCGCTTAGACCTAATTGAGCTACCTAAGCCCAAACCCAGTATTATGAATATGTCTTAGATCTGAAATTCTCAATTTAGACCTAAATTAATATTTCATAATTTTAATTTTAATAAGTAGGGTTCATAAATAAAATATGCATAATAAATCCTAGGGTTTCAGGATCTAGGGTTTTGCAAAAAGTAAGTTTTGAATTTTTGATTAAGGACAAACTGCAGCACCCCTACACGTCATAAGAACACCCCATCGGATGGAAGGAGAGGGCCTTTAAACCCTTTTTCATTCTTATGATTGGATGGCCAAGAGGAATGCCTTAATCAGGAACATGCAATACTACAAAATAGTTTTAGATCTATATCATATATCTTATATACAGAATTAGATCTAATCATGGCATATTTTGCATACATCTCATGTATCAAATCATGCATGTTTTTAAATTTAAATTATCTCATAATAATCTAAAAAATTAAATTTAAATTGATCTTATCAAAATTAAACTCTTAATCTAGACAACTATGTGAACTATTCTATAACTAGTCTAGACATATATCAATCATATCTCATATAATTTTTAAATTAAATAATTTTTATTTACTATTTTTTAGATATTATTATAATAATTATAATATTAAAAAATAGTAAATAAATAGATCTAAAATATGATTTAATCAAATTAAATTGAAAATATACAAGACTATTCTATAGAATTGTTCTATTTTAGAACTAGTCATGCATATTTTCTAATCTTAGATCCAAATCATTTAATTTTAATTTTTTCTAATTTCAGATCTGATCACATCTCATGTGACATCTAAAATTACTTATTTTTTGATTAGAATAAATTTAAAATTAGATCTAAATACTTTAGAACCTTGGCTCTGATATCAGTTTAAGGAAAATCCTAATTTTTCGGACCAGGTTCGTTCAGATCTGATCAGATCAAGAGATATATTTTAAAATTTTTTTTCTTTGATCCTAATCAAATCTAGAATAGTTCAAATCTGATCATTATTATTTTAATAATAAATTAAAATCTAAATAAATTTAATTTAATTTAATTTATCTTGATGTAGGGTAATCTTATTACCTGTTGATGATCCTGTAAGCAGCGAAAGATTAAGGATCTAGCCATGCAAGTGTCTGTTCTCTATCGATATCCACTTAGGTTGGATCTAGAGATTCTCTTCTTCTCTATCATGTCTTCAAAAATAGATCTAGATCTGATCTGGAGGATCTTCAAAACTTCTTTCGAAGATCAGTAGTTGTCCTTTGCAGTAGTGCAGCCTTCTAGACTTTTGTCGCCTTTCTCTCATCTGGATTGCACCAACCAAGAACCCAAACATCTTTGGGTGTGGAGAGGAGAGGGAGAAGATGGTTTGGCATGGAGGAGGAGAGGAGAGGAGGCCTTGGGCATTGGGAATTGCAATGCTTTTCTAATATAATTTGAGTTGGGTGCAGGATCTTATTTATAGACTGTCTGTGATCCAACTCCTCTTCTTCCCAACCAATCACAATCCTTTGTGAAATCAAATCTAAATCTGATTAGTGGTAATAGAGTCCCCTGGATTCCTCCTTAGATGGCATCTAAGACCAATCAAAGTTGGTTCTTAGGAGAACTCTTAATCAAATCCAAAAAAGGAGATGGAGTCCCTGTCCAATAGGACTCTGGGTGCCTCAACTTGGGCACACGCCAAGGTGGCATGCGCCCTCCTCCTTTGCTAGGTTCTGACTGGGGGACAAGCCTTCACCAGCCCTTGAATAGGTGCATGACACATGACAGAAGTCAAAGTATTTATGGTCAACATTGACCAGTCAAAAGGTCAACTTTGACCCAAAGTCAAAAGGACGAGAAATGGCAGGTAACCAAAAAATGGCAGGTAATGCTTACAAAATAAGACAATCTTTTTCTGATATGACAAGCTTTAGTTTTCCAATGAAGGCTCTGACTATGATCAAGCACAAACTCCTTTGGCTCAGTCAGGGAAACTTATTTATTGATAGTAAAAGAAGAACGTTAGGTTCAATCTGAGTGCTAGCATGATTTTCTTGAACCTAATTAAAATCTCATTCAGCTCAATTGAACTGGATCAGTTCAATTGATGATCACCAGATTCAAACCATTATTTGTATAACCTTAGTTTAGGTTCAATTCTATATGATAATGGGATATATATGATCTCTCATATCATCGACATCATCGAAACTTCTTTCGATGGATCAAAACTCTTCTGATTCAAACAGCTAGAATGATCGATCATCTAAATCATTCTATTTGCTCTCAACAATCCACAGTTTTTTTGGGGGGCAACCTAGCAGTATTGGTGAACCATCAGAGCTGAATGCAAATCTTTGGTGCAGCTACCTATGTGATTAAGTTCTTCTATCTTGAGCCCCGATCAGATTAGGGTTAAGGTGAACTCGTAAAATCCTAGTTTCTATCATATGATGTAATCATTCGATTCAAGTCCGATGTGAAAAGCTAAATAGAAACTCTTTCTATATTCACCCTACCATGGCCATGGGCTTTGGACTGA
>QRFJ01000477.1:364184-469188 GCA_006176705.1 Cocos nucifera | reverse complement strand
TTCTCATGATCATCATAGGGCTGCTCCTCTACCACCGAGGTAGATAGATTCCATCTTGATGCTATCCAATTTCTACAATGAACATGCTATAGCCAACATACACCTTAGGATTTCATATGGCTAGGAGACCTAGTAATGGTGTAGTCAAACTATAACACCCTCAGGATGAACTGCCGATGCACCTCAGGTCAAAGAATCAGACACACTACTGCAGCATCGAGTCAATCATTGATGAGAAGGTAGACTTTCTAATGACTACTCGAGGTGGTCATGCTCAGTGCCCTCATTCTCTAATGAGTACCTGTACTCTCACTCCGGTGTCTCCACACCATAGACTCAAGACTCATCTACTAAAGAGAAGCGATTGTATACCAACCTTCTAAATCAATCACCATCCTCATGATGATCCTATGGTCAGGAGCATTTTATGAGTTAATAATGATTATTCATGTCTTAAATTTTTAACTTTTGAAAATATGAATTATCATTACCATTAACTCAAAGGATGTATCATAGACACTAAATACACATATGTGATAGAAAATAACCCATTTTATTAATAATAATCAAAATTATAATTTTGTTCCTAAAAGTGTATTACAAGTGTCAGCCAATTCTGGCTTCTAAGGCACATATATCTAACAGATTCATCTAGATATGGGTATGTGTATCTTATGAGACATAAGTCTGAAGCCTTTGAAAAGTTTAATGAATTCAGACATGAAGTAGAAAAGCAAACTAAAAAATCCATTAAGATTCTTCGATCAGATCGAGGAGGTAAATACATTAGTCGAAAATTTCTGGACTATCTTAAGAAAAATGGCATAGTCTCTCAATGGACTCCATCAGAAACATCTCAACTCAATGGGATTTTAGAATGGAGGAATCGAATCCTATTAGATATGGTTCGATCCATGATAAGCTTCATAGACCTTCCTGATTTTCTTTGTGGATACTGTTTATTAACTGCAATATACTTACTGAATAGGGTTCCTTCTAAAATCGTTCCTACCACACCGTATGAGATATGGCACGGTAAGAAATCAAGTCTGAGTCATCTCGAAATTTGGGGTTGTCTGGCTCATGTCAAAAGATAACAAGCAGACAAGTTAGACTTTAGCTCCTTCAGAGCTTGATTCATAGGATATCCTAAAGAGTCCTTAGGATATTATTTTTATATTTCAGAAGATCACAATGTGATTGTGAGTCGACATGCCATCTTTCTTAAAAAATAGTTTATTCAAGATAGCAGCATTGAAAAGCAGATCAAGCTCGATGAGAAAGTCTCATCAGAGCAACAAGCTAAGGACCAAATGGAATCAAATCAGGTTAAGCCAATCCATACACTACCTCCTCCATCTTGTAGATCGAAAAGAATTTTTCGTCCCCCTGAGAGGTACTTAGGTACTATTTCAGAGGATGTTGAGAAAATATTCCTCGTAGGGGTTCATGGTGATGATCCCAAAATTTATAACGAGGCAATATCAGGTATTGACTCGATGCACTCAAACCAAGTCTGGATCTTGGTAGATCCACCAAAAGGTATAGTACCTATTGGGTATAAATGGATCTACAAGAGAAAGATTGGTGCAGATGAAAATGTGGAGACATTCAGGGCTTGATTAGTGACAAAAGATTATAGTCAACGCGAAGGCATTGACTATCGGGATACTTTTTCGTCAGTAGCTATGTTAAAATTCATTCGCACACTGCTTGCTGTTGTAGTCTATCTCGATTATGAAATATGGCAAATGGACGTGAAAACAACATTCTTAAATGGATATCTTGAGGAAGATATCTATATGGAACAGCCCTTAGGTTTCACATCTAGTGATGATGATCATAAAGTATGCAAGCTGCAAAGATCCATATATGGACTTAAGCAAGCATCTCAGAGTTGGAATACTCGTTTTAATGATGTGATCAAATTATTTGGTTTTATCAAGAATGAGAAGGAGCCATGTGTCTTTAAAAAGGTCAGTGGAAGCGCTGTTGTCTTCCTCATATTGTACATGGATGACATCCTCCTTATAGGAAATGATGTTCCCATGATGACCACAGTTAAAATATGGTTATCCAAAGAATTCTCCATGAAAGACCTAGGAGAAGCATCCGTTATTCTAAGAACCAAGGTCTATAGAGATAGACCGAATATGATGCTAGGACTTTCACAGAAAATGTATATAGAGGAAATACTAAAGAGGTTTAGTATGAAAAACTCTAAAAGGGATTTAGTACCCTTCAGGCATGGCATTAATCTTTCCAAGAAGATGTGCCCCAGCACACCTGAGAAAATAGAACACATGAGCAAGATCCCTTATGCTTCTACAATAGGGAGCCTCATATATGCCATGTTATGTACACGACCTGATACAGCCCATGCTGTGAGTGTCACAAGTAGATATCAGTCAAATCCAGATGAAGAATGTTGAACTTCTGTGAAATTTATCCTTAAGTACTTGAGAAGAACTAAGGATTTGTTGTTGATCTTTGATAATGGAGAACTCCATGTCTAGGGATATACAGATTCGGATTTTATGTCCAATATAGATGATCAAAAGTCGACATTTGAGAGTTTATTTTTGTGCAATGGTGGAGCTGTCAGTTGAAAGAGTTCCAAATAAATAGTAATAGTAGATTCCACCATGGAAGCAGAATATATTTTTGCATCAGAAGCTGCAAAGGAGGCATTCTGGTATAAGAAATTTATCATAGAGATCGAAGTAATACCATCAGATGCCATTCTTCTATACTGCGATAACAATGACGCCATAGCCCTTGTTAAGGAGCTAAGGTCTCAACAGAAATTCAAGTACATCGAGTAGCGATATCATCTTATCCATGATTATCTCGAGAAGAATTATGTCGAGGTTAAGAGACTCGACTCCGCAGACAATGTGGCGGATCCGCTTATAAAGTCATTGGACCAGCAGAAGATCGAAGCCCACCTTGAGAAGATGAAACTTAGATTTGTAGCCAATTGACTTTAGGTCAAGTGAGAGTTTGTTAGACATGTGTGCCCTAGAAGCCAGAATTGGCTGATACTTGTAATACACTTCTAAGGGCAAAATTATAATTTTAATTAAAAATAATAAAATAGATTATTTTCTATCACATATGTATATTTAGTGTCTGTGATACATCCCTTGAGTTAATGGTAATGATAATTCATATTTTCAAGGGTTGAAAATTTAAGACATGAATTTTCATTTATTAACTCATAAAATGCTCCTGACCATAGGATCATCATGAAGATGGTGATTGATTCGGAAGGTTAGTGTACAATCGCTTCTATATAGTAGATGTGTCTTGAGTCTACGGTGTAGAGACACCAGGATGAGAGTACGGATACTCGTTAGAGAACGAGGGCACTGAGCGTGACCACTTCGAGTAGTCATAAGAAAGTCTACCCCTTGTCGATGACTGACTCAATGCTGCAGTGGTGTATCTGGTTCTTTGACTTGAGGTGCATCGGCAGTTCACCTTGAGGGTGTTATAGTTTGACTACACCATGACTCGATCTCCTAGCCATTCGAAATTCTGAGGTGTATGTTGGCTATAGTATGTTCATTGTAGGAATTGGATTGCACCAAGATGGAATCTATCTACCTCGGTGGATAAGGAGTAGTCCTATGATGATCATGAGAATTAAGTCCATAAGCCCATGGCCATCGTAGAGTGTGAAATAATAGAAAGAGTTTCTATTATGGTTTTCACATTGGACTTGAATCGAATGATTAAATCATATGATAGGAATTAGGGTTTGACAAGTTTACCTTAACCCTAATATGATCAGAGCTCAAGATAGAAGAACTTAATCACATAAGTAGCTGCACCAAGAGGTTCATTTTCAGTTTTGATGGGTTGCCACCATATACTGCTAGGTATCATTGGTGAATTTTGGGTGCAACTAGAATGATTTAGATGATCGATCATTCTAAGTTGTCGGAATTAGAAGAGTTCTGATTCATCGAAAGAAGTTTTGATGATGTCAATAATGGAGATCATGACTTGTCCCATTACCAATAAGATTCAATTAGGTTCAAGAAAATCGTGCTAGCACACGATTGAGCCTAACGTTCTTCTTTTTCTATCATAAAAGTTATCTTAACTGAGTTAAATAAGTTTATACTCACTCAGGTATCTTTACCTGATCTGATTGGAGCTTGTCCAAGTTAAAAAAGGATTGTCTTAATTTATGAGATAAATTTGAGACAACACTTGCCATTTTTCGTCATCTGCTAATTCTTATAGTTTGACTTGGTCAAACGTTGACCTTTGACCCTTGGACATCTATCTATGTGTCATGCACTTATTGGAGAGCAAATAGGGGCTTGTCCCCTCTATGAAAATTGGAAAGAAAGGGGGCACATGCCTAGGATGGCGTGCGCCCATAGATAGGGATGCTGGAGTCCCATACGGATGGGACTCCAGGTTGCTTATTGGATTCAAACTAGGTGACCCTCACCTATAGACTTTGACTAGTCTTGGGTGCCACCTTAGGATGAATCCGTGGGTCTCTCATTCCACCAATCAGATTTAGATCTGATTGAAAGAAGCAACGTGATTGGCCGAGATGATGCAGCACTACATGGCGCAGCAGAGTCTATAAATAGACCCTATCTGCGCCCACTTTTATAGGACTTCTCTCCTAGCCCACGCCCCAAGGCTATCCCTCTCCCTTCTTCATGCCACCATCTAGCCCTCTCTCTCCTCTCCACGCGTAAGAAAGTTGGGTTTTTCAGATTAGTGCAAGTCAAGCAAGAAAAGACTAACGAAAAAGGAAGAAGGCAGTACTGTTGTAGAGTCGATGGGTGATCTTCAAAAGATATTTTGAAGATCTTCCAAATCAGATCTAGATTTAATTTTTGGAGAAAAGAAAGAGAAGAAAAAGATCTCCAGATCCAACCTAAGTGGATATCGATAGAGGCCAGGCGCTTGCGTGGCTAGATCCAGAACCTTAGAGCTTCCATAAGATCATCAACGGATAATCAGATTACCCAGGATCAAGGTAAAATTAAATTAGTTTTAATTTAATTTAATTTTTCTTAATTATTAGATCATAAATCAGATCTGAAAAATGTCAGATCTGATCTTGATTTGAGAGGAGAATTTTTGAAATATGCCTCTCGATCCAATCAAATCTGAACGAACCTGATCTAAGAAATTCAGGATTTTCCTTCACAGCTATCCCGGTGCTTGACTGGAATTGACGTCAATAGATTAATGCTAGAGAAAGAGTTCCGCACCCACTTGGAGGAGTGCAAGCTAAGGGCGATGCCAACCATGGCACCTAAAAGAACATCCTCCTATCTTACTAATGCGATGTCATGACCGGTGGGAAGTTAGGTGGATCATGCTACGCAGTCAGCTCCCACCAAAAACTTTTCATCCTCCCAATAGTATGTCGTGACGATAGAACAATTTAGCTTGCTCTTTCAACAAGTTCAACAATTGGTGGCGGTTGTTCAAGCCTCTCAAGCCACACCACCTTTACCAACTCTAGCGGTTTTGACTCCCCCTCGGTAGCCCCATAGTGAGGGTCAGTCCCTCGGATAGAGAAGCTACCACTAGAATTCCCACAGGTCCCTCCCCAAAGCTCCATGAGGAACCAAATTCACCAGAGTCATCTACGGAGCCTTGAACCAAAGAAGCAGCCTCCTTTGAGCTCTCATTTAGAATATGGTTCAACTCCCAAATGGTGCTCCCCTCAACTCTCTAAGGCTCGCACTGGCTGGGATGACACCCTCGAGTAATGACTCCAGGAGCTTGATCGATGGATTGAGGCAATCTGCCATTTGGAGTCTGCTCCCTATGATGGGTTTAACAGTAAGCCCTCCTTTTGACTCTCGGATAATGCAGGAACCACTTTTCCACCATTTCAAGATCTCCCAGCTAGAAGGTTACCATGGAACCACTGATCCCATCGACCACCTCAAAGATTTTAGGATGGTGATGCTCTTCCATGGAGCCATGGATGCCATCACGTATCGCACGTTCCCATCTATGCTAAGAGGGTCTGCTCGACACTGGTACTCTAGCTTAAAATTGACTTCCATCAGTTTTTTTGAGCAATCGAGCTGATCATTTATTAGCCATTTTATCAGTCGTCGAAGGTAGTAAAAGAGGTCAGACAACCTCTATACCATCAAGTAGAAAGAGGGAGAGACTATCAAGTTATTTGTTAGCCATTTTACCATGGTTACTTTGGAAGTTCGTGATCTAGACCCATCAGTCGTGATGTCTGCTCTAATGGATAGACTTTTGAAGAATGATTTGAAAAGTCACTAGCAAAGACTTACCCTCGAGATTATCCCGACATGTTAGCTAGGGCAGAGAAATATGCCTACATGGAAGAAATCCTCATAGATGATGAGACTCCCAGGGGCCCCGCAAGAGAAGTAGAGGGACTGCAAGGGGAGCATCAGTCCATGAAAAGGGAAAGGACACGTCAGCATTTCGGGATACCCCTGCGATGCCACAAAAATGGAGGTTCCCACATTGACCAACATAGGAGTCCCCAGAGGAAGAACCGACACCCTCTACCCTAGATCAGAAGAATTGCTAATTATACCCCATTGAACAACCCCAGGTTGTAGGTGCTGATGGAGATCAGAAAACAACTACCAGTGGTCCCAAAACTCTTGACTCCACTCCATCGAAACCTTGATAAATTTTATCTTTATCATCGGGATCATAGCCATGACATGGAGGAATGCATCCAACTTTGAGATGAAATAGAAAATCTCATTAGGAGTGGCCACCTCAACTGGTTTATCCAGCGACTGACAGCATGCTGAAGGGAGCATACCAGGTCACCCCTACCACTAGAACAGGTAGCACCAACTGACCCTTTAGACAACCAACCCCCGACCGGCATCATCAATACCATTATCAGAGGACATGGAAGTGGGGAAGCAAGTAGGACTTGGGTGACACCCAAAAAGTAGAAAAATGAAAGCCCAATCATCTTCACCAAAGAAGACACTTAGGGGGTCCAAATCCCACATAATGATGCGGTCGTTGTCACTCCAAATATTGAAAACTATGATGTACGTCATGTCCTTATAGATAGTGAAAGCTCTGCAAATATTCTATTTTATGATGTATTTATCAAAATGGGGCTATCAAATGATCGATTTGGGGAAATAAATTCTCCTCTCATCGGTTTTATCAGGGATGCTATTCCCGTGGAGGGGGTAATCACCCTACCCATTAAGGCTAGCCAATAACCTCTCCAATCCATCATTCAGGTGGATTTTTTAGTTGTTCAAGCCTCCTCGACCTACAATGCCATATTTGGCTGACCAGGGCTGAACGCGCTTCGGGCCATCTTATCAACTCGTTGTTTTAAAATAAAGTTCTCGATGGCGCAAGGAGTGGGGAAGTTTGTGGGGATCAGGTTCTAGCATGCCATTATTACAACATCGCTTTAAGTCAATCTAGATCCACTGAAGCTTACCCCATTGAGGGGCTTGACATCCGTGATGAGCTAGCCGAAGAATGAGAAATGCCGACTGAGGACCTCATTTCCATTCCTTTAATCGATGGGGATGAAGGTCGTTCGATTCAAATCGGGACAAACCTAAGTAAGGTAATGAGAGACCGGCTAACTCTCTTTTTGTAGGATAATGCCAACGTCTTTGCATGGATACCTGCTGATATGTCCGACGCCGATCCCTCAATGATGGTGCACCAGTTGAACATGAATTTGAACCACCAACCTTTTAACCAAAGAAAATAAAGCTTTGCCCCAAAATGGCAGAAGGCAATAGCCGAGGAGGTTGATAAATTAATTCAAGCAGGGTTCGTCAGAGAAGTGACGTACCCTGAATGGATAGCCAACATCATAATGGTAAAAAAGGCTAATGAAAAATGATGTATCTGCATCGATTTTACTAATCTGAATAAGGTCTGTCCAAAGGATAACTACCCACTTCCAATGATAGACCAGATGGTCAATGCCACGTCGGGTCATGAACTTCTTACCTTCATGGATGCCTTCTTCGATTATAATCAAATTCAGATGGTGCTGGAAGGTTAGGAGAAGATTGTTTTTATTACCGATCGAGGTTTTTTTTATTACAGAGTCATATCTTTTGGCTTAAAAAATGCATGTGCCACCTACTAACGATTGATGAATCAGGTTTTCAGAGACTAAGTCAGGCAGAACATGGAGGTGTATGTAGATGATATGCTCGTTAAAAGTAAGCTGGCGAGAGACCACATCGAGGAGCTTCATGAGACCTTCACCACCTTATACAAGTATTGGATAAAGCTGAACCCGATTAAGTGCACCTCTAGGATGATCACTGAGAAGTTCCTCGGGTTCATGATTTCAAATCAAGGAGTAGAAGCCAACCCTGAGAAATCTAAGCCATATGAGAAATAGTCCCTCCCATGATGATCAAGGAGGTTCGGCACCTCATTAGGAAGATCGCCATCCTAAGCAGATTTGTCTCAAGATCGACAGAGCGATGCTTATCCTTTTTCCAAATCCTATGGTGACCAAAAGAATTTTTGTGGTCTGAGGAATGCCAGAAAGCCTTCGTGGACCTTAAGAATTACTTGAGTTCCACCCCCTTGCTCAACAAATCGAATCTGGGCGAAGGACTACTCCAATACCTGGCGGTCTCACCGATGGCAATGGGAGTGATACTCATTCAAGAGAAGGACAAGACCCAGAAACCAATATATTATATCAGTCGAATGCTGAAAGATGCAGAAACCCAGTATTCCAAGTTAGAGAAGTTGGCCTATGCCCTCCTCATCACCGCCTGAAAACTCTGGCCATACTTCCAGGCTCATACCATCACTTGCCTAACAGATCAGCCCATTAAAAGCATCCTTCACCAGCCAGACACCTCTAGATGAGTAGCCAAATGGGTAATCAAGCTTTTTGAGTTTGACATCAAGTTCTGCACTCAGCCATCGATCAAAGCCCAAGTACTGGCTGCTTCGTAGTCGAATGTACAATTTCGGATGACCTTGACAAGCGGAAGATACTAGTGCTTTGAGATTTGATGCCCGAGAAACTTTCCAAGCATGAATGCAAGCCTTGGACAATTCATGTGGACAACTCATCAAATTCTACTAGGTCGGGCACAGGATTGGTACTCTCAAGCCCGGATGGGATGGTGGCCCAGTATGCCTTACAGTTTAAGTTTCCGATGATGAGCAATGAAGTGGAGTATGAAGCCTTGATTATGGAATTCCATATGGCCAAGGAGCTGGGGTTCCAAGACCTCCGAGCTTGTAGCAACTCCCAATTGGTGGTCAGGCATATTAAGGGCCACTATGAGGCCCGGGGTGAGAATATGACTAAATACTTCCAAAAGGTAAAAGATCCCATCTCAACTTTCAAATACTTTGAGGTCCAATAGATCCCTAGGTTAGAGAACTCCCGAGCAGACCTACTATCCAAATAGGCCACCTCAGAACCAGCAAAATTATCTAGACAAGTGTTCTTTTAGGTAGTAAAAATGGCGACCATCAGTGAACCAGTAGTGATGGCATGGGTGTAAGAAGAACCTTGCTAGATCGACCCACTCCTTAGCTATCTCAAGGATGGGGTACTCCCCATTGATAGGAAAGAAGCTCAAAGAATCAGACCCCAGGCCTTTCGGTGCCTCCTCTACGAGAGAAAGCTTTATAAGAGGTCATTTTTTTATCCCTCCTTAAGTGTTTGCGACCAGCGAAAGCTGATTACGCCTTATGGGAGGTCTACGAAGGCACCTGCGAGAGTCACATAAGAAAAAAATTCCTCACCTATAAGATTCTCCGGCAAGGATTCTATTGGCCAACCATGCAAAGAGATGCCGAGAAATATATTGCACGCTGCAAACAATGTTAGGTAAATGCCAACATTCAGCGTCTGCCCATGGTGCCCATCACCTTTGTCAGTGCACCATGGCCATTTGTGTAGTGGGGGATGGACATCCTTAGCTCTTTCTTGAAAGCCTTTAGGCAGCGAAAGTTTTTGCTCGTCGCCATCGACTACTTCATCAAATAGGTGGAAGCTAAGTCCTTGGCACACATCACTGAAGCAAAGACCGTCGACTTTGTCTGAAAATTAATCATCTGTCAGTTTGGTTTATCCCATGAGATTATTACCAATAATGGCCGGCAGTTTATTGGATCAAAGTTTGAAGACTTCTAGTGAACAAGGAATCTCTCATCATCTAACTTCCATGGCACACCCCAGGCTAACGGAGAAGCAGAAGTAACCAATCGAACCCTTCTATAAGATCTAAAGACAAGACTCAGCAAAGCCAAGGGTTCATGGGCTGATGAACTTCACCACGTGTTGTGGGCCTATAGAACCACCCGAAGAACCCCGACCAGGGAAACTCCTTTTAATTTAGCTTTTGGGATGGAAACAATGATCCCAGTCGAGGTAGGTATCTTCTCCGCACATGTCGAAGGCTATGATGAGTAGTTCAACTCAAAGAAGCTGCATACGAATCAAGACTTACTTGATGAAGTTCGGAAGATGGCACAGATCAGAATGGTAGCATATCGGCATAAAGTGGTTTGCTACTTTAACTCTAGAGTCCGAAATAAGGTCTTCCAAGAGGGTGACCTGGTGCTTCACAAGGTAGACATCTCTCAACCTGAGGAATGGGGAAAGCTAGTGCCAAATTGGAAAGGCCCATGCCAAGTGGAAGGGATCATGAGACCAAGCACCTATCGGCTCAAAAGGCTGGACGGGACCCCACTCCCCTGATCGTGGAACTAAGAGAATCTCTAAATGTATTATTAATGAGGTACCTTGTGAATTGTTTAAATAAAATCTCATCCCAAAAAACCCCTTTTTTCTATCTCATCTACTCACAGGGTCGCCAACGACAAAGGAGATAGGTCGGATGGCCAAATTGTGCCCTCGCCAATAATAAAGGAAAGAGACCAGATGGCCAAATGTGCCTCTTGTCCATGATAAAAGTGAGAGTTCGAATTGCACCCCTTACCAACGATAAAGAATAGAGGCTGGATGGCCCAATTATACCCCCCGCACCTATGCCTCATCAGTGAATGTCCTTGATGATTTAAAAAAAAAAAAAGGAAAATCCTATGCAGAATTGCTGCTCAAAATATAATGATCCATGCCAACGAAAATGCAGAATTCGCCATGCAGAACACATTGAAAGAATCAAAAATTATCTTTTATTAATAAAAATGAGGGTATTCACTATAACAGCAGGACGAGTATCTTATAGAAAGAAAACTCCAAACAAAATGAAGGAGATGACAAAGACCGTTAAGACGATCAAAGCTCTCGACCCCAAGACCTCCTCCATACATGTTATGAATTCCTTCACCATATGATCACAGGAAAGAGGTGCCCCTAAGATCTGATGGTAAATGGCAGCATTTAACCACACTTATCTCGAGAGCATAGGCTCATCCCAATGAAGGAGCAGATGGATGCTCAAATCATTTTGGTGGACCAACGAAGAGACTCTCTCCGGCCATGGCCATTGGAGACGCATCCTCCCCAGGGACTGAGCAGGAGAAATCTCTTAAGGTTGAAGCTCCACCAATTATCCATCTCCCCAAGCGTAGAAGGAGTGCTAGAGGTAGGCCAATCATCCACATGAGGAAAATATATGAGAAAGAGAGAAGAACGGCCTCATGATCGATGATGAATGGCAACACTCACCTCCCTTCACTCCTAGTCAGAGCAACTACCGTGGTAGGGAGACTCACATCCGGACCATCCCTATGGACCTTGATGAATCTCAAAAAAGAAGAAAGGTCCTCTTCAGAGACCTCCAAGGTATCCATCAAAAATAGCCAAGTAACGCGGCCACCATTCTTCTCAGAAGCTCGTATGCCTAGAAAGGGCCACAAGAGACTGCCATTGAAGTGAGATCCATTGGAGAAACAAAACAGCTGTAATCTCTCCAGGTCCATGCGTACGAGCACTTGACCGAATACGATGGCTATTTCCAATACCTCTCGAGCCAATCTAGAATTCGTGAGATGGCTTTACTCTCATAAGCAACCAATGGGGAACCCCAACCAAAAGGTAGGCACCGCCTCCCGCTGAGACATCGCTCCACATCTCTATTGCATGCAAAGGTAGCCCCCCCCCTTTTTAGCATAGACAAGGGTGAAGGGGGAGTTATAAAGGGAAATGCTCCGTAAACTATCCTTGACGGACTATGACACGTGCCGACTAGGGAATAGCTGCAAATGCCACTCAACAAATGCACCCACCCATCTCAAAAAATTAATGGGCAACTACATTGTTTCGAAATAATGCGCATTTAATACGAGACACGATTTGCCATTAATGCACGCATATACATTTAGACCTGTCTTGGAACTTGCCTATATGTCCTATCACCCTAATAGGATTATTCCAGTTGCCCCAATCAAAGCTCGAAACTAACAATAGGATAAGAAGGAAAAGATCGGAACTCGTGATGGAGTGGTTTTGCCTAGAATGATGGCATGCATGAATCCCAACCCAAAGAACTAGGAGCTTTCCTCCCACAGTCGACCATTATCTGACTCCAGGTGACTAGTTAGATTTTTACAATCCAGATGACCAGGACTTCAACAGAACTCACTCGGTTGGGTTGCGTGGAGTGTTAGGCTTCACGCTGGTTAGTTGCTTACAGTCACGCATGATTGACCTGACCATCGATCGATCCTACTCTCGATCGATTCGATAAAGGGCTCCCATACTTTATACTTGGGTAAATCTGAAATTGATTTTATGTCAACTATATATACCCATGAAATGCCCAAGTAACTGAAGAATTATGCATCGAAATAAGATGCATCAAGAAAGGGCTCAAAGATTTCATGTATCGGAGAGAGCATATCTATGGGGCAAGTAGGAATCTGATTCCTCACTTCTCATATTTTTTACAAATGAATATTATAAAATCAAGGTAGGACCGAGAAAGGAAGGAGAAAATTTCATTAAGATCTTTTCAATCAAACCTTTAAGCCCTCGCTCGAACCCTCACTACAAACTTTCCTAACACCTAAGGTAAGCCCCCGGATGACCATCTCACTAGAAACACACCCAGGGTCGGTAGAGCCAATACTATCCTCCAATAAATAGTTAGAGAAATTAAGTGCCGAATGCCCTATCCTGATCCGATTATAACATGTTGTGTAACCAGCATGATAGCCCATCCCAAATAGATAGCTCAAGTCGCACGAGGGTGTCACGATAGTGACAGTTAACTCCCCCCATCAAAATGTTCGACTCATAGAATTCTAAGGCTCAAATAGCCCCAAACAACCTATCTCAAGAATAGGACTTCCTCTCGCCACCTCCCAAAATCTCATCGTAGAATCAATGTTATGCCTCCTGACCCTCTCCGCCCGTTCGAGACCTAAGACCTTCCCTCGGACGACATGCGACTGATTACAAGACTAGAGCTCCTTGACTTCTCCATCATGCCTGGCTGACTCAAGCTCCACAATTCTTGATTGGACCCAACTAAGCTCCTGATGAAGCATGAGGACCTTCCTAAGGGCAGTCCAAGTAGCCTCCTCAGTGACTTTTGCTAGCCGCATGCACTCCTCAGATAGCCGCTTCCTCTCCTCAATGTGGGTCTTATGACTTGACCAAACCCTTGATCGACGGTGCTCCAATTCTGCTGAAACCTCTTTAAGTGCCTCATTCACCTCAGACAACTTTCTCCTTCGACAAGAGGACTTCCTATTTGCAGGCGGTCCTGAGTGCCTTTTCTAGGACACTAATCCATCTTCTAAGCCGATCGACTATCACAGCTGGCAAGAATTCATCATGAGAATCGAGAAACTCGCACCTTCAAAAATTTGACTAGCATAAATGAATGAAAACATAAAGTAAAGAGGTGGAACAAATTAAGAGGGCAAAGAAGTTTAACCCCATTCATGAAAATTCTTTCATTACAAAGAAAGAGAGAAAGAAAAGAAAGGAGAAAGGGAGAAGGAAGACATAAGATAAATTATTCCCCGACCCTCCCTTTGAGAGTTGGTAGAGTCTGAGATGGCTTTCGATGAACCAATTGGGGGACTTGATGTAGGAGTCATGAATGTCCCCACCAGCATGTGGCTTAGCTGTCCCTCTGCATTAGCAGACCTCTGAGGAAATGGCCCCCTTCGACATCTCCCTCCTCGTCATTCTCATCCAGAAAGAATAGGTCGACCTCAGGAACTAGGTGGCCACCCGATGTCGACAGTCATCAAAACCTGTACCCTATCCGATCTCATAGGCATCTTGGCTGAAAGCCATCTTCTCCTTGTGCAATTCTTTCAATGCCTTATACTCTTCAACCATGGAAACCCACTCCCGCATGAAGTTCCCTAAAGCCCTGAAGATTTCAACGGCCCATCGATGAGCCTCAATTAACCATTCTTCAATCCTGCATTCTAATAAGTGCTAAAAATACACTAATAAAAGTATTAAATTATAAAATAAATTAATTTATTTTTAAAAAATTGATGCTTTTATTAATTTTATATAGGAAAGAAGGTTGTCAATAGGAAGAGCTTAATTTTTTGATTCAAATAAAATAAATTTCAAGCAAAACGAACTTCAAACGATCCCAGAATTAATTTTCAAAGAAAATTATATATATATATAGCCAACTAGTTTAGTTCAAACTGGCTCAGCAAACCAGCCCAACCGCTTGCTAAACTGCCCGCTGATGCATCGCTGATGTCAAAAAATTTTGCGGCGTATGGTAGACCGCTACAGTAACAAGCCAAGGGCACAATGGGGATTTCACACAACGACGTGCGCTCGAATTGGCTGAAAGCTTGATGGTCTATGGTGAACCTGACTCACGACTAATCTATATGGGACAAAGGCTTGATCTGATGATTCAAGGCGCTGGGATTTGATCGGACAGATCGAATTAAGGCACTAATGGATGGCAAATCTGACAGTCGATCAAGATCCAATGGTGGCTAGGGGTTCTCGATTTTTAACTAAAGCTTTGAAGCTTCCTGTGTGCTGGCAGATGGTCCAGATTGAATCATCAAAGAAGATCTGATGGCTAAGCTTAATTTTGACTTAAATTAGATTTTTAAGAAGGGTTTTTAATTGGTTTTTGATGCATTGCATGCCGATCCGAAGACCAAAAATTGTCAGAGCTCTCTTCGATTGATTTTAGGAGTTTTAAATCCAATTTCAATGGGCTTTCTATCCAAAAGCTATTTAAAAGCCTGCTGTCGAGGGTCTAAGGAGAGAGAGAATAGAGAGCCTAGGAACAGTAGAGAAGAGAAAGAGGAGAGAGGGTTTGAGAGGAGATTTTAGAGAGAAAGAGAGATAGAGAGCTAGAGGGGAGAATAGAGAGGGAGGTTGAGAGTTATTTTTTCTTTCTTTATTCTTCTTTCTTTTTTCCTTCTTCGTGGTTCATATTCGATATCTAGCATATTGATCAAGCAGCTCTTCTTCATCAAGTTCTCCGCATCAAGAGCAACGAACAATCAATTTCAGCAACAAACAAATTTTTGTTTGGATTTTTACATGCTTTTTATTTTAATTGCTATTTTTGAACCTTTTGCTATGAACTAAATTTATTTTATTAAGACTAAGGTGTAGCCACTCTTTTGATGCAATATTCAGTATTTACTTTTAATTTTATATTTTGATCATAAAGAGTATATAAATCTATTCTTAATGCTTTTAGATTACTAGCTATCTTCTAATTAATTTGATAGGTATAAATGATACGGACCAAGTATGTTTATATCGATGCTTCTTAATTTATATACCTTGTATCGTGAATCGAATTAGAATTCATATGCATGCAGGAATTTTAGTGCGCTTTGGACGCAGCGTATTTTAATTAGAGAATTTCATAAAAATTAAAGCATCAGTATTTATTTAAATTATGTCTAGATCAAAGGATAGTTAATAAATATTGATAGTTTTGATATGCATGGACCAAAGGATAGTGAATAACCTAGAAAACTCCATCATCATATGAAACAAAATTAACCTAATTACCTAAATATTGTATTGATTGAGTTGGTGAACCAATTATCTTAGTAATCTATTGCTCTTGAGTTTAAACTCTAAAAATTATACACTCTCTATTTTCTTATAATTTATTAATTTATTTCTTTATTTCTTCTTATTTTTATTAATTTTAATAAATCTATCTTCTAAATAAAGCTTAAGAAAGAATATTTTTAGTACTTATTTTTCAATCCTTTAGAGATGATACTCTACTCACTTTATTACTTGATCGACTGGTGTACTTGCCATAGCTATAGATTAGTATGCATCAAGTTTTTGGCATCGTTGTCAGAGATTGTATCTAAAATAATATTAAAATTTTGATCCTTACTTTACTTTAGAATTTTATTTTTAATTTTTATTCTTACTTTATTTTTAGATTTATTCGATACATGACACGTACTGGACATAGTGACTTACTATCTTTAGACCTAGAAATTGAGAGGACCATCAGAAGACTACAACAAAAAAGGAACATGGTAGCTGAAGATCCTAATGACATCAATTTGAGATTGGATATGGCAACCAAAGGATGGCAAGAAGCTATTCGAGCGGCACATCGTCCATTAAAGGATTACATCACACCATCTATAGTTAATTTAACTTCAAGCATCAGAAAATTGTCTGTGTGAGCGAACAACTTTGAAATAAAATCGATGACGATCTAGATGATTTAATCAACTATCCAATTCAATGGACATGTGCATGATGATCTGAATGTCCATATTTCTAACTTTCTTAAATTTTATGATACTTTTAAAATTAATGGGATGTCGGATGATGCTATTAGATTAAGACTATTTTTTTTCTTTACGGAATAAAGCTAAAAATTAATTTCATTTTCTTTCTATAGGTTCTATCATAACTTAGGATGCCTTAGTCCAAAAATTCTTAGTCAAGTATTTTTCACCTTTCAAGACTACCAAGATACACAATGATATTATTTCTTTTATGTAGATGGACATGGAGATACTATATGAGGCTTGGGAGCATTTTAAAAAATTACTAAGGAGATGTCCACATCATCAACTACCCATATGGCTTGAGATACAAACTTTCTATAATAGTTTATCTCCTACTAATCGTTCTATGATTGATGCAGCAGTAGGAGGAACCATTAATCAAGAAATAGAGGAAGAAGCTTTTGATCTGATCGATGAGATGGCATCAAGTAGCTATCAGTGGCAAATAGAATGCATGATATCGAGAAAATCAGTAGCTGTGCAAGAAGTGGATTCCGTTCTAGCTTTATTAGCTGAAATTACAGCCCTTAGAGCCAAAACCAATAATATGAAGGGAACAGCTATGAACATTCAGAGCATCACTTGTGACCTATGTGGAGGAGGACATGATACAAGCGACTGCCAGACAGGTAATCCTTTTGCTAAAGCCTTTGATACTGCTAACTATTTTGATAATTTTTTTAGGCCTCAATAAAATAATTCCTACTCCAACACATACAATCAAGGGTGGAGGCAACATCCAAATTTTTCATGGAGCAACCAAAATGCAGCACAACACCCACCCCAAGGATTCCAAGCACCTAAGAAGAAGCCTGATATAGAGGAGCTGATGGTCAAATTCATGCAAAACCAAGAAGCGACTATAAAAAATCTAGAAAACAAACTCAGGCAAGACCAAGCAGTAGCAATTTGAAACTTGGAGATGCAAGTAGGATAGATGATTAAGATAATCTCTGAGAGACCATAAGGATCCTTGCCTAGCAACACGGAGATCAATTCGAGGGAGCACATCAATGCTATCACCTTAAGAAGTGGTAAAGAGCTAGAGCAGCCATATCAGAAGAAAGAGATCGAAGAGCCAACTATAAACAAACAAAAGTCAATTAATGCTCATCAGTCAGTGAAACAATCAGCAAATGGATCGTCTTTAGAAATAAAATTTGCTGATCTAAATGTAAAGCCCTACATGCCGCCACTACCATTTTCAGAAAGATAAATACAACATCTAGATAAGAAATTTTCTAACTTTTTTAAAATTTTAAAGAATTTATATATTTATATTTCTTTTGTAAATGCTATCACTCAAATGCTCAAGTATTCCAAATTTCTCAAAGAAATTCTAACAAATAAGAAGAAGCTAAAGGAGCATGAGAGAATAAATTTGAATGAAGAGTGCTCAGCAATACTTCAAAATAAATTACCATAGAAGCTAAAAGATCCAGAGAGTTTTACTATTCCTTGCATTATTAGTGATTGTAGTTTTGATAAAGTCTTAAGTGATTTAGGAGCAAGTATTAATCTCATACCTTTCTCTATTTTCAAGAAGCTGGGTCTAGGAGAACCGAAATCTACCACTATCACTCTTCAACTAGCTAACAGATCCATCAAATATTCAAGAGGTATAGTGGAGGATGTCTTGATAAAGATAAATAAATTTATTTTTCCTATTGATTTTATTATTCTTGATATAGAAGAAGATTATGATGTACTTCTTATCTTAGGAAGACCCATTTTAGCTACTGGAGGAGCTTTAATAGATATTCAATAAAAAAAATTAATTCTAGGAGTTCAAGATGAACAAGTTACTTTTAATATTTTTAAAGCAATTAAACATTTCAATGATAATCAAACTTATTTTTGAATAGATGATATTGACAATTTAGTACATAAGTATTTTCTAGAAAATAGGTTTGAGGACTCTATTGAAGCTTGCATTGTCCAATCACAAGAGGATTCAGCTGAAGATGAAAGGCAAATAGAATGCATAAAATTATTGAAGGCCAGACCATATATTCCACACACAAATAGACCATGATTTGAAGAATTAGAAAGATCATCTACTCCTCTTTCAAAAACATCAATTGAAGAGCCACCTACTCTTAAACTTAAACCTCTTTCTTCTCATTTAAAATATATTTTCTTAGAAGGTTCTTCACACTTACTTGTTATTATTTCTTCTTCTTTGATAGGTTTAGTGGAAGAAAAGTTGTTAAGAGTGCTAAAGGAACACAAGAAAATATTTGGACGGATAATTGCAGACATCAAAGGAATCAGTTCCTCAATTTGTATACACAATTTTTATGGAGAACAACTATGAGCCTACGGTCCAACCCCAAACAAGACTCAATCCGATAGTGGTCAAAAAGGAGGTAATCAAGCTACTTGATGGAGATTTTATTTATCCTATCTCTGATAGTTCATGGGTGAGTCCTGTTCAAGTAGTTTCTAAGAAAGGTGGGATTACTGTAATTAAAAATAATAATAATGAATTAATTTCTACTAGGACTATTACTAGATGGAGAGTATGCATGGATTATAGAAAATTAAATGATGCAACTAGAAAAGATCATTATCCTCTTCCATTCATTGATCAAATTTTAGAGAGGTTAGATGGACATGATTTTTACTACTATCTAGATGGTTATTCTGGTTATAATCAAATTGCCATAGCACTTGAGGATTAAGAAAATACTACTTTTATATGTCCTTATGGTACATTTGCTTTTAGAAGAATGCCGTTTAGTTTATGTAATGCACTATCTACTTTTCAACGATGCATGATGGCTATTTTTTATGATATGATTGAAAATTTTTTTGAAATATTTATGGATGATTTTCTATCTTTAGATCCACATTTGATAAATGCTTGCATAACTTATCTCTTATTTTACAAAGATGTGATGATACTAATCTTGTTTTAAATTGAAAAAAGTATCATCTGATGGTACAGGAAGGCATAGTATTAGGTCACAAGATTTCATGCAAAGGGATTGAAATGGATGAGGTAAGCTTGAGGTGATCAAAAAGTTATCCATACCGACCTCAGTTTAGGCTATTAGGAGCTTTTTGGGGCATGCCGGATTTTACCATCGATTTATAAATGACTTCTCTATAATTTGTAAACCTTTATCTAAATTATTATGTAAAGATGTCTCTTTTTATTTTCTGATGAGTGTTTGCAGGCATTCAACACCCTCAAGGAGAAGCTAATCATGACATCTATTGTGGTAGCACCAGATTGGTCCCTACTTTTTGAGTTGATATATGATGCTAGTGACATAGCCATAGGAGCAGTACTTAGTTAAAGAAAGAATAAGATTTTTCAAACTATATACTATGCTAGCCGCACTTTGACTGAAGCCCAACAAAATATGCAACCACAAAAAAAGAGCTTCTAGTAGTAGTATTTGCATTAGATAAATTTTATTCTTATCTTATTTTATCTAAAGTTATTATATATATCGACCATGCAGCTCTAAACTATCTCCTTGCCAAGAAAGATGCAAAATCCAGATTGATTAGATAGATTCTTTTGCTATAAGAGTATAATTTGGAGACTAAGGACAAGAAGGGCACAGAGAATTTAGTTGCTGACCACCTTTCCAGAATGAAAAACATCACAGAGAAGGAATTAGATATTTGCCCTATCAAGAAGGAGTTTCCAGATGAGCGCCTTTATGCTATATCAAGTAAAACATTTTCATGGTGTTGGAAATATGTGCTCTTTCCACACAGATCGGCATGGCCATCGGTGATTAGCCAAACAATAAGAAAGTACTTCTTAAAGATCTCTACAGAAGCACGATCAAATAAATCAAGAAATAGAGAAGACGAGAAGAAAAAATTTTTGAGAGAAAAGAGCTTTTATTCAGTATATTTTAGCACTCTTACAATCTTGATCTATTTTCAGTATATATACTTTACAAGAGGTCAAGCCCAAGCTCATAGAAAAACTTTTCAAATTCAAACAACCCATGTACACAAAATAATAACCCATAAAAATTAAGTCGGCCTAATTTCAGACTGAGCCGACTAACCTACGATTGGGTGGGCTCAGTTCCAGACTGAGTCGACCCAGTTGTGTATCGTGCCAATAGTCCAAAATACTATTCTCTATCTAAATTTTTTTTTGAGACCTAGCCGACCTAGTCTTAGACTGAATCAATTCAATTTTTAACTAAGCTGGCTCGGTCTCAAAGTGAGCCGGCCTGATTTCTGAACTTTACTATTGAGACTGATTCTTCTTCCGACTCACTTTCGTCTTCCCATGACCTATCTTCTCATATTTTCAAGACTTGGGAGTGCCACTTCTGAGCTCACATTCTCCATCTTGATGCTTTCAAGTCCTTGTGAACTCATCTCTTCTCAACAGACTCATCCATGCCATACATCTCTGAAAGCTGTCTTTAGGAAGTACCTTCATGAGTGCATCAAACTGATTCTCCTTGATATGGACCTTCATCAGTTTCACTTCACATTCCTCTATCAGCTTTCTGATCTTGTGGTACCTCACGTCTATGTGCTTTGTGCGTGCATGATAGATTGGATTCTGTATCAATAATAGAGCACTCTGACCATTACTGAATAGTATAACCTTGCTCTGCTCCATCCCCAACTCATCAATCAGCCTCCTAAGCCAAAGGGCTTCCTTTGCAGTCTCTATTATTCCAATGTACTCAGCCTCTATGGTAGACAAGACCGTGATTGGCTGAAGGGTTGATCTCCAAGACACTGGTCCATCATATATGCAGAAGAGGTATCCAGTAGTAGACCTCCTTGTATCAAGATCACCAGCATAATTTGCATCAATAAATCCTTCCAGAGGATCTGAACCTTCACACATCTTCATAGATTATTCATCAAATTCTTTCGGCTGCCCACCAAACACCAAACCATAATCTCTTATTCCATGCAAATATCTCAATATCCATTTCAATGCTTTTCAGTATTTCTTCTCAGGGTTAGTCATATATCTACTAACCATGCTCATAGCATGTGCTATATCTAGTCTACAGCACACCATAGTGTACATCACGCTACCTACAGTATTTGTATAAGAGACTCATTCCATGTACTCTCTCTCCTCTTCTGACTGGGGGCACTATAATTTGGAGAGAGATATATGGCTCGGTAATACCGTCTCTGTAGGTTTGGCCTTCTCCATCTCAAACCTCTCCAAAACCTTCTGGACATACTTTCTTGTGACAAATGGAGCACTCCTTTGTACCTATCTCTACAAATTTTCATTCCAAGGATTTTCTCAGCTGGACCCAAATCTTTCATCTCAAATTTAGATGATAATATCTTTTTCAATCTTTTCACAGCATCTATGCTTCTACTGGCTATGAGCATATCATCTACATACAATAACAGATATAGAGCATCCTCCTCATATACATCCTTGACGTAGACACAATAATCATGTTCACATCTGCTGAGATCCCGGCTCAAGACAAAGCTATCAAACCTTTGATACCACTGACGAGGAGATTATTTCAAACTATACAAAGACTTCTTGAGTAAACACATCTTTTCTTCCTGTCCCATCTTCATGAAACCATTTGGCTACTTTATGTAGATTCTTTCCTCCAAAGTTTCATGAAGAAAGGCCATCTTCACGTCCATTTGTTCTAATTTCATGTTATGCTGTGCCACCAGTGACAGCAAAACTCAACTAGATGTATGACGCACCATAGGAGAGAAAATTTCTATGTAGTTAATCCCTTTTCTTTGTAAGTATCTCTTTGCTATCAACCTTGCTTTGAATCTGATTCCACCTTATTCTGAAGGTATTTTTTCTTTGTGAACATCCACTTTGAGCCAATAAGTCGAGCACCCTCTGAAAGATCCATCAGCTGCCATGCCTGATTCTTCTCAAGTGATTCCATCTCCTCTATCATGGCCTGCATCCATGAATCATGATCCTTACTCTCCATGGCCTCTACATAATTCTTTGGATCTCTATTAGCAGTGATGAGTGCATAGGAGATAATCTCATCAATGCCATATCTGATCGATCTCCTAATAGTATGCTGGGGCTTGTGCAAAGTCACTCCCATTGGCGCATCTCTGCTTGATGTTTGTGGCTGCTCCTGCACATCTATCTGAATTGCCAGCCCTCCATGCTGATTTTCAATCTGAGGCAATACTTTTCTGTCCAACTCCTCCTTAATAGGAATACTCCTGTAAGTGGATGTAACCTGCATGCCATCATTCTCTGACTGGCCACAGCTGTTCATCTTTGTTTCTCCAGTTTCATCTATCCTAGATCTTCTTAAGATGCTCTTCTCATCAAAGATAATATTCTTGCTAATTACTGACTTCTGTGCCTAAGAGTTCCACAGTAGATATCCCTTGACTCCTTGTGGATACCCTATGGATATCATCTTTTGAGATTTTGAATCCAATTTGCTTCTCTTGATTGCCTCCACATGTGCATAGGCTGTGCAATCGAAGACTTTCTGGTGGTCAAGCTCCACCTTCTTTCTACTCCAGATCTCTTCTGGAATACCTCCATTCAGCTTATAATGAGGGAATCTATTCACAAAAAAATAAGAAAAAGTTAGAGCATCACCCCAAAAGAACTTTGGGAGTGATGTCTGCAGCCTCAAACTCCGTGCCTTCTCGATCAGTGTTCGGTTCATCCTCTCTACGATACCATTCTATTGGGGAGTCATCCTCACTATGTAATAGCGTTTGATGCCATTTTTCTTATAGTACCTTCTGAACTTCAGGCTAGTATACTTTCTTCCATTGTCCGACCTCAAATACTTTATCTATCTCTCTGATTTCTTCTCTACTTCAGCTCTTCAGATTCTGAATCGGACAAACACCTCTGATTTTTTTTTATCAGATAAACCCATACCTTCCTTGAGAAATCATCAATTAAAGTAACAAAGTATTTTGCCGCACCTCTAGCTGATATAGGAGCTGGTCTCCACACATCCGAGTGCACTAAATTCAACACTCCCTCGCTGTACTTGGTACTTCTAGCAAACTTCATCCTATGCTGTTTGCCAAAGATACACGGCTCATAAAGACCTATGCCCTCCTTCTTCAGGACTAGGATCATACCTCTTCTACTTAGTTCTGTGAGTCCACGGTCACTCATATGATCCATCCGATAGTACCACAGTCGATATAAAATCTGCTCCTTCTGTACCGCTGCTAGCACCTCTGTACTATTACTTACCACTGAGCTTTCCATTCTGTAAAGATTGTTGCTCAATCTTCTACCTCTCATCATCACCAAAGCTTTCTTAAAAATTTTCAGACATTCACTCCCAACCTGGCTACTAAAAGCATAACCCTGCTCCTCCAAGTAGCCCAAAAAAATTAAATTCTTTTTCAACTCTGGTACATGCCTGATATTTGATAATGTATGAATGATTCCATTGTACATCCTCATCTTGATAGAGCCAATTTCAACTACTTTGCATGGATGATCATCTCCAAGTTTGACACTTCCACCATCGACCTTCTAGTAGGCAGCAAACCATTTTTGATAAGAAGTATAGTGGTGAGAGCATGCTGAATCTAATATCCACATAGTATCGTACTCTATGGATCCATCTAATACAACTAGCAGATCTTCTCCACTACTCATAGAAGTTGTATCATCTTCCTTTCTGGCCTTCTCTTTTTTTGATCTCAAAAGGAGACAATCTCTCCTCAGGTGTCTAGGCTGATGATATTTATAATATTTCAATATCATCTTCCTCTGATCACGAGACTTTGACCTGCCCTTGAATTTTTCTCTTGTCTTCTCCTTTGATCTTCCTTGTCTTTCATTCACAGCCAAGATCTCAGACTTAGGGTCTTCCTTACAGATCTTCTCCCTTTGCTCATTTGATCTGAGCATACCAACAACCTCTTCATAGTTTAGGATCTCCTTTTCATAAACTAGAGTTGTTATGAGACCATCATACGAACCTAGGAGAAAACATAATAGTAGTAATGCCCGATCCTCGTCGATCTTCACATCCAAACTCATCACCTCAGAACACACCTGATTGAAGCTTTGAATATGTGCAACAAGATCTCCATCTTTGGACATCCTCAGACTATACAGTTGTTTCTTTAACCATAGCTTATACATCATGTTCTTTCCCATGTATATGTTCTTCAGTCTCTCCCAGAGCCCCTTTGCCATAGTCTCTGTGCAAACCTTGGGCAAAACCTGATCTGTCAAGCACATCCGGATTGTACTAAAAGCAATTTTCTCCAACTCTTTTCAATCCTCAGTGCTGATCTTTTTTGATCTTTTTTTTGTTACGATCTTGTAGATCCTCTACTGAACCAACAAGTTCTTTACTCTTTGCTGCCATAGGATAATATTTTTGTTACCATCGAATTTCTCAAAATTCATCTTGAATTCACTTGATCCCATGACTTCAAATAAGTCAAGAACAAATCTCTAACATCCTTCACGATCACACACCAATAAAACTATCCTTCATAGAAGATCTAACTAGCCCTAAATCCTCTTTCCAAACTTCTGTATCATCATTCCTCCTTGTAAATAATCTTCACCTCAATCTAGAGACAACCACGAAGCAAACTAGAAATTTTAGGATAAAATCTGGTGCAATAGATTCTGGATGTAGTAAATCCTAGGTATCTTTCTTCCTTCCATGCAACACCGCTCTGATACTAAATATTGAGAATATGCGCTCTTTCCACATGGATCGACGTAGTTGTCAGTGATTAGTCAAGCAACAAAAAAATACTTCTTAGAGATCTCTGCAGAAGCATGATCAAATAAATCAAGAAATAGAGAAGAAGAGATTTTCGAAAGAAAAGAGCTTTTATTCAGTATATTTCAGCACTCTTACAACCTTGACCTATTTTCAGTATATATACTTTATAAAGGATTAAGCCCAAGCTCATAGAAAAATTTTTTAAATCCAAACAACCTACGTACATAAAATAATAACCCATGAAAACTGAGTCAGTCCAATTTCAGACTGAGCCGGCTAATCTACGACTGGATCGACTCAGTTTCAGACTAAGCTGACCCAATTGTGTACCGTGCCAACAGCCCAAAAATGCTGCTCTGAGACTGAGCCGATCCAGTTGTGTACTATGCCAACAGTCCAAAAATGCTCCTCTCTATCTGAATTTTTCTCTGAGATCTAGCCAATCTAGTCTTACACTAAGCTGATCCAGTTTTCAACTGAGCTGGCTCAGTCTCAGAATGAGCCAGCCCAGTTTCTGAACTTTACTATTGAGACTGATTCTTCTTTCGACTTGCTTCTATCTTTTCATGACCTATCTTCTCATATTTTCAAGACTTGAAAGTGCCAACTTTGAGCTCACACATGGTATACTGATATTGTTAACTACCTGGTTAGTAAGATTCTTCTACTTGGTCTTTCTTTTCAATAAAAGAAAAAATTCTTATCTATTATCAAATATTATTTTTGAGATGAACCCTTCTTGTATAAGTGTTGTGCAGATCAGGTCATTAGAAGATGCATTCTGAAGGAAGAAATGGAGAAAATTTTGCACCATTGTCATGACCAGAAGGTAGGAGGACATTTTGGCCCAACTAGAACAGCTTATAAGGTTCTTCAATCAAGTTTTTATTGGCTCTCTTTATTTAAAGATGCTCATACTTATGTCTCTTCATGTGACCACTGTCAAAGAATTGAAAATCTCTCTAGAAGACATGAAATATCTTTAAACAATATTCTTGTATGTGAAATTTTTGATGTTTGGGGTATTGATTTTATAGGATCTTTTTCTAATTTTTTTTCAAATCAATATATACTTATGGCTATAGATTATATTTCAAAATGGATAGAAGCAGCAGCTTTTCCAACTAATGATGCTAAGGTAGTTGTCAATTTTTTAAAAAAGCATATTTTTACATATTTTGGCACTCCTAGAGGAATCATTAGTGTTGGAGGTACACATTTTTATAATAAATAATTTAAAAATCTATTAAATAAATATGGTGTCACTCATAAAATGCTATCCACATATCATCCATAAACTAGCGATCAAGTAGAGGTATTTAATAGGAAATTAAAAAGAATTTTAGAAAAGACTATAAGTGCATTTAGAAAAGATTGGTCATTAAAATTAGATAATGCATTGTGAGCATATAGGACTGCATATGGAACATCTATTGGTATGTCCCCATATAGGCTACTCTTTGGTAAAACATGCCACCTCCCTGTTGAGTTAGAACATAAAGCATATTGGTCCATGAAAATCCTTAACTTTGATATACAAGATGCAGGAAAGAATAGGTTGATGCAAATGAATGAGATGGACGAATTTCGCCACGATGTCTATGAGAATGCCAGGATCTACAAAGAACGTACTAAGAAATGGCATGATAACTATATTGTAAAAAAAGAATTTCATGAGGGATAGCAAGTTCTTCTATATAGTTCATGGCTACATTTATTTCTAGGAAAGCTAAAATCAAGATGAACAGGTCCCTATATAATTACTAAGGTATTTTCATATAGAGCAATAGAGATCTTTGACGAATTAAAAGATACCTTCAAGATAAATGGTCACATGCTGAAAAATTACATTGGTGGAAGTTTTGAGAAGAAGAAGGAAGCATTCCAATTGCAAGATCCAACTTAGAGGCTCAAGAAAGTCAAGATGAAGACTATAAATCTGAACTACTAGATAGGTTATTTCTTTTCTTTTTAGTTTTGATCATTTTTTTTTATTTTTTAATAAATTCTTGATGCTTTTTTATTGCTTTGGTGTGTGTTTTTAATTTTGCAGAGAAAGAAAAAGAGAGCTCAAGCTAGTTTGCAAAGCTTCAAAGAACCAGTCTGAACTCATAGTACAGGTGTATTCTTTCCTATCTCTTATTGCATCTTTACTTTTTCTTTCTCCATTGAGATAATGTAGAATAAGTTGGGGGTAGGAAAAAAAAATTTTGAAAAAAAAATCAAGAGCTACCTACCTAAAATAAAGTGCAAAAGACAAAGTATATGTGGATTGCCCAAAGCTTAGTAACTAGATCTCTGCATCTAGGTCAAGGATGGAGGTTCATGTCAAATGGTAAAGAGAAGGTTAGATGCTCAGCACAAAAAAAAAAAAAAAAAAAAAAAGATAGTGTGAAAGCTACCTTAATTCATGAGTTTAAATTGAGAATGTATAGAAAATTAAACAAAATAGGTGATAGGAGAAGATTCTTTTGTCCTTTAAATTAATATGAAATGCTAAGTCAGTCATCATAAACATAAGTGCTATAGATCTTTAGATATGCTCTAAGAAAGTTTCTAATTATACTGACTGTAAAATTGGCTTCTGAAGCTCAATGCTTAGTTAGTAGTATTTTTTAAATTTTTTGATCTTTAATCCTAGCTCTATTTTTGTGAAAGAGGGTTTTATTGAAACATGATAATAAATAAACCATTGCTAAGAAACTAGCAATGATTAAGTTGGAGGGTGCGATAAGTGCTAAAAATATACTAATAAAAATATTAAATTATAAAATATATTAACTTATTTTTTAAAAAAATTAATATTTTTATTAATTTTATGTAGAAAAGAAGGTTGTCAACAGGAAAAGTTTAATTTTTTGATTCAAATAAAATAAATTTCAAGCAAAATGAACTTCAAATGAGCCTAAAATCAATTTTCAAAGAAAATTAAAAATATATATATAGCCAGTCGGTTTGGTTCAAACTAGCCCAACCGTCCATTAAACCGCCCGCTAACACCCCATTGACGCATCGCTGATGTCAAAAATTTTGCGGCATATGGTGGATCGCTACAGTAATAGGCCAGGGGCACCATGGAGATTTCACATGATGGCGCGTGCTTGGATCGACTAAAAGCTTGACGGTCTATGGTGAACCTGGCTTGCGATCGATCTACATGGGATGAAGGCTTGATCTGACTATCGAAGGCACTGGGATTTGATCGGATAGATCGGATTAAGGCGCTAATGGATGGCAGATTTGGCAATCGGTCAAGATTCAATGGTGGCTAGGGGTTCCCAATTTTTAACTAAACCTTTGAAGCTTCTTGTGCACTGGCAGATGGTCCAGATTCAATCATCAGAGAAGATCTGATGGCTGAGCTTAATTTTGACTTGAATTAGATTTTTAAAAAAAGTTTTTAAGTGATTTTTGATGCGTTGGATGTCGATCCAAAGGCTAGAAATTGCCAGAGCTCTCTTCGACTGATTTCAGGAGTTTTAAACCTAATTTCAATGGGATTTCTATCCAAAAGCTATTTAAAAGCCTGCTGCCGAGGATCTGAGGAGAGAGAGAATAGAGAGCTTAGGAATAGTAGAGAAAAGAAAGAGGAGAAAGGATTTGAGAGGAGATTTTAGAGAGAACCTGAGAAAGACATAGAGAGCTAGAGGGGAGAACAGAGAGAGAGGTTGAGAGTTATTTTTTTTTTCTTTATTCTTCTTTCTTTCTTCCTTCATGGTTCATCTTCGACATCCAGCATATTGATCAAGCAGCTTTTCTTCATCAAGTTTTCCACACTAAGAGCAATGGATGACAAACAAACAAATTTCTATTTAGATTTTTACATGCTTTTTATTTTAGTTATTATTTTTAAATTTTTTATCATGAACTAAATTTATTTTACTAAGGCTAAAGTATAGCCACTCTTTTGATACAATATTCAGTATGATTTACTTTTAATTTTATATTTTATTCATAAGGAGTATATAAATATATTCTTAATGCTTTTAGATTACTGATCATCTTCTAATTAATTTGATGAACATAGATGATACAAACCAAGTACATCTATATCGATGCTTCTTGATTTATATACCTTATATCATGAATCAAATTAAAATTCATATGCACACGAAAATTTTAGTATGCTTTGGACGTAGCGTATTTTAATTAGAGAATTTCACAAAACTTAAAGCATCGATATTTATTTAAATTATGTCTGGATCAAAGGATAGTTAATAAATATTGATAGTTTTATTATGCCTGGATCAAAGGATAGTAAATAACCTAGAAAACTCCACCATCGCATGAAATAAAATTAATCTAATTATTTGAATATTGTATTGATTGAGTTGGTGAACCAATTATCTTAGTAACCTATTGCTCTTGAGTTTAAACCCTAAAAATTATACACTCTCTATTTTTTTATAATTTATTATTTTTTTTATTTTTTCTTATTTTTATTAATTCTTATAAATCGATCTTCTAAATAAAGCTTAGAAAAAAATATTTTCAGTACTTATTTTTTAATATTTTAGGGATAATACTCTACTCAGTTACTTTATTACTTGATCGACTGGTGCACTTTTCATAGCTATAGATTAGCACGCATCACATTCGATCTCGACCACCTATTCCTCGGCCTTTCGCATAGAAGCCTTGGCCTCCCACTTGGCCTTGGCAGCCTTAGCATCAGCCTCGACGACCTTGGCCACAGCTTCCCTTCATAGTCAAATACCACCTTATCCGGTGCCTCTTTCAGGCGCTTGTTCTCCTCGACTACCTCCTTGACTTGTCGATGGGCCGCAGCGGCATCGCATAGGGATAGCTCACTTACCCTCCCTACTTCTGATAACCGGTTTGACAACTCTACAAAAAAAAGGAACATCTATATGGAAGGAACACCCGAAATAAGAAAAGGGAGGAAAAGGAAAAGGGAGAGAGACCCAAGGAAGCGTAAACACAAATAAATACCTGAAGTATGGAAATAGCCGAATGATGCTATTCCTCCCCAAAGTTAAGATTACACATTTCCAGCAGCTCTACAGGGAGAATGGAATTCTCGATCACCTCTTTGATGATCTCCCAATCGTCGAACATATGGTGCTCAGGAGCCTCCGACGAATGGTCATCCGCACCTGTTGAGTGGTGGATAGGGGCTTTCCAACTCAAACCAACCACTGGTCAGGATCGGTCCCCCTCTTCGCTCCTAGGAGGCAACAAGGATGGGACGGGGATTACCGAAGGCATCGTCGGTGCACACAAGCCAATCGGACTAGGGGTCGATGCCACAGTAGCTGTCTTAACCACTAACTCTCCCTTAGTCGGAAGAGCAAGCTTAGAGTTCTTCTCGAGTGGAGGCCCCTGATCCTTGCTCGCAGTCCTCGTCTGGCTAGCTTCTCCCACCTTCGACTTCCTCGAAGCACTGATGGAAGCTTTCCTCTTCCTAAGAAGGTTCTATTTCATCTCGGCTGCATCCTCAAGCCTCATCTCTACAATCATTGGAACATGTTTAGAAATGAAGTATGACAAAGAATAAAACTATGAGCAATAGTGTCACTCACCCCTAGGATCGGCCTAACTGAGTCTAGAATTAAAAAAGGCCTCATCAGCCATTAACTCATCTGCATGTAGAGGAGCCTTAAAATAGCACCGGAGAACCTAGAAGCATCCCTCCTCATCCCCTAGTATCGAAATCGAGAGCACAGACTTTTTTGGCCATCCATCATGGAAAGAGGGATGGGAAATAAAAATAAAATGCTCCTTCCACGCTTGAATAAAGGATGGTACCCCTATAATTAAGGGAGTAACCCCCTTCTGCATTGTTACATACCACCAATCTACGGTATGGGGGTGCCTCCTAAAAGTAAAGAAGGAGCAAAAAAAAAATACAGAAGGTTGGACCTCCGCCATGACACAGAGAACCAAGAAACCTATGATAAAGCTAAACGAATTAGGGGTAACGGCACATAGGGAGAGATGGTACAACCAAAAGATATAAAAAACAAACGAGTAAATAGAAAATCTAAGGCATGCTCGAAGTGCCTCCTCATACACTCCAATGCGACCTAAAGGGGGAGTGTTAACCCGATCGTCAACTCCTGAAAGTACTAGATTGAACTCCAAAGGGATGCTGTACAAAATGCGAATCCTACTCATATCCTTCGAAGTCATCACCAAACTAATGCTTCTTGGCCCTGGGGGTGCATCAATCATGGAACACAAACGACCCCCTATAGGGGGGCGACGGCCCCTGACTTTGCAAGAACTAGCCATACACTAATCCTGAAGATTAACGCCCGATAGACTCCCGTAGGGAAGAAAGAAAAGAAGACAGAAGGGACCCTCAAAGGAAGCCGGAGAAACCTACCTAGAAGATGAAAGGAAGCAAGAATGAACAGTAACTCAAAAGCTCTCACGGAAATGCAAGAAGCATAGGCAACCATTCGAATAGAGAGAACTAGAAAGGGGCTGTCTCTTTTCCTTCCTTACGATGCTCATGGAAAATAGTGGACCATACTTCACCAGGTGGCCACCCGCACATGGCATCCTTCTATTGGCCCCTCGTAGCCGTCGTTTGGTTGGATCGGTGCAGCGCCCTCGATAAGGGATCCGCAAGATTTTTAAAATTGAAACACATTTAATTTTTCAAATGATGATGCGACCGTACTGCCTCATGCCCTCCTAGTCGAAGATCCCCCTGCGTTCCTGAATGACTTATGCTTAACTACACCCTTGGCCTGACCGAAGACTCGAACTCGAGATTAAGGGGGCATGTGTTGGGGGAAAATCCACACGACCCAGTAACGCGGGAAGGATCTAAGACCCAAGGAAGCCTAGGCTCAAAAAGTTAAAGCACCTTACTACTCCTAGCTTTACTATGATTCCCTTTGATCGACCACTCCTTGGATCGAGAGAGACCGACCACCCCTCGGATCAATGGGAGCCAGTCCGAACTCAGCAGACATCTACAACAATCCTCCATCCACATAGCCGAGGACTCGTCGGTCGAATTCCATGGGTGTCATGTCCGAAGCCTTCGGCCTACAAGCGATCGACTCCACCTTGGCACCCATCAAGTTACGTCACCTCTAGTGCACTCAATTGCTAAGGCTGCACGCCATGGCGGAAAAACATATCACATCAAATCACAATCGCTCCTCGCGCCATAGGGTCATTAAATGCCTCCCTCACAAGTGATAAATCGCCATCGCAATGAGCGCCCGCAAGATTTGATTGAGGAAACTGGCTTGAGGGTCGGTAGGGCCCTCCTTTCCTCTCCACTCCTTGCGACCTCCTTTTGGAAAGCGACCCCGCATACCGACCCCAATCGGTCAAGCCTACATTGGATCGTGAGAGTAGCCATCGATCGGGGTCCTATTGAAGACCACCAATGGCATCGAGCATGCACCATGGGACTTGCCACTTGGGACTTCAACAAGACGTGATGACAGTCGACAAGTAGGGTATCTAAATAAAGCGATTTTCTGACATCCATTTATGATCCACTAATTATTGTTTAATCACTATTTCGATTCTCAAGCCCATGCATGATAGCCGGATCACCTGATCAAGAGAAGCACGATTCGAGAGGGACGATCCCACCAGCACCTTCGACACTTGATGTTTTTTACATGAATCTCGAGGATCACATGGATGTATCGCCACACACTATGATCTTATCTCCGCATATAAAAGCAGATAGAATGGGAACCTCAAGAAAGGTATGAAAAATCCTCGCTCTCACGCTCCTCCATTTGTTGTGTTGCTTTTTTGATTTGAGCATTGGAGGATCTTCGTCGGAGCTATCTTCGATAAGGACTTTCTCTTGCAGGTTCTCTCCGATTGAACCGGTGCTCTAGCTATCCCGGCGCTTGACTAAAATCGACATCAACAATATGTATGTAAGTTAATGCCATGCAATCATTGTCCATAGCATACTATCAACATTGCAATGGATATGGATATTGATTCTCCACTATTGTTACCAAGTTTGGAGAGATAACGATCAACCGCTCCGCCCACATAAAAGAGGACAGAGGGGATCCTCAGATAAGTTCAACTCCAGAGAGAGAATCATCCATATAATTGCTTTTTTTTTTCTATTGTTCTCGAGCTCCACTAAACTTAAGCATCGGAAGATCCCTCACCGAAACATCTCAGACAAGAGTGGACTTGCTTTACAATTTCTTCAAAGAGTTTTGGTCTTCGAATTGAGACGATCTTGTAGGTCGGAAAGAGTCCAACCACCAACCTCACACTTCGAATCAGAGTCTTACAGTAATAAAGATATCCTTCAAAATAGAGGGCATCCTCCAAAATTCTTGTCAAACACTAAAGAATTGGGGCTTACACTAGCAAAGAGAATATCCTCGGCATGGTGTAAATCTATTCCACTAAAATGGTAGGACAGATTTAAACCACGAAATAGGATTTTCTATAATTTCTTTAGGTATCATTTTACCCTTATCAGCTCTATAAACACTTAAAAACTAAGCGGACAACTTGCACTTTGTGATAAAATCCAAACTCTCGTTAAGTTCACCGTGCACTAAATGCAGCTTAATCTATCCACTTATTCTCTATACTTACTCCTCAACCAAATACCAAAAGATGCACACCCACGTATAAGAGCTATCCGTCCTTCATTTATTATGCAACCAAATACTATTTTAGTGTCTGACTATACAACTAAGAATGCAGTGGGAACAAGAAATTAAAAAAAAAAAAAAAAAAATGCAATGGTGACATGAAATATATTTATTTCAATATTACTTATATGTATACATATTTGTAGTGTCAAGAATTGAGGTGTCTGACTAAGCTTTTGGCACGTCTATTCGAGTCACTGGATCGGACATCCCGGTGCCACGACCCGTGAGCGGCTCTCGGCTGCTGCTGACGGGCAGGTGACCACATTGCCGGACCGGCCGAACTGAATGCCGTACCATTGGATGTGATGACGATAGGTGATGGGAGGCTCCCACCTAATCTCCTCCCTACTTTGATATTCTCGTCTCACAGCAATACGGCTCCTCCGCACCCTGCGCTCTTGCTCTTACAATGATGTGACTAAAGATTCTTTTTCAGACTTGCGATGGTTCCCCCACCCCTGCTTCCTTTCTTTCTTTCGTTATATATATATATATATATATATATATATATATATATATATATATATATATAATTAATGGCTCAAAATGATGGTTAACTATTATTTTACCATAATTTTGATTTCATAATTCAGCTAGAGTCCAAAAATATCCCAATCATTTTTAGCTTTTTCTCTACTTTTGATATCAATTAAGATAATCAAGATCCTCATTCATCCCGTCTCAATATCCTATGTTTTAGATAATTAATGTCATGATATCAAAAAATAACTATAAAATATGTTTGACCATCTACATCCTTCTACATCATTTTAGTTTTAAATGATTAAATGCTCATGAGGTATATCTTTCAACCCTTAATTTCCATCTAAAGTTTTCATATTTATGTTTCAGAAATTAATTAAAACCGAGGCTTCCTACTTAAAAATTTGGTTTATGTAAGCAGAATTTTTTATCAATGATATGCGCATCCAATAACTCTTTGATACGAGACATGAAAAGAAGAACAAAAGAAATATCCTAATAATCTAAAGAGGAACACAAAATGAAAAAAAAAAAAAAATTAATTATTACTATGATAATAAAAGTAAAAATGAAAATATAAAAATTACATAAACTCTCTATTAGTTAATTGTTAAATTTTATGTAACATGCTTTGAATGATCATTTATTGTGAACCGCTTTGGATGATGTCCGATACGGTATTACGTACTCGTAGCCTTTGCACTTCAGGATATCAGCATATTTCACTGTTTATGATATCCTCTGTTTTCCCAATTTAGGCATCATTGAGAGAAATTGGTAAGCTACTCATTAATTTCTAGAGACCCGGGCTTTACCACCCTAGTCGTAGAATTGTGGACGCATGTGCATGTAGACTATTGGGGCTAGAGGTGTGAGATCTTTACTGATAAAAAGGTCCGGCCGCAAAAATCTATCTACCAATAGTTTGGATACGAAAAAAATTATATTTTATAAGATAAATATCGTATGATCATGCATACCATCAATCATAATTACTTACTTTTATAAATCATATTTATTAAATATTTATTTTAATATATATCAATATAAAAATAAGTTGTTGTAATTGATAGCATGCATGGCTATATGGTTCACGCCATGTTTGATATAAAATTTTGATGTAACCTAAAACGAAGATGAGGATAGAATCCTTAGAAGAGAGAGAAAGAAAGAGAGGAGAGAGGTGCAAGTTGGGTTTACCATCAATGTGAGGGCTTCTATCATGAAGTATGGTAGATGGTAGGTATTTCTTTGATGACCACTTTTCTCTAATATTTACATCATTTTTTTACTCATTTATTTAGCCCAAATAGATATGAAAATTTTAGTCGATCCATCGAATATCCAATCCAATTAGAATCTAGAGTAGATGGTTCTAAAAAGAAGAATTGAAATAAATTCTGATTGGATACGGATAATGGTATGCCCCACTTCGAATCTAATCCGATAGAATCTTGATCTAAATTCTTCTTTTAAAATTATAATTATTTTATAATATTTATATAATGAGTTCCTTATCCAATCCGACTTAATTCAATTCAATTTCTCTTATCTATCCGATCCGCACCACTGTTTGATCGGATTCGAGTTGACCTGAACTAAGATGGGTATAAGGCAGGTATAGTTATCAAATTTTTAATTATAGGATGTACATGGATTCATATCTGGCCATTGCCATCCCTAAACCTAAGGGCTAATTATTAGCTGAGATCACAGGGGGAATAATAGCAATAGTCTTACTAGCAGAGTGGTCACAATTTCTTGGTGGCAAGTGATGTAATTGCCCTTGTGAGATAAAGGGTGAGCACAAAGCCAGATGGGTGTCAAAAGTCAAGCTGCAAAAAAGTTCTGGCAGAGGCATCCATTGTTCAGAATTCTTCTGCATTTGAAATCATGAATCTTTACTAGAGGATAATTGGGACCTTATTTGTTGGAATTGATGATCATATCTTACAGAGCCATTGTCTTAATTATAATCAAATTAACTGCATGCACATAAAGTGGTGATAACATGTTGATTCTATATACTAATGGTGGAGGAAATTAAATTTCACATTTTCAGCATATACTTGCACACTTGTGACATACATTTTTCTAGGAGACTAACTTGAATACCTTTATAAATTAAAACAAGCGTCATCTAAAAATCATTTTAACGTCTTCAATAACCAATCTCAAATGATATTAAGGTAGTGTTAGAAGAATTGCAAAATTTTGGTCCACCTCTTGGCATCCCTTCGCCTTGGCTTTGTCCTCTCGAGGTTTTTTCATGCTGCTCATCGTTGAAATGGAAAACGGTTCATCCTGTTTTGCTGAAAAAAAGAAAAAAAAAAGAAGAAGAAATGCAATATGTATAGCTTATAAATTATAAAGAGATTAATTGTTTTGCCACCAGGATGCATGCATTTAAACAATAATCCATAAAATTATTCAGCCATATGTTTTGAGAACAAAGACCCAAGTGCAAAAGATTAACATGACAAACGCCATATCAACCCCACACAAATTGGCCTTTCATGCATGAGTGTTCTTCTCTCCACCTTTGGCTCCTCAAGCTGAAAGTAACCTGTCATGGAGCCATTTCATGTACGAACTCTCATAAACGCCTGCTAGAAAGGCTGCACGCAACATCATTACAAACAGCACAAACTCCACCACTACGATGCACGAATCATGGAAAAGAACTCTCGAATAACCTTACAGTAATGCTTCAAATTACCGTGTTACAGACCAGCAAGAATAGAACGATTTCCATGTACGAACTTTGTTTGAACTCTCGTACAGCACTGTTGTAATACTACAAAACACTCCAAGCAGTAGGAAAGACCAATGCGACAGAGATTTCCTCCACTTTCTATATGGCTTTAATTAAAATTATCAAACAATCTTTAGAGAAAAAGAAATCATATTAATGATAACAATACGAGTTCTCTTCAACCTTGCCGAATCGTTTCCCAACCATCCATTTCTCGTGGGGTCATCCGAAGCACAGCTCCTACAACGCTAACATGCAGTTCAATAACAGATGATCATGTTGTTCGACATATATATATATATATATATATATATATATATATATATATATATATATCCAATAAGCATTCTTTTGCTTTGGACTCGTGGGTGGTGGTGCTGTGGAGACTGTTTAATACTTCATTGGTGAGCTCTCCCTCCCCCACACCAACTGGGTATGGCAGCCAAGGACACGAAGAAAACAAAAACAAAATGCCCATGTCCCCTATCTCCCTTGCCCCTTCCATGTAGGCTACCCTCCCTTCTATTCTTCAATCCAATCCATCTTTTTGATCCCATCCCCCCCTCCTTTCTCGTGTCTTGTCACCCATGTGAATGCTATGAAAAGCATGAATCACTTTTTCTCCTCGTAGCTTTTCATCGTTTCCACCCCCACTTTGTGTACACATGCAGACCCTAACGTGCACCACTGACCACCCCGCCACCCCATAAAGCTAAAAATAGGCTGGTCCACCTTAACTGAAGGTACATACTATAGCCATCTGATCCCCATCATACAAAGGGATCAGAGCCTTCAAAAGTAAAAAAGAACAAGGTCATACATATTTCACTCAGTTCAGATCTCTAAAAGCCCATCCAAATTCCAGCCTTAGAAAGATTCATCGAGATATTTTTTTTCTTTTCACTAGATTAGAATTGGGAGGTGTTGGGTTGATACGAGACATACTCAAATGAGTTTCCCAATTCAAACAAATTTAGTAGAAAGTTCGATCTAAATCCTACTGAATTATCCAAACAAATTCGAGAATTCTTTATAAGCCAGTGTATGCAATCAATATATTGAATTAAAAGAGTATACGCTACTCCCAATGATGAGCTGGTGATCTGTATGTGGGTCATGACACATGACCATGGGGCAGCGGCCCCCATGCATGTTCTCTCGCACCCCACTTTCCCTTCCGTCCACATTCTCTGGATTTCTTTTCCCCTTCTCCACTGCCCCCTCCTTCACATTCCCTTATTCTATGGGACAAAATATGGTGGCATAGGTGCAATAGAATAGTTGGGAGCACTGGTGAGTAACGTGCCTCGTTTTGTTTATTTTCCTTAAGCTATTTGCCCAAGAAGCGCTGCCCATATTTTTATGTTTGATCTTTTGGCTTGTTTGAGCCATGGAGATTGGGGAATGGTGTTTCAATCATGAACGTATTGGGGGTCAGATTCCAGTTTGAATGGGAGGCTCTACCATTCATGCACTCTAATTCCAAGGCCAGCTAGATTTTTATAGGTACAAATTTGTAATTTAAGGAGAGGAGCCAATGGGCTACAGGACTAGGACAAAGGCTGGGGTTAGGGCTTGTTGAGCTGCCCTCATTTTTCTTTAGGGTGGAGTACCGGGGCTTGCTGTCTTTACTATTGTAATTGGTAAGCTGGCATGTGCTATGCGATTGGAATAACGATAGTAATAAGACCACCCTAGAAAGGACTTGAATTCGATTGATTCGAGATGGTGAATACCTAGATTTGCTTGTAGGTATAGTATATTTATACTCGTAGTGGGAAATTCCCAGCTAGACTAGGGTTTTGAAGTAATCATTCGAATTAGCTATTCTTAATTAACATCTCAGTAACATTCCTTATAAACTGCCCCGTTTCTTAGGATAACCTAGGCTACAATCAAGCTATATACAGTGGCTAACTTCTGCCAATTATCAATTGAGCACTTCTTCTGGATGTAAGCTCCAAGATTAATATGGTTTAATTAGGCCTTGGCCGTACAACTTCATGTGGTTGGGATGATGGAATTTGGGTTAGGTTGCTTGCTTAATGTACAAGTTGTCACAAATTATGACATCATGTTTTAATTTAGAGGGTGCTGGCTAGCGTTCATCTTTCCTTTACTTTTCCTTTCTTTCTTTCATTTTTCTGATTAATTTGATTGGATATTTCCTGTAGGTTTGATCTCCCATCCAGATGAGACCCTTTTAACATTCATAATATTTACATTTGGATAAGTTTATGCATTTGCAAGGACTCCTTGTAAAAATGTATAATATTTTTGTGATGCATGCCCTAACTTGCCCGTTATGGAGAGGATAAGCATGAGAAACAAGAAAAGGAACGGGTAGAAAACTCCACAAAAATTCTATTAAGCAACTAAAAAAAGTTTATTGCAAATTAAGCCCAATCTATCTTATATAAACAGAAGAAAAAAGAAAATGCACTGCAAATGTTCAACTAGAAAATATAAAATTTGATCAAAATTAATATTGCCTTTAACAAAAGTTGATAGAACTTTTGGCCAAAACCCTCTTTGATCCTGTTCACGCTTGCTAATGAAGAAAAGGAACAAAATGACTATCGAATTGTTTGGGTCTCTGGCTATGAATATATGCTTTTAGCAAGGTCTAATTAATCATAATACCCACCATCCACATCTTGCACTGCATCATTTTGTTTATAAGCTAGCATTTTTATACTTTGCAAATTGAAGCAAATAATTTATATTTTATTTATGCATTCCTCATCTTAAATTCTTTTCCACAAATTCCAACCATCAAACACCCCCCACAACAACAACCCCACCACCCCGACAATCTATGGAATCTTGTTTGCTTAGAGTGTATTTGGTTACAAGGAAAACCATGGAAAATCAAAAGGAAAACTGAGACTCTTCTACAAGAATGAAACTTTTTTTTTCTAGGAAATTAGTTATATTAAAGATACGGAATATGGAATGGTCTAAAAGTTTTTTAACTTTTAGTTAGTATTTTAGGACTAAGATATCGGAATCTCAAGTGACATGGTAAAACATTTTTAGGGATTTATGATGAGTTGTAAAATTGCTCGTACGGTCTATGGTGACTCGTTGGGTTAGAAAGATCGAATCTCTATCGAATCCACCTACAATAAGAATTGGTAGGTTCGGGACAAAATGTTACCGAGTCCACATATCATTAAAACTACTCTAGGAACCAAATAAAACAACATGCATCAATTGGCATTCAGCCCAGATTTCGGCCTGGTTGCATCTTTGGCACGAAACAAGGATTCAACCGCCTTCATATGCACCCACGTTGGATTACCGACCAGCTGCCTTGAATGATAGAGCTTGGAGTGCTCTGAGATATGTGCAGCGGATGATCCAATGGTGGATTTGTGTAAATGAAAATGAATCCTTCTTCGGTGCAAAAGATGCAACCCTGATCTACCATCATAATTCGTGAAGCACCTGCATGTGGTGTAGTACCACAACTCATGGTTGCCAGCCCAAGAAATACCAAAGTTGCAGCCCTGGGAAAGGGATGCTTCATTTCAAGAATCCATTTGACCATGAAGATGCGCAACATATATAACATTGTTAGTTAATGCAAGGGGAATCTTTTGAGAGTGGTATGGAAGGAAGCAGCACAGCATATGACTGTGATGGAAGTAAGGGCCAGGGCACGTACCCTCCACCCTGCAATCTCTGCTCTGGTGGCAGCGTTTTAAGGGCCTTTTTTTTTTTTTTTTTTTTGTATTGGTGGTGCCAATGAGGGCAAAGGAGACGGTAAACATGAGGACCATAAGGTCCCATGTTTACATCATCCCTTTGAATGGATGAGTGACTTCTCCTTTTCTCACTTTGGAAAGTGTAGCCAATAATTTAACCTTATTCAGCTTATTTCCATGGAAAGGGTGCCAACCTCACATGGTCCTCCATGGATCTGAGATACTTTGGACAAGGAGTCGGAAGAGAACAAACTTCCTGTTGGGAGACAGACTGTGGGGGGAATAATGGAGGCTGATGAAGCGGAATCCAATAATATTAGGTAATAATCATGGTGATGTCAGCTTTGTAAAACAAGTATAAAGTATTCTCATAGAAACCTCACTTGGGTGCATCTCTCTCCCTGCAATGCTTCAGAAAGTATTGAAGGCAGAGGGTGATGTATCTGTTACAAAGCAGTTCTGTAATTATTAGTCCCCAAGGTGCGTGCTTGTCTGCTGCCAACTTGACTCATGATGGATGAGGTCCACCTAACCTGCTAGCTAAATGAAATGAGAAATTTTATAAATCTATGTTAGATACATAAAACTTTTGCATCCAGCTCCAAAAATTTAGTTAGATTTATATCTGAATTTGCTGCATGTCTAGCATTTTGATACTTGACAAATTTATAAATTCAGCATTCAAATATTGGTCCAGGTTCTTTCAACAATGAACTTGGTTTGTCATAATCATATTATAAGTGATCTTGATTATGCTTCTACGGAACTTTTTCCTGCTAGAAAAGATTTAACAGCTAGCCCTTTATATGAGTTCTATTTTATGTTTCCTCCACAAACATAAACATTAATTGTTTGGTCCCTTGCCCATATTTCATAGTTTATCCATTTTTTTAACATAATTATTCTTGTTTTGTGCACGCTTATGCGTGTGCTAACAAAGATCATGAATAAGATTTTCGATCAACAGGAACCAAGCATATAGTGGCAATCATTCCAAGGAGTAGACCTCAATTTCCTTTTTCCCATATTTTTAAGCCAATTGCAAGTTTAGGATGGCAAACAATACATCCAAGACCTTTAAAACAATACTTTTAATATTATTTTGCTTTGGGTTTAAAAAGTTATCTTTATTGTATTGTATAATTTGAGGAACTTTTCACACACACACACACATATATATATATAATTTGTTTGCAATTACACATGTATTTTGCTGCACATCGTTCAAAAAACATGTATTTGCTTAGTTACTTTTCAAAAAGTGCAAGGTGCATGTCTGTGCCTTCAAATGACTAAGATTTACGTATGTACTCTTCAAAAAATCAAAAACTTAACTTCATAAATACCCCTATAATTAAATGAATTTAACCAAACAAAAGCAACATCATTATATTATGTTATTTTTATTCTTTCTAGGTTTTTTACATTACACTCTTCAAAAGTTTTTTGATTGTTTATCATCCTTAAAAAACTGAAATAATCAATTATATTTCTTAATTTTTTGAACAAAATTAGGAACAAAATCATCTATAAACAAGTTACCTCATAATTCACCTAATTAATTTTAGAACGATGGAAGTCAACGTGAAATGGTAGAAGGGTGAATTTGCAAGTTTTAGACTTTTGACAATAACTACATAAGAAGAAGCCTTTCCAGGTTATAAAATCCATAGTTCCAAAAGAATTCTTAGATCTCCAGTCAAATTTTTAATAAACTTTATCAACATTAAAGTTGATAATACAAACTTTCTGAAATTACATTTTAGTCGAAAAGGCCCCTTAACTAGAAAGTATAAAGTCCAATCAATTTCTATTTTCTGCTTCTACCTCTTTTTTCCTAATTAATTGTAGGGCGGCCTAGAAAGAATATCAATTTAATTGCATTTCTCAGCCACATAATCTACAACTTGTTGTAGATTCTTTTTATAAGCATAAGTTTCAATTCCTAGAAGTCCCTAATTATATTTCTCCATTAACTTATCATATATTTTGATCAACCAAGCCCCTATTATGTCATGGCCTTTAATATTCCTTTCCAAGTCCTTTTTCCCCTCTTAATTAGCAAAGAGAAATATGCTTTAAAATACATGTTGCATAATATGCCCAATGATTTGATTTTAATGGAGACAAACAAGTACATGATTTTGGTCTAACAAATCCCTTGGGGTATCCAATAAGGTTTATTTATTCATACTAGATATTATCATAGGGAAATGTTGGTACTAGATGATGTTTAGTTACACCAACAAGAAGTTCCGAGTAAAGAGCATTGAGATGCAAATTACTTTGCGGTCATCCTCTTCATGTCAGCAGTAATAAATGTGGAGATGCAAATTACTTCGTGGGTTTACCAAGGCTGTAATGGATTCACCCCCAGCCCCAGGTGGCTCATTATTGGGCTCTGAGGATTTTCGCCAGGTCACGCAGTCAAATGGTCAAAACTACCTGCAATTTAGTGCCAGGGGAAATCAAAACATAACCAGTCATCAGACCTTCTTTCGGCGGATTGGTTGTTCCGCCCGGCACAGGATACATCATCACCTGCAAATCAGTGTTCCCACAAGGGAAGGAGGCTTAGGATGTGAGCATAAATCCATTTTTACTATTTGAGATTATAAAATATGTTGAAGAATCGAGGTCTCGTGTGCCGATGTACTAAATTTTATTAGCTATATTGAGTGAGCTTGTTGGAGTAAAACGTTGGACACGTCATAAACTAAGAGATGAGATTTAATAAAAGTGATGGTTCTATCTTAAAGCAAATTTATCATCCTAATCATTGAGAGGAGGAAGAAGAATCTCTCAAGTCGGATGGCTTCTTTTCACGAGTTATTCAATTACCGGCTAAGTAGGTGCCAATTGATCCCGTTGATAAAATCACTAGAGCTTATATATATATATATATATATATCACTTGAATTCAATTAACAAAAATCATGTGGCACAACTCCACGTCCTTTTTCTAAAAGATACTCGTGAAAAAAAAAAAAGAAAAAAAAGGACTGAATTTGTCTCATTTTATTTCTTAGAAGGAGAAATGGGCACAACTCATCTAATTATGGTTAATGCAAGAGTCAGAAGCACATGGCTGATTTATAACCTCCAATGATTTTATCAAATAGAATCAGTTGGCACCATTAGTTGATAAACACTAGTGGAATTTGTCCATCATCCAACCGATATCCACTAAATGGTAGAATTTATTAGTTGTGTTATGTCCAAGAACACCCGTCTCGTTGATGTTGTGGGCCCTGAATGCATTACTCTACGTGACCAACACATGCATTCTGCCTTTGTTGGTGGTTGGGTGTAGTTGTGGCTAAGCTTGACAACTGACGGTTCCTAGTGGGCGGGCCATGTTACGTCGATGGTCCTCCTCCATGTGAGTTGATAATTGGCGCGACAATTTTGAATTATGGCAGAGAGAAACCTTAAGTTTACCTCCTTATTAGTACCTCTGCTCCAAATTACTAATTACCTGGATCAATGCCAAGTTGCACCATCTTTCAGTAAAAACTATATGAATTTGGGGATCTTATGAGCTCTTAATGAAGACAGACTACTAATGGACAAGCAAGAAAACCCCAACAAACTTATGGTCTGGGTCTTCCATCGTCTCTGAGGCTCCGTCCAATGCATTCATTATTGGCTAACAAAGCTGGGTGGAAGTTCTGCACCATGAAGAGCACAAATGCTCGGTTGTCGAGTCGCCATGATTGTCCGAGCAAAAATACATGGTTTGACAGAAAGGTTCAGTCAAGAACATGGAATTCAATGCTGAATGCAAGTGAGAAGGAAAGAAATTAAGAAAGAGGATGGCTAATGGTGGGCTATAACAGAGTTACATTGGAGAAACCTGAATTTTTTAATTACCACCTCAAGTATCTTGCACCGTTCCTTTCTTTTGATGACGAGCCACCACCACCACCACCACCACCACCATTGTGAGGTCCAAGGTTAGCACTGTCAGTGAAAGCTGTCCATACGGCGATTGGAAATGGAGTTTAAACGATCAAGATGATGATCCTGCGTGCTGGTAACGGTTGTAGCCGACGAGATATGTGGACGCAACTGTTTAGCATCATCACTTTGATGTATATGTGGATATGTCCTACCATCTCAACCTACTGTGGCGCATCGTGTTGGGCTAGGGGGCAGCTTCATCCAATTCAGCGAGGATATTGGGTTCTAGAATTAGTTGATTGGCCAGGCAGAACTAGAGCCAAGGCTAAAATTCTTCAACTTTATCCTCGTATGACTTCTTGATTATGGTGCCAAGTAGAACTAGAGCCTGTAGGGTTCCTATGGGGTTCTGGTTGTATCTTTTGCACGAAAGAATGATTTCCCTTCTTTGCCGGCATCAATCGTTGGATTGCGTAATATCTACTTCAGGATCTGTGCAGCTAGGCGGAAGAAAGAGATTGGAGTTCTTTGAAATCCATGCAAAACGAGATCCATCTATTGATGTCGTGAAAAAAAGAAGAAGATACAATATGAACCCAAGCTGGTATGCTTATAATAAGCCAAGGCCTTACAAATTGAATAAATTTGAAAATGGAAGAATATGAAAATATAAACCTTTGAAGGTAAAGAACTGATAGGTCCGCCTAGTTTAAAAGCAATTAAGGCTAAACTTTCGTCATTGTCATGCACATGCATGCATCCAGGAGGGCTTCAAAGGTTTTTTATATGGCGCACAATTTCTACCTCTTTAACGTGCTTTTCTGACTTTTGGAGAAGCCTATATCTTGTCGGTTAACGGTATCTTCCTTGGATGAAATGGTGGTAACAGGCTCAATACCTTGCTCTTTCGTAACCAGTGTTTCAAGAACAAAAGGACGGACCTTCACCAGAGTTGGTTGACGAGCAGGCCTCCTATGAATCAGAGTATCATCCTCTTCATCATCAGATGTAAGAGGGGAAGAGTGGTGGCTTTTTCTTTTTAATTTTTCATATCTGCTCCCTTATTTTTCTGACAAAAAAAGGCAGAATTTCGATCGCTATTGAATGAAAAATGTACTAAAACGGCTCCTGTTTCATCACTTTCAAGTAAAATGATTTCGATATAGGATGGAATAGTTGGTTTATTAAGCATGAATGTAATATGTTTCATATTTAGGTTCAAGACCATGCTCGTTAATAGAGCTACCTACAAATCCAGAAGGATTACTGTGACACTAGGCCCAAATTGGGCCCGTCTGGACTGCAGTCAGCAAGCCCAGCCGACTCCAGCCCAAATCAGAGGGGAAAAAAAAAAAACAGAGAGAGAGAGAATGGGAGATCGGAATAATGGAATCATGTTCCCAATCCCTACACGAGCCCCGCCCCGCTGGGATAGGGCCATGCAACCACGGCTAGCGTGGGCGTTGTGGGCCAGTGGGAATGGCTGGTGGCCCTTGCCACATTAAAACCGGCAAATGGTCGACATTAGGCCGAGGGTATCCTCTCAAATCCATTCAATTTAAACACCCATCCTTCAATCAATCCACCATCAAATACCCTCTCCACCACCCACTCTCTTTCTTCCTCGGATGGCCATTATACTAACTATATCAAATAGCCCTCTCCACCATTAAATTTAGTTTCATCAGATAATTATTTAACTACACATGATTTTAAAAAAAACTATAAATTTAATAAAAAATATTAAAAAAATATTATATTAATTATTAAAATTTAAAATTATAAAAAATAAAAGAGATGTAGAAAATAAATAAAATGGATAAAAATTTTATGAATAAATATTCTCGTCTATCACATAGGCTTCTATAAGAATTGTGGTGTGGAGAGCGATCCCTCTCCCAAGGTAATGGCAATGGACTTTATTTATGGTTGTCAAGAAGAAATTTTTTTTTTTGATTTTTAAATGTGAGACTAATAAAAAGATACATTCTAAAAAAATAAATGAATGAAATTAAATAATAAAAAAATTTAGATAAATAAGGTCAAAAAAATAAAAATAATAAATTAATAAATTAAAACTCTAAAATAATTTTTTAAAAAAATATTTTTTTTCTTTTCTTGGTCGCGATGTCCCTCGCTCGTTCCGCTTAGCATCCACGTGAAGATCCGCTTCCACTCCGTTCAGTATCCGATGTGCGAAAACCATTTCACGCTCGTGCTCGCGCTCTGCGTGAGCCGCTTGCCATGTCGCGCCCGCATGAGAGAAAATAAATGTTATCATAATGCTCCGCATGTCCTCATTTCTTTTCTCCCAGCGTGAAGCCCTGCATCCAAACCTCTTCCCTTTGTCATGAATGCCTCATTAAATTTTTTTTTTTTTTATAAAAAAATTTTTAAAAAATTTTTAAAATTATTTTCCTTTGTATTTTTTTTTCACATGCTTGCACTCATATACCTTCGCATGTCATGCCCATAACGAGGTTGAATTTGAACTCAAGTTTTATCTACATGTGTTAAAAGATCATTTCTAGTTGATTTACAATTAAGATTTTAAAATTAATTATTCATATAAAGATCATAAAAAGTATCAAATATAAATAAAAGAAATTAAATAACATAAATTTTAATATTTTTTATATTATTTTTAATATATTCATGATACATTCCAATTTAAATTTTACTTATCCTCAAGTAAAAGAAATATTGATATACAATACTGATTTTCTTCAATATGAATATTCATTTAACAATTTTAGAAGTAAATAATATCCACCTAAAAAATTATCAAAGCATATTATTGAGATATTAAGGCTATCCGATAGAATGGTTGAGTAAAAAACATAAAATTTTTTGAAGCTTTTTCTTGACCCACTCCTATCTTTATCCTTAGATCGTCTAACTCTAAGATGGACTAGTGGTTTTGCATTCACACATTCATTCCTTCATTTTTTTAAAAAAATATAGTCCTTGCAATATCTTAATCTCTTAAGCTTTTTATTTAATCCTTGCAATGAGTGCTAGGCCAATGACTCCCAAACCAGTTGGCTTTAAAGCATTAGATGTAAAACACCCCTCGAACTTACTGACTCGAGTAAAAAAGCCTATGGATTGAGACTTGGCTGTATAAGATTTTTTTTTTTTTTAACATTGCCCACTTTTTTATGCAAATATCATTGCTTACTTAGACAACAAGATCCGGTTACTCGGTGGAAAACCAATATTTTTTTTTTGAAGAAACTATATGCATCAACATTTCTCACTTTAACCCATAAGAGGTCAACTTTCGTTGAATATTAATAGGAAAGGCTAGAAATGCTCAAAATTAATTTTCACTCTAAACTCAACCTTCTATTGAATTTTATCAATATGTAGTTCCTCGATACTCCATGACTTATCTAAAGTATGCATCAAATACTGTTAAAATATCTAATATTACTCAAGTTTGAAGCGTAGTCAAGTATACAAATATCAATAAATTTGTAAGTACAAAGGTTTAAAGTAAAGTTCAAAATTTATCCCTTACCCCCAACTTATTCTACATTATCCTCAATCGGATAAGAAAAATAAAAAATGCAATAGGTAAAAAAGAAAGAATACACCTGATTTGATGTGTTCTTACTTCAGTAGGTGTCTTCATATATTCTTGAGAATGCATATATATTTGGCTCTTCTCTCTGACTTATTCATCATTGACATTACTGAAATAAGATCTAAATAAACTAAAAAGAAAATTAAAATGCAAGGATCTAGGTTGCCTTCTAGAAGTGCTAAGTTTAAAGTCTTCAGCCAGACTAAATGCTAAAAATTGATCAATCGAGATACGTTGGTTCATAGAGAACCATGGCTTCCTCAATAACTTCACTGGATAATTCCAAGAATGATTTTAATCGTTGATCGTTTATTTTAAAAACAGTACCACTACTTGAGTTTTCGATTTCTATGCCTCACGTGGAAAGACTTCTTTAACTAAGAATAGTCCTGTCCATTTAGATCTCAGCTTTTCAGAAAATATATGTAATCTAAAATTGAACAAGAAAACTTTCTATCTAGTAGTAAAAGATTTTCTAAGAATTGCTTAATCATGAAATACTTTTGTTCGTTCCTTGTATACTCTGGCATTTTCATAAGCTTCATTTCTAAGTTCTTCTAATTCATTAATCTAAAGCTTCCTATAGTTTCTGGGTATGTCCAAATCCATATTTAATTTTTTGATGGTCCACATGGCTTTATGTTCTAGCTCAATAGGTAAGTGATAAGATTTTTCAAACACAATCCTATAAGGAGACATTCCTAGGTTGGTCTTAAAGATGGTGCGGTATGCCCAGAGTGCATCTACAAGTTTTAAGAATCAATCCTTTCTATTAGCATTAATAATTTTCTCCAAGATCTATTTGATTTGTTTGTTGGATACTTCTACTTGCCCACTAGTTTGAGGATGATATGGTATGGCCAACTTGTGGATGACATTATATTTTTTCATTAATGCAGCAAAGGATCGATTGCAAAAGTGTGTCTCCCGATCATTAATTATTGCTCTAGGAGTACCAAAATGGGAAAGAATATTTTATTTGAGAAATTTAATGACCACTTTACTATCTATTGATCTACAAGAAATAGCTTCTACCCACTTAGAGACATAATCGATAGCTACTAAAATATATCATTTTCAAAGAAGTTTAGAAATGGTCCCATGAAATCAATCTCCCATACATCAAAAATTTTGACCACCAAGATTGGATTAAGTGACATTATATTTTTCTTGGTGATTCGACTCATTTGTCGGCATCAAGCATAACTCTACAGTACTCATGAGCATCTCAAAATAAATTAAACCAATAAAATTCATATTGGAGGACTTTTGCAGCTATTTTTTTGGACACAAAGTGACCACCACATGCTTAATCATGACAAAAAGATAAAATACTTCTAACCACATTATTCAAAACACACCTTCTAATGATCTGGTCAGGACACTATTTGAATAGATATGGATCATCTCAAATGAAATATTTTATTTGGGCAAAGAATTTATGCTTGTCCTAAGTAGTCCAGTGGGAAGAAACTTTATCAATAGCTAGATAGTTGACAATATCAGAATACTAAGGTTCAATGGACATGAACATGAGTTGTTCATCAAAAAAATCTCATTAACAGGTGGTTCACTAGATGGTGTGACTATGATTCGGAATAAATGATCAGCTACTGCATTCTCTATTCCTTTCTTATTCTTAATTTCTATATCAAATTCTTGAAAGAGCAAGATCCATCGAATTAAACGTGCCTTAGGTTCTTTCTTTGCTAGGAGACGTCTAATGGCTGAGTGGTCAGTATACACAATGGTGTGGGATCCAACCAAATAGGATCTGAATTTTTCAAGAGCAAAGACAACGGCTAGAAACTCCTTTTCTATGGTAGCATAATTAAGCTACACATTATTTAAGATTTTACTGGCATAGTAAATGACTTTAGGCAGCCTATCAATTCTTTGATCTAAAATTACGTCTACAGTATGATCAGACGCGTCATACATGAGTTTAAAGGGTTCAATCCAGACAAGTGGATGAATAATGGGAGCTGAAATGAGTGCTTTTCAAGAAACTTGAAAGATTCTAGGCATTCAGGAGTGAACTCGAATTTTATTTCTTTTGCTAACAAATTGATCAATGGGTGAGCCACTTTGCCGAAATTGGTTATGAACTTCTATAAAATCCAACATGTCCCAAGAATGAATGGATTTTCTTAACAGATTTAGGTGGTGAAAGACTCGCAATCAGGTCTACCTTAGCTTTGTCTACTTTAATTTCTTTTCATGAAACTACATGGTCAGGAACTATGCCCTCTGTAAACATAAATTGGTATTTCTTCCAACTAAGAACTAAGTGCTTTTCCTTACATCTTTCTAGAATAAGTCTCAAATGATCTAAACATCTAGAGAAGGTAGGGCCAAAGACAGAAAAATCATCCATAAAAATTTCGAAAAATCATTCAACCATATTAGAAAAAATGCTGATCATACATCTTTGAAAGATTGCTGGTACATTGCATAACCCAAAGGGCATGCGCCTATAGGCAAAGGTTTCAAATGGACAGGTGAATGTAGTCTTTTCTTGATCTTTAGGGACTATGGGGATCTAGTTATTGTCGGAGTATCTATCAAGAAAATAGTAGAACTCCTGTCCGGCTAATTTTTTTAATGTTTGGTCAATAAATAGCAAAAAAAAATGATTCTTTCTTATTGTCGCATTCAATTTTCTATAATCTACATAGACCCTCCACCCCATTTGGATCTTAATTGAGATAAGTTCATTTTTCTTATTCTGGACCACAGTTACCCTAGATTTTTTGGGTACCACTTACACAGAGCTTATCCAAGAACTATCAAAGATGGGATAAATTATTTTATTATCAAGTAATTTCAAAATCTCTTTCTGGACTACATCTTTCATAGTTGGATTGAGTCTTCTCTGAGCATGTCTAGTTGGTTTAGCTCCTTCTTTTAGGTGTATCCTATGTTGAACTATGGAAAGGCTTATTTCTTTAATATCTACCATGATCCAGTCTATTGCTTCTCAATTTTCTTTCAGAACTTCTAACAATTCCTCCTTTTGTTTAGGACTTAGGTCTGATGTAATAATTATGGGCAAGATTTTCATTGGACCTAAATAGGCATACTTGAGATGCTTGGAGAGGGATTTCAATTCTAATTTGGGTGCCTCCTCTATTGATGGCTTGGGTGATGGTTTAGCCATTTGCATGAAAGGTTCAGTAGGAGATTTTCATTTCTAACTAATCCTATGATCAACAGGTGTTTCATCGATGTCTTTAGGTTCATGGTTTAGCCAAATACTTGACTCGAGATCGACTTCTACATCGCTAATGTCAATGGATTCATAAATTTTATCTTGGATTATATTTACATTAGCATGCTGAGTAGATTCCTATTCCAGATTAAATATATTTAACTCAATGATCATGTTCTCAAAAGATAGCTTCATAAGTTCATTCCGATAGTTGATTTCAGTATTAGCAGTAGCTAGGAAAGGTCTTCCTAAAATAACTGGGATATGATCCTTAGGATTTGAAACTGGTTTGATCTCTAAAATAATGAATTCTACAGAAAAGATAAAATTACTAACCTTGATTAAAATATCTTCTACCATTTTCTTAAGAATCCTAAAAAATCGGTCTGCTAATTGTAATGTGATCCCTATTGGCTAAAATTTTTGCAATCCTAATTGCTCGTGAATTGAATAGGATAAAATATTTATACTAGCCCCTAAGTCTAGCAAGGCTTTCTCAATTTGGGTTTCTCCAATAACACATAAAATTATCGAAGATCCTGGATCCTTATATTTTATTGGCATATAACTTGATAAGTATGAACTCACACTTGCAACCAAGAACGCACTTTTAGGTACATTAGTGGTCCTCTTCTTGGTGCAAAGATCTTTTAAGAATTTAGCATAGGTCAGTACTTATTGGATCATGTCTAGTAGAGAAATATTCATCTAAATTTATTTAAATATCTAGTATTTTATCCAAATGTTTTAATTTTTTATTAGACCTTAATCGATTTAGAAAAGAAGCTCTAGGAGCTATGGGTACTGGGCTAGATGTACCATCAGTTTCAAGAGCTTGAGTTTGTAAGATAGGTTGTTTGTAAAGTTGCTCAGCAGATGAGTTCTCTCTATTGTCAAATGTACCTATCTTGTTATCCACTTATTTTCTTGATCTTAAAATGTAAATGGCATTCACTTGGTTGACTTGGTTTCCTAGTTGGGATCGTGGACCATTTTGGTTTCTCGGGTTGGGTTCAGGTTGGCTAGGTAGCCGATCTTATTCTTGTTCTCTTATGGTAGATGCTAGCTGACCTACCTGGATTTCTAAACGGGCTATAGCCTGGATGTTAGTATTTAAGAGCTAGCCAATGGTTTGCATGAAATTACTCAATGTAGCATTGGTGTCAGCATTGAATTTGGCTAGGACTTTCAGGTTTTTCTCTGAAGAACTAAATTTCTTTTCATGATTATTGAAGCTTGGTGGGTTGTTTAATACAGGATTGGGCCTTGAGTTTTGTTGGTTGAAACTAGGACCACCTACATTTGGGTTCTGCGACCATGAGAAGTTTGGATGATTCCTCCATCCTGGATTATATATGGGTGCATAAGGATTGTTTATTAGTGATTTAAGGATAGAAAAGATATGGACCAATTTGCTCCCACTGACTTTACCAAGTCAAGTCCTTTCACTGACTTCTCAAGTCATCAACAAGGACTAGGATCAATTTTAGTCAATGGGCACCTAGATCAGTCTCACTAAATGAAATCAGTCTCACTGATTTTCTATGTGACATGGGTTAGCATGAATCAATGAGCAACCTAATCAAAAGCTAATTAACTATATTGGTCAGATAAGTAAGATCGATGAAAAGGTCTACTAAGGCTTGCCTTAGACACCATTAGAAATGGCTAGGTAAGCAGGCTACCAATTAAAAACCACTGATCTAGGATGCCAGACTTACCTTAAATATCAATCGATTTATCAGTTTTAATTTGATTTGCCTAAAGATTCGGGCTCGACCACTAAGCCACGATCAGTATTCATTTGTTAGATGCATGGACTTTGATTAACTACAACTATTGAATTGATCTAAAGAAATGACCTAATCTTAATTAACTATTAATTAGGTTTGATCAATTTCTTAACTAAGTCCATATCTAATCTAACCCTAGGTCTAACCCAATTAAGGACCTGATCAAAGCTACACATTACCCATTAACCCATGTTTTATGAAATTATCTTAAGATCTTCAAATCATAAATCTAAATCCTAAACAATCACTTAATTCTTAATTAAGTTCAAGCTCATGAGTTTTGAGTCTATGGAACCTCAGAATAAATTTTTGATTTGATCATTTGAAATATTTTCAAATTGTAAATACTTTACTTTGAATCAAATTTAAATGATGGTTTTAGATCTGATTTGTTTCAATGTTTCGATCATGTCCTAGAATTTTAAATCTAAAATTTTGTAGAAAGTAAATTCATAATTTAAATTCTATAAAACTTATATGTCATACATATGCAACTAGATTAAAAAATGAAGCTACATATCAACATATGCAACATGAAGATCCAGATCAAAACATGAAACATATCACATGGATCTCATCTAAATGATCAAAATCAGATCATAAATCATTTAATATTAGATTTAAAATTTAAAACTAAATTATAAATTATTTTAAATCTCATCTAACATATTTATGATTTAGGTTTCTTGGATCAACATATACTAGGACAATCTTTTCACAGTAAAGGATAAACTTTACAGCAGGACAACCTTATAGCGGTATGTGAAATCCTAATATTATTTAGATCTAATCTAAATAATCTAAAATAGATCTAATATCTATTTAATTTTAGATTTAAATCTAAAAATTAAATCATAAATTTTTTTAAATCTAATCTAAATTATTCATGATTCAAATTCAGATCAGTACATACTGGGATAACCTTTTCATTGTAAGGGGTTAACCTTATAATATGACAACCTTATGGCAGTATGTGTGATCTTTAATTAATTTTAATTTTTAAATTTATTCTTAAGCATACATGAATATGTTATAAAAGAATCTGGATGCTCTGATACCACTGTTGGAAAACATGCAGGGTTTCATACATAGATTTCAAAATATTTTTGAAATTAAAGCAGCGGAAGATATAGATTAAATAGTTTAATCTACAATATGCATGTAATCAGATTATAAAACTATACATCAAGGATCTATAACATGTCATAATGCAAATATAAATCTAAAATTAAATTAATTATAAGTGGTATTGATCATATCAATACCTAGATCTAGAACAATTCTAGATCCAATCCTAGATCATATTTAGATTATCAAGAGATCAGATCTCTTATCTTTGCATGGGTCAAGAACTCCACAATTGATTTTTATTATTGCCTGTAGATCTATACATGCATTAGGCCTCTATAGGTGATCCACACGAACCTGCAACACAGATCGAAGGTTCGTCAAACAAAGATCTACTTGAAGTGCTAGCTTCTTGTAGATCCCTCCTGATGGTCAATCAAATACATGTTCTTCGGATCTTTTGGACACTCCAAGAGATGAATAATATGAAGAGGAATAAGGAAGGAATCCAACCCTTGAATCTTTCATAAATCAAAAAATAAAAATAAAGAAAAATAAATCCTAAGAGAAGATAAATCTTCTCCTTCAAGACATCAACGATTGATGTCCTGAAAATATCTCTATACTAGGATAAGAGGAGACCTTCTCCTCTAGAATATTTTTTTAAGTTTCCTAATCTAATATTTCTTATTTTTATCATATAAAATTTTCACAAGAAATTGGAGAAGAAGGGTTCTCAAAGAAACCCTAAGAGAAGACGTTCTTCTCTTCTTCTTCTCTCATCAGAAAATGATCAAATCATGTCCAAAAAGAACATCAAGTTCCAACAACTTGAAGCACTTATCTCCATATCCTATTCCTCTCTCTCTTAGATTTTTATCACATAAAAATCATAAAGAATAAATAAGAGAAAAAATACATAAAAGAAAAATAAAGAGAAGACAATCTTCTCTTACCTTATCTCTTCAAGACATCAACCTTTGATATCTTAATTGAAGGCTCTTCTCCAAGAATCTTGGTGTCCCAAAACCACCATGCCTTCTCCTCCTTTTTTCTCTAGTTTTTCATGAATTTTTTGGGATTTATCACATCCTCAAAGGGCCTTGAAAAGTGGCATGGGTTAACAACCAAAGACTAGGTCAAAGACTAGTCTTAGAAGGACTCTTGGTGGCGTCCAAATTTTTGATGCCATCCCATCCCTTTCTTAACATGGAGAACCAACAAAAACATTCCTAAAAGGATGAGAAAAGGGCACACAAGAGGTGGGGGAGATTTGGTCAAAGGGGACTCTTCCAAGAAGGAAACTAATCCTAACTACTTCCTGCTTTTGACCAAGTCAAAACAAACTCTCAAAATTCTGAATGATGAGGTGTGGAAGGCCTTCTTTGGCATGGGAATGTAGAAAATCAGGAATTAAATAAAGGTGGGCATGGGCTCTTAGGCGCAAGAGAAAGAGAGAGAGTCCCGATCCAATTGGGACTCCTCTTGTTTGACTAGGTCAAAATGAGTTTGAACCCAATTTAAATCTCATTTAAATCAGATTAAATACAATCCACTTAAGGGTGATCCTAGTCCAACTAGGAGCTCAATTAAATTAGATTAAATTAAGATTTAAATCTAATTTAAATCTTAAGTTAATTAGGTGCACCCAAGTCCTAGTCAAACAAGAAATTATTCTTTCTTGCAATTGGCTTATCCAATAAACCAACTAGACTTAAACTAATTAAGTTTAAATTAATTATAATTGAATCTATTTTAATTAGACTTGATCTCAGTCCGATTGCTCAATCTAATTGAGCTAATTAGCAATCCAGTTGTCAATCGATCCTCCTACAATACTTGCATTAGGTCAAATACCAATCGTATTGATGGATTGACCTTAGAATGATTCTCAATCATCGATTAACTATCGGATCAAATTATAAGCTCTAACGTATGTGACCCCATAGGTTCAAACCTAAGTCGGTAATCAAAAATTAATTTCTGTATCAATCGAAATTACCATCTAACAATGATTTCTGACATCCAGATAGGTCGAATGTATGCAAAGCAACATTCTTAAAATTCTGACCCATGGTTACCATATAATTCATCCCTATGATCAATAATGCTCAAGATGATTTTCAGTATGTTGTCAAACACTCATACAAGTCATCTCTACTGTATCTCAAAATTTTGCAAATTTTGTGACACCTCATGAGGATTATCCAGGCCTAGATTTTGTTAAATTAAAACATAATGAGATATTCTCTTCCTAAAGATTCTCTTTCTGAAGCTAATCGGGAGTGGTTAATCCTATCTTGACTCACACACCAACTTCATAAGTACTTGATTGTATCCAGAAATCTTTTAAATCTATATTAGAAATACAGGCAGTCCGGCACCAAAATATAGTAAGTTGCTTGCAAGTCACCATGGTGATCTCAGATCATAGGGACACTTATATCCATTGGCCTTAGCTAGCTACTCTTGATAATAGAATGCTATATATATTATGTTCAGTGCAGATGTACTCCTACATCTCATCTGGATGCTATATCAGTATTTTTACATCCCTTGGTTACAAGAACAATCAACGCATATGGCATACAGCAACCTACACTCGATAAGTTATCGTCCTTATTAATAACTTATCATTTAATCATAAATAATTTAAGAACCATTCGATAAATCCTTTTTTATCGATTGATTGTGGTTCTAAGGACTTCATCATAATTTAGGAGTTCATTTAAGAAAGATAGAATTTTAATGATGAATCAACCAAATAATTACTATTATTAGATAATTTATATACTAATTTTAATCATAAATTATTTAGCATAGCCTTTAGATCTCTATTCCATGGTGTTGGCATTGGGTCAAGAGATTCTTAAAATGGTCAAAATACTTTCAGAATGATTCACCAACTAGTTGGTAAAATTGGTTAATCTCATTTCTAATTCTAGCTATCTTATGATGAAAAAAGTATTTTTTTCAAGAACACTCTTACAAAGCCCTTTCAGATCGTGATAGATTAATTTGGTAGGCTGTATAATCATTTTTTGATATTATTCTTAAGAGCAAAATTGATTAACCTCTATTTGATCTCATTCTTAGAAAGTTATTATAGCCTTATGGTTGTACAAACCTCTTCAAATTTTCTAATAAATATATATGAATTCTCTATCCAGTAAACTTTTGAAGTATATTAATCATTTGAGGTTTAATTTTAAAATTATTTATAGTAGGTTCAGGCAACCTGATGCAAGAAGGCTGGATAGATCCAACTAGGTAACATAAATTCTTGAGGGTTTGGAGCTGATTGATTTTTTCCATTTTAACGATTTTAGAACTTGGCATAGATCAAATCAATTCTAATTGATCAACCTAAAATTCTTTTCCATGAGGAAAGTAAAAAATTCACTTTATTTTTTATTTTTTTATTTTTAATTTTTTTAATTTTTTTGTTGGTTTTTTAAAGAAGAGAGAAGAGAAAGATAGATAAGAAAAGAGTTTTAGAGATGGATCCTAAGGAGTCCTAAATCTAGAGACAAAAGAAAAGAGTGAGGTGAATTAATTAAGATTTTTTTTTTCAAACACTTATCAAGCAAATATCTATCATAGGTTACCTTAATTCTAGACAGCTCCTAACTGCCAAGGCTGCCTTGGAGCTCTCCAAGTCAAAAACCAATAGGCTAACTAATCAGGTAAGGATAAGATCGGTGGGAGTCCCTCCATTGCTTTCCTTAGACATAAATTAAATTGGTTAGGTAAGCGAATGAAACTAATTAAAGAATCACCTTTCTTCAGGCTCTTATTTTTGAACCCCTTTCCTAGACACCAATCAACTAGCCAATCCTGGTCTGGTCCAACTCTTTTGGATGTCTTGTCCTAATGAGCTCGGATGTCCCTAGGATTGACGTCTAATTGATTTTATTTAAGGCTTAATGTTAATACAAATGAAAAAACTTATTTGTAGGCTAAGGAAGGGTAATGAAATCCTCACCTTATCTAGTTTAGGTTTACCTTAAAGTAATTTAGATATGCTTATGCACAACCAATGAGAATAAACAAATTTTAACTACAAATTAATAATGAACTAAGATTAAACTAGTATGCTAAAGAAAAAGAAAAAGATTAGATTATGTACCTGATTTTCAGTACTCACCAATTTTCTATAAATCAAGATAAAAAAGTTAGAAATGTCAGACTCAAACTAAACTAAAAGCATAAAGAACAAGAATTTAGAGCATAATTTAAAACACATCAATTCTCCAGCAATAGCGCTAAAAATTTATTATCTTAAAATTAATTGCAAACACATGAGGTGTAAAGTAGCACATCCAACGAGTATGGATCGATCGTAGGAGGAATTGTATTTAAATTACGTTCAAATCTTTGCTCAGATGAGCTTTAATAAAGAGTTTGGAGGATTATTTGTTACTTATTACTAAACAGTAAATTAATTATAGATAATAATAACCTAAAGATCTAAAGCTTTTAAATCCACTAGACCAATGACTCAGAGAGCCTTTTTAAGATTTCTCTTATGATGTTTCTTGATTAAGATATAATGCATGGATAAGCATTCATCCTAATTAAAGAACTCTCCTTTCAATTGCTTCTCTTGTGTTATCCAAGTATGGAATATGAAGGAACTCTAATCCAACAATAATTCATCAAAATTTTTCACAAGAAAGAAGAGAAAAGGAATTAACAAGATTATAGACTTTCTATCTATTATCTTTCTTACACCAAATCAAGCATGAACTATAAAAGGATTGAAACCCAATGATAGTCCATCAAATTTTTTGGCAAGAAGTTTGAAGAAAGAAGAACTAAAAAGATAAAAGCCAAAAAAAAATCCTAAAAAAAGCATCTAATCATGGTTTAGCTTCATCACAAATCATAGAAGATTGCTTAGCTAAACATGATTTATAGAAAAACTATAAATTTGATTAAAAATATAAAAAAATATTATACTAATTGCTAAAATTTAAAGTTGCAGAAAATAAAAGAGATACAGAAAGTAAATAAGCATAAAACTTAAACTATCCTATGTGCTAAAATTAAATTACAAAAAATTAAATTGTATAAGCGATAATTAAAGAAAATAAAATTTTATTATTGAAAAAGAAAGCTTGATACAAAATACTAACTCCTAAGCTATTAATAGGATTTGAAATTGGAACAAGAAAAAAATACAATCTCTCCTCTGGCATACCTTTCTTTGACTAACTCTCCTTCTCGTGGTGTTGGAAGGGTAGAAGAAAGTAAAAAAAAGATGGATAAAAATTTTATGGATAGATATTTCTACCTGTCACACGGGTTCCAACAAGAGTTGTTGTGTGGAGAGCGATCCTTCTTCCAAGGTAATGGCATTGGGCTTTATTTATGGGTGTTAGGAGAAAAAAGATTTTCCTAATTTTTAGATGTGAAACTAATAAAAAAATGTATCCTAAAAAAATGAATGGATAAGATTGAATAATAAAAAGATTTGGATGGATGAGATAAAAGAAGTAAGAAAGAATAAGGCAACAAATTGAGACTCTAAAATGATTTCTATTGGTGTAGAATTTGGTTGACGTCGGATCGAGCTGGAGTCGAGGAAGACGAGGTCGCCGCCCGTGACCTGCAAAACAAAGTTCCATCCGAAGTCGGTGGTGGTGGCTCTAGTAGGACCCTCCGACGGTCAAGTTAGTTCTTTTGGCCAACAAAAATGAAGTGCTCAGAGAGGAGTTCGACAAAATTTTGGGAAGAAGAAGAAAAGCTTTAAGAAAATATATCTGAGGATTCCTTCTTATAGACGGAGCCTGTTGTAACTGCCTTGATTAATGATTGTCGTAACCATCCTGATAAATACTGATCATGATTATCTTGATAAATATCGATCATGATTGTCTTGATAAATAACAATAATAATTATCATGATAATTATAACCATTCAGTAGTGGGATCGTCTGTAGGAATCCATTTGAAGGAATGGTCTGGAAGAAGTTTGCTCCTATAGGAATCCAACCGCTAGAGGAGTCCGGAAGAAGTTTAGCTTCCGTAGAAGCTCGATTGCTAGAGAAGTCTGAAAGAAGTTTGGCTTCCATAGAAGTCCGACTGTTGGAGGAGTCCGGAAGGAGTTCGACTTTCGTAGAAGCTCGATTGCTGGAGGAGTCCAGAAGGAGTTCGACTTCCATAGAAGCTCAACTGCTGGAGGAGTACGGAAGGAGTTTGGCTGCTGAGAAGTTCAGCCGACTGAAGAGATTCGGTTGGGACTTGACTGCTGAGAAGTTTGGCTAGATTTGTCCACTGGATAGTTCGACCACTGAATGAATCCGACTGCTAGAAAGAGAATTTTTGATTGAAACTCTTCCATGATTACTAGTTGCATTAGGCTAAGATTTAGATTGGACTTCGATGGGAGCAGAATTTATCCCCAACAATAGTTCCCCCACTTTCAAGTTCGAAACTCGAAAGAAGAAAGTATAGAAAGGGCGACTGCCAAAATCCTCTTCAAGGCTATGCACCTTATCTCCAACCGAAGTTGAAAGTGTAGTTGAAGCTTGGAGGAGATCTTATCTCCTGTTGTTGTCGAGCACAATAGGGCCGTCTTCGAGGCCTTTCCTCTCATCCCATCTAAAATAATCAAAATGGACGAGGTCTTCAACTTTGCTCACGTTAGGATGAGATTCTCCTCCTATTTCTAATGGACTGTGCGGGCACATAAGGACCATTGTCAGGACCTCTCCCCCCATCTCGTCTAAAATGAACGAGGTCTTCAACTTTGCTCATGTTAGGATGAGATTCTCTTTCTATTCCTAATGGACTGTGGGGGCACATAAGGGTCATTGTCAAGGCCTCTTCCTCCATCTCGTTCAAAAATGAACGAGGCCTTCAACTTTGCTCATGTTAGGATGAGGTTCTCTTTCTATTCCTAATAGGCTATGGGGGCACATAAGGATCGTTGACAGGGCCTCTCACCCCATCTCGTCTAAAATGAATGAGATTTTTGACTTTACTCGCATTAGGATGAGGTTCTCCTCCTGTTCCTAACGGACTATGGGAGCACATAAGGGTCGTTGTCAGGACTTCTCCCTCCATCTCGTCTAAAATGAATGAGGCCCTCGACTTGCTTATGTTAGGATGAGGTTCTCCTCCTGTTTCTAACATGGCCAAAAGAGATCTTATCTCTAGCCGAGGTTGACTCGATCGCTCGAAAGAGATTTTATCTCTAGCTGAGGTTAAAGCTTGAGAAAGATCTTATCTCCTATGGTCGAGGTTGACTCGGTCGCTTAGAAGAGATCTTATCTCTAGCCGAGGTTGAAGCTCGATCGCTCAGGAGAGATCTTATCTTTGGCTGAGGTTGGCTCAATCGCTTGAGAGAGATCTTATCTCTAGTCGAGGTTGACTCGGTCGCTCAGGAGAGATCTTATCTCTAGTCGAGGTTAAAGCTCGGTCTCTCAGAAGAGATCTTATCTCTGACCGAGGTTGGCTCGATCGCTCGGGAGAGATCTTATCTCTAGCCGAGGTTGAAGCTCGGACGCTCGGAAGAGATCCTATCTCTAGCCGAGATTGACTCGGACACTCGGAAGAGATCCTATCTCTAGCCAAGGTTGAGGAACTTTGTCTGCTCATGTTAGGATGAGGTTCTCCTCTTGTTCCTAACACGGCCACTATTGATTGCTTCTTCTCTGTTATCACATAGATTTTGCACCAAAAAATAATAATATCGAAAAGGAGAAATTTTATTGAATTGAAGAAAAATTACTGGCAGCACATTCCCAAATTCTTTGCATTTCAAGGTTGTAGGAGCGTTGTTCCTTCAAGTTCCTTCAGGCGATAAGATCCAGGTCGGACGACCTCCTCTATTTCATGCTGGTCTTCTCAATTTGGAGCAAACTTCTATTGGCTTTGAGGCTGAGAGGTGACGGCTCGTCGAGGTACCAAGCCCCCCTAAGGGTAATGTTGATGACATCAAGAGGCGGTCGACCTCTTTGTTGTTCCTGGCTACGATAGCATCCTTGGCCGATCTTCTCTTGCTTCAGACAGACGTCGAAGGAATTGACCTAGTCGGTCCTTTCTGATGAGCTTTCCGATTTTGTCTCAGAGCTGAATGCATTCCTCAGTATCGTGGCCATGGTCACGATGGTAGAGACAGTATTTGCTTTGATTGCGCTTGTTCGAAAGAGACCGTAATTCCTCTGATCTTGGTAGCTGACTCTTGATTTTCATTAGAACTTGAGTTCGAAGAGCGTTAAGCGGGACATAGTTGTGGAATCTTCTGGAGGGAGGACTTCTTCGCGCCCTTCTGTCGGAGCTTCCTTGATGACGAGCTCGAGGAGTTTGGGCTCGCTTGCGCCCGGGAAGAGTCCATGAGTGCGGTCGAACTTCACTTGATCCTTCATCGATGGTGGGTCTATTAGACTCGTCTGTCCACCACTCTCCTGCGACTTCTTCGTCCTTCAATTTGAAAGCTTCTTCCGCACGGACATATCTCTCAGCCCGGGCTAGTAGATCGGCAAAGTCCCTGGGGTATTTCTTTTTTAGGAAAAATAGCAAATCATTCTTCTGAAGGCCGCCCTTGAGCGTGGCCATTGCAACAGACTGATCCAGATCCTGAACCTTCAATGCCGCAGCGTTAAATCGAGTGACATAAGTCCGGATGGATTTCCCCTCCTTCTGCTTGACATTCATCAGAAAATTCGAACTTCAACGCGGATGTTAGCTCCTGATGAAGTGAGCCATGAACTGATGGCTCATCTAATCAAAAGAGAAGATCATACTCAGCTTCAACGCTGAGTACCAGTTTCTTGCTACTTCTTTTAAGGTAGATGAAAAAGCTCGACATAATATGGCGTCTGGTGCACCATGAGCAGCATCATGATTCAAAAGGCCTTCAGATGATCAACCGGATCAGAGGTTCCATTGTAGCTTTCAAGTTGAGGGAGCTTAAAGTTTGGTGGAATGGGCTCTTGCATAATTCGGAGAGAAAAAGGAGGATCGATGTGGACGTCGTCATGATGAGCTAGGGCGACATGGCCGAGCTCCTTAATCCATTAGTCCATAGTTTGTGATTGAGGACGTCGTCTCGATCACAGATCTTGGAGGGCTTCCGGCTACAGATGAGAAAGGTCTCTTCTAGAAGAGAACTATGATCCGAACTTGGATCCTCTACTCTCTATTTTCCCTTCCTAATGGCGATGGGCATGCTAGCCCAAATGCTCTTCCTTGGGATCAGTTTTTGACAATCTAATGACGGGTTTCTTGGTGAAGTCACCATCGGGGCCTACCGTATGGCCTGTACCATCTCAATGAGGTCCTGAATCCGCTGCATCAGTAAGTTAAACTACTTCGGATCTACTATGGCTGTAGGTGGAGCTTGAGTTATCGAAGCTGAAGTGGAAACTGATGTATCTGAATGGGATCTGACTGCAGAGGCCGTTGATCATCGGGTCGAAGCTTTTCTGAGAGGTATTTTTTTTGGAAAAAACTCTAGATCACTGTTGAACACTTCTTTAAGATCAAGAGAACCTCAAGAATAGAGGGCCCTCCTTCTAGTGCTAATCCTGTTGGTGCAAAATTTGGTTGACGTCGGATCGAGCTGGAGTCGAGGAAGATGAGGTCACCGTCGATGATCTACAAAATAAAGTTCCATCTGGAGTCGGTGGTGGTGGCTTCGGTAGGACCCTCCGATGGTCAAGTTAGTTCTTCTGGCCAATAGAAATTGAGTGCTCAGAGAGGAGTTCGGTAGAGTTTCAGGAAGGAGAAGAAAAGCCTCGAGAAAACGTATCTGAAGGTCCCTTCTTATAGATGGAGCCTGTTGTAACTGTCTTGATTAATGACTACGTAACCATCCTGATAAATATCGATCATGATTGTCTTGATAAATACCAATCGTGATTGTCTTGATAAATGACAATCATAATTATCGTGATAATTATAACCATTCAGTAGTGGGATCATCTGTAGGAATCTGTCTGAAGGAATGGTTCGAAAGAAGTTTGGCTCTTATAGGAATCCAACTGCTAGAGAAGTCCGGAAGGAGTTCGGCTTTCATAGAAGCTCGGTTGCTGGAGGAGTCTGAAAGAAGTTCGGCTTCCATAGAAGCTCGACTGCTGGAGGAGTCCAGAAGGAGTTCGACTGCTGAGAAGTTCGGCCGACTGAAGAGGTTCGATTGGAGCTCGGTCGCTGAAAAGTTCGGCTAGGTTTGTCCGTTGGATAATTCAGCCACTGAATGAATCCAACTGCTAGGGAGAGACTTTTCGATTGAAGCTCTTCCATGATTACCAGCTATATTAGACTAAGCTTCAAACTAGACTTTAGTGGGAGCAGAATTTATCCTCAATAATTTTTAAAAAAATATTTTTTTTTTCTTTTCTTGATCGTGACTCGATCCGCTTAGCGTCCGTGTGAAGGCCCACTCGGTATCCAATGCACGAAACCCATTTAATGGTCGAGCGCACACTCTGCATGAGCCGCTTGCCATGTTGCGCCCGCGTGAGAGAAAAGAAATGTTATCATAATGCCCCGCATGTCCTCATTTCTTTTCTCCCAGCATGAACCTCTTCCCTTTGCCATAAATGCCTCATTAAATGTTTTTTTTATAAAAAAAATTTAAAATTATATATATAATATATATATATATATATATATATATTATATATATATATATATATATATATATATATATATATATATATATATATATATAATATATTATATGCTCACATCCATATATCTTTGCATATCGTGCTCATAACGAGCTTGAATTTGAACTCGAGCTTCATCTGCATGTGTTGGAAGGCAATTTCTAGTTGATTGTGATTAAGATTTTAAAATTAATTATTCCTGCAAAGATCATAAAAGATATCAAAGATAAATAAATAATATTAAATAGTATAAATTTTAATACTTTTTTTATTATTTTTAATATATTCATTATATTCCATTAAATATGTTAGATGTTAATTCCGCTACTCTTTAATCAAACTATGATCATATGGATTTGGAATCTAGTTTTCTTTTAGACCTTCAGTAGGGCAATCACCGGCACATGTCGGCTAATGGTGTGTTAGTCATAAGCTAGTTTTCTTTTGGGTCTAGCCAGGCAAGGCTAATTATTGGCATATGCTAATGGAAACATATTTTTCAATATGATATTAAAGCTAGTTTTCCTTCCAAGCCTCCAACGGGGGCGATCATTAGTACATGATAGCAAACAATATGTTGTAATTAGAATCTAGTCTCTTTTGAGGCTAGCTATATGCCAATTGTGGCCACAGTCATGAAGACTAGGAGAATGAGAGTGGATAGTCAATCATTGATTGTTTGAAAAATTTATTTTGGCCAAATGTATATTTTGACTCTATAATAATAGATATGATATGTTTCTATACTCATTGAAATATTTTATAGAAAATCATACAATCTAAAAAAATTATTTTCTATGTCTAAAATATTTAATTGAACTAGAGATTCTGGTAACTTACTGAATCCATAAAGCTCACTCTTTTTATCTATTTTTTTTAAGATCCAAAAGAGTATCACTACTACAAAAATGGCCTATGGCAGCAGTTTGGTTAGTAGGAACCACTGCTATAATCTGATTTATGGCAGCGGTTAATTGTAACTGCTGTCATATATATATATATTTTAAAATATTATATAATTTTAAAATTTAATATCCATCTTCATCGTTTATTATCTAAATAATTATCATTAGAGTGTCATCGTAAAAGATCGCCTCGATCCAATGGCCCAAGCTTTATCGATCAGAAAAATTTGATTTCGACGATCACGAACGACGATATGATGATCTGATAGATAGAGACCTTCGATGGATCCAAAAATATATAACGATGATCTCGGTGATGTTTGTAGCGTACTATCAAAGTTTCACTTCAATCGGATATTGTTATCTTGATCAATTTAGTATAGATTAGTTTTGGCCGTTAAATGATAAATGAGTGATCAAAGGACCAAACGGTTTTCGATTATGAGATAATTTTTTTTATAAATGGTCTTGGCTACTATTTTAATCATTTTTTATAGTGGTGATTATAAAATTCAACTCGTAAGATGAAGAATGATCTAAAACTATATGTCTTCTGATAACCATTTTGAAACTTTACTGGTTGTTATGCTCGTGCTTTTGCAATATCTACTTAACATGAATAGTTTATATGAAAATAATTTAAATTTTACTATCATCGCCATATAAAATATTTAAAATTATAATAAAGATCATTTAACTAAAAAATTATCTCATAATCGGATGTTGTTTAACCCTTTGATCGCTTGTTTCTAATTTAATGATCGAAATTATTCCATACTAAATTGACCATGATAACGATATCTGATTGAAGTAAAATTTTGATAGTATGCTACAAACATCATCGAGATCATTGTTGCAGGTTTTCGAATCCATCGGAGGTCTCCATCTATCAGATCATCGCATCATCATTCATGATCATCGAAATCAAATTTTTTTAATCGATAAAGCTAGGGCCATTGGATCGAGGCGACCTTTTACGATGACACTCTAATGATAATTATTTAGATAATAAATGATAAAGATGGGCATTAAATTTTAAAATTATATAATATTTAGAGAAAAAATGAGAAATAAAATCATTTCCAACCTATGATAGCAGTTATCAAAAATCGCTGCTATAGATAAACAGTAGTGATTTTGGGTAACCACAGCCATAGATCTATGGCAGTGATTCGATAACCGCTGCCGTAGATCTATAGTAGTGGTTCGATAACTGCAGTCGTAGGTTAGGTTAAAAATTTTTAAATTTTTTTTTTCTTCCATGCGCGCTCGATCTCTCTCATTCTCTCTCTCCCCCTCCTCTTCGTCATCGGTGAGGCTCCTCCCCCCCGATCGATGTTGCCCCTCCTCCTTCCCTTGATCGACGTCGCTCCTCCTCCCCCCTCGGTCGATGTCGACCCTCCTCCCCTCCTGGCCTACGTTGCCCCTCCTTCCCCTCGACCAGCATTGCCCCTCTTTTCCCCCTCGGTCGGTGCCGCCCCTCCTTCCCCTCCCTCTTCGACCCCGCCATCCCCACCCCCCACCCGACTCCCCCTCCCTCCTCCGATCCTCCCTCAGCCCCCAGCGAAACCCTCCCTCCGACGAACCCCCATCCGACCTTCCTCGGCCCCCCATAAAATCCTCCTTCCTGCGAACCCGCCTCCACCCTTGCTCGCCCCCCCTACGAAACCCCACCCCCTCTGCCCCTCATTCGATCCTCTCTCGGTCCCCAGCGAACCTCCCCTCCAACGAATCCCCATCCGACCTCCTCGGTCCCCTGTGAAAACCCCCTCCGACAAACCTTCATCCACCCTCGACCCTCTGCCGGCCCCCCGTAAAACCCCTCCCCCACACTCTATCCTCCTCCGACCCCAGTGCAAAACCAAACCCCCTTTCGATGAGCCCCCCTCCACCCTCCGACCCTCACAAAATCCCACCCCCCACCACCACCACCATTCTGACCCCTCCTTCGGTCGAGTGTGAAGCCTCCTTCGGCCTCCTTGTCACTATGCCCCCACTCCCTGACCTCCATCCCCGGTCGCTCCTACTCTCTCTTTCCTCTTTTTCTCTCTTCTCTATCTTACTATCTTGCTTTTATTTCATAGATTACCTCTAGTACTGTTGTTCTCCTTTAACATCGTCGCTGGCAACCCTCGGAACTTTCGATGTGACCCACTCTCTATAGTCATAAATATATATATTTTTAATTTTATAGTATTATTTATTAATTATATATATTTATAATAATTTATAAAATATTTATAATAAATATTATAAATATTTATTATAAATATTATGATTATCTGCATGCCGTAGTTTTTGGATCGTGCCGTGGCGGTAGCCTTGGGCCGTGCCATGTCAGCGGCTGTGGACTAGATCTATCAACTAGTTGAGTTTGGATCGGAATCTGGATATTCAGATCTGGATCCAATTTTAATTACTGATACCGGATCCAAATTCGAATATCTGATGGGTCTGTACTTGAGAGAGGAAGGGAGGGATCTGGCCTTGCCACCATCATTGGAAGAGAGGAGGTCCGACCTCGCCGACGAGAGAGATCGAGAGAGGAAGAGTGGGAGATCGAGAGAGCGAGAGAGGGAGGGAGGGGGTCCGACCTCGTCGGCATCATTGGGAGGGATGGGGTCTAACCTTGCCGATGAGGGAGATCGAGAGAGTGACAGAGGGAGGGATGGGGTCCAGCCTCACCGACGAGGAAGATCGAGAGAGGGAGAGAGGAAAATTGAGAGATGAAAAAGTCGGGAGGGAGGGGTTTAGCCTCGCCATCGTCACCGGCAAGAGAGATCAAGAGAGGGAGAGAGGGACGGCTCAGCTTTGAGGATATGTTGGCCTGCATTCCAGCTTCAGCTCTGGCTCCGGCTCCAGCTCCAGCTCCAGCTCTGGCTCCAGCTCCAGCTCTGGCTCTAGCTCCGGCTCTGGCTTCTGGTGATGACGACGGCGATGATGATGTAGATTTAGGAGACTTTTGATGTATTTTATTTTTTTAAAAAATATTATAATAAATTTTATTCGATAATAAAATTTTAGTATTTTAGAATTAATTTTATATTTATTATATTTTTTATGTTATATATCTATATTTATCAAATAAAATATATAAAAAAATAAAATTTTATTTTTTTAATTATTCAAGATTTATGGTAGTGATTTTATGGCCAGTCGTGTGCATAGAGAGATAATTAATTCTAAATCTTACTAGATAAATTAAATTCATATTTTTATCATCTTTTTGATAAATTTATTCTTTTTTATAGCTGATGAGAGATGAAGTGATGCCCAGCCATAGCAAGATCTTCCGATCCAGCCGCACAGACAAGACGGACAAGCCGATGAACATCGCGATCGGGCATATTTTTGTAAGTATTAAATATATTAGTATATATGATTAGCATTATAGCATTTCTTATAAAATTTTATTTTAATTTATAATTATAGGATCGGTTAGATGTGCGAGCGAGCGAGGATTCGGATACCTCTAGGCCCCATGATCATCTGTCTCAGGTCTTGGGGCCTGAGCACTCTAGGAGGATCCGATGCAGGCCCAGACACATGCCGATGAGCTACTGATCCGAGGCGAGTGTCTTCTCACAGACTTTTGGTGTCGTCAACTGGAAGGAGCTTAAGGAGACATTGACATGGGTAGATCATACTGTGATGTAGGCAGATCGGGCTGAGGAGCATGCATCTTATCTGGAGGGCATCATGAGAGACATGATGTCAACGCTTAGCGTGCATTTTGGAGTCATGAACTTCGAGGATATGTTGGCCTGCATTCCAGCTCCAGCTCTGGCTTCGGCTCCAGCTCCAGCTCTGGCTCTGGCTCCAGCTCCAGCTCTGGCTCTAGCTCCGGCTCTAGCTCCTGGTGATGACGACGGTGATGATGATGTAGATTTAGGAGACTTTTGATGTATTTTATTTTTTTAAAAAATATTATAATAAATTTTATTCGATAATAAAATTTTAGTATTTTAGAATTAATTTTATATTTATTATATTTTTTTATGTTATATATCTATATTTATCAAATAAAATATATAAAAAAATAAAATTTTATTTTTTTAATTATTCAAGATTTATGGTAGTGATTTTATAACCGCTGTCATATTCGTACCAACCGCTATCATAGATTTCTGATGCAAATAGTGCCAACCGCTGCATTAGACCTATGGTAGCGGTTAAGAAACCGCTGCTATAGATTATCTATGACAGCGGTTATGTAACAACCTATGATAGTGGTTACATAATCGATGCTATAGGTCGATCTATTACAGCAGTTTATAAACCGCTGTAATAGGTTATCTATGGCAGCGGTTCTAACAATCACTGCAACAACCACTGCCATAGAGCTACGGCAACGGCCGCAGTAGCAGCGATTAAAAAACTACAGCCATAGCCTATGGCAATGATTTTTTGGGCTATAGCAGCAGTTCGCCGCAGTAGCAGCAGTTAGAAAATGGCTGTCATAGTCTATGACAGTGATTTTTTGGACTATAGCAATGGTTACGAACCACTGTCATAGCTCTTTTTTGTAGTAGTGCATATATGGTTTGGGACAAAGCAGTGAATGTAGAAGTTTAAATATAATTTATTTAGCTTGATTTTTTTATCCTTACTAGTCTTTATGAACTATTTTTATTAAATAAATATATTAAAAATTTACTTTTATTACCACTATCTGAGATCGATATAAATATATTGAATAAGATGGTAGGTCTTGCATATCCCGTGGGACTAAATCTTAGGGATAAACAGCCATCTATTGAGCCCTCGGCTTGGGCCGTCTAGTCGGGGCATGACAATATCAAACTAGATGTTGATCATTTTGGTTACTACTAATATAGCTCAACCGGTTATAAGAGTTAACTAAATCATAAAGCTAAATTGCACACCAAAGTTTCAAAAATCATAACTTGATCATATAATGCCCGATTGAGATGAATTTTTTTTTTCAAAATTTTTCAAGAGCTATAATACAGTATCAACCTCCAAAGTGGTTGAAATAGATTGAAATTTCATCATTTGAATCCTAAAATATGGTGATCAAATAATTTTTTGTTTGAAAAATATTTTGACCAAATATTATAAGAAGAATTAGATAGAGCAATAAAAGATAAAGTTACTAGAAGAGTCAAGATCTTCGTCTTGCAGAATTTTAGTCTTTTTGGGGTTTATTTATATTAGTCATATCTATTTTTTAGAAAGCTAATCTTATTCAAATTAGAAGAGAAATTCAATCCAAATTATGCAAGGATAAACCTTATTATTATTAATTGAAGTATTGCACCTTAATTTTTATATTATAAATTATCAATGAAGAAAAAGAGAATATAAACTCTACTTTTGTTAACTTTTTTATCTTTTTAATTTTTTTAAAGATTTGAATTGAGTAGGTTAAGAAAATCTTTTTCTTCCTGATCGGATAAAAAATATAACAAAATTATATAGTCATTAAAAGAATAAATACCTCTTTCCATGTACCATAATTGTATATAAGAGAACCCATGTTCTCGGGAAGTTTGAGCAAGCATTTCATTAAATTCATTCCAGAAAAGATGTCTAGATTTCAAAGTACCAGTGATCCATCTATAAAGAGGGTGACTAGGCTTAATTCAAAATTAGGGCTGGAAGAGGGCTCGAGTTAGGCTGAGACCCATCAATTTGGTCTAACTTCAAGTTTGGCCTTGGGCTAGGCTCGAGGCAATGAGTTAGGTTTGGGCTTAAAGATAGAGCCCAAAGAAAATTTGGATGCTTGAGCTTGCCCAAGCTGGACTTAGACACTCAAGCCTTGACCAAGCTTGGAAACAAGCCTTAAACTAGGCCCGAAACTAGCCTACCATGAGGCTTAAACTTGGCCCAAGACCTAACATGGCCGTTTGTCTGCCTTAGAGGAGGGTGGAAGTCCTTGACCTATCGAACCGGTGCTTGCAGATGGTGAGAGCAAGCAAAGCGTTGGCAAGAGCAAGAAAACTTCTTGAGATGGATGTAAAGATCGACCTTAATGATATGAATAGAAAAGACAATGGAGAGATAAGCTAAGCTATAGATGGGGTCGAAGCTCTCCTAGATAGATCAAGGGCTGACGAGGTGCTTGATGATGTGAATCATTTCGCTCAAAGTGAACCATCATGTCCGAGCAGACAATAGCAAGATCAGCCTGCTTGGCTGTAGCACCATGGAGGTGGAAGTGGTCAAGATAGCACCCATGGGCTTCATTGTTGGGGGCAAATATGGTGTAGTTATGATAGCCCACAATCTCCTCAAGGGTCTAGAAAGCCTTGATGGGCCATCGATGCAGTGGGGTCAAGGACAATGATAAAGTTGGGCTGGATCTAGCTGGAGGATGGCATTGTAGAGAGAGGGTTCGCCAACTTTGATAACAAAAATGGTCAAAACTCAAACCAATCGAGCCAACTCAGGTCATCCAAGTCTTTTGGGCCAAACGGGCTAACTTGAGTCAGATTAGGTATCCAACCAGGCCAACTAGCTAGTTAACATGGTATAGGGGACGGATCCATATTTAGAATTGAGTTTCTATATCTTCAAATTTATCCCCACCATCCCCTCTAAAATGTTTTATCAGATGCATCAAGAATATCATCTCGGTTTCCTGGCATCAGCATATACCACATAAATTTAAACCATGCAGACCCAACCATTTAAAAAAAATCAAATTCCAAATTGGAAAGCCCTTCTTAGGGTTCCACCAATGATGCCAAGTAGCAACAAAGCGCACACAAAATTGGCAGCCTCTTCGTCCTGCAAGACTCAATGGCCGACGGGCTCCGTTGATGATGCCAGGTAACAATAAACCACGCACTCTTGCACAACGGTATTCAACGGGACTCCATTAATAATGCCGACAAGACTGCACATATACAAACACATGCCCATGCACGTACCGCCAGCATGCACAAAGAACAAGAAAAAGGAGCGTAGATGTTGATCAGCCACGAGATACATGCCTGGATGCAAATCAACAAGAAAGGCCATCTCTCTAAATTTTTGAGAATAAGCACTTGAAGTTGGACATAAATTACATATCGACGCACCAAATGCCAAACACTGGTCTAAACAACAGAAGGTCTAAAGCAAATCATCAAGAATCCTGAAGCCTAACAGTTTCGAACTTGTTCTAATTCAAACCTACAAGTTCACAATTAGAATTAAAAAGCACATCTAAATAAGACACACATGGCCACTAACTTGCATGATCATTCCTTTGACGACTTGTTAATAAGGGACTTATGAATATGGGGAATGACACCACCCCCTGCGATGGTGCCCTTGATGAGGGTATCAAGCTCCTCATCTCCTCGGATGGCAAGTTGAAGGTGGCGTGGGGTGATCCTCTTCACCTTAAGATCCTTGCTTGCATTCCCTGCAAGCTCCAACACTTCCGCTGTCAGATACTCCAGTATTGCAGCCGAGTACACAGCTGCAGTGGCTCCCACACGACCATTTGCTGCAATCCTTGACTTCAACTGTCGGTGGATCCGGCCAACCGGGAACTGCATAAATAACATGAAAAGCATAGGTTAAAAATGAAAAGATGTTTTTCAATTTGACCCGTCCATGGGGTAAACAACAACAAAGATTAGCACTAAAAATAATTCCTCAAAAAGTTCTAAAGAGCATTATGTTGACCCTACACCACAAGGTCCAACCATACCCACATTGGATCCGAGCTTATGACAAGTTATAAAATGAACCTGCACCTAAAACCAGAACAGAAAAGATTTTATGCAGGAAATTCAGCAAGAAAGGCAAAAGTCTGTCTCACACATACACACCCACAAAGAGGGAGAGGGATAAAACACATAAAGACAATTTTTTTACATGTATTATTAGCAAATTTGTAGAAACACTGAAATGCATCCTTCTAAATCTATAAATCATGCACCTCGATGTTCTCCTCATTAATTCCTGAGAACAATTACTGATTAGACAGAAGACTATTAATTAAAGTATCAAAATATGGAAAGAATACATCTCAAGTCTCTAACTCTTGACAAACTTGATTTTAACCCCAAGCTGTAGCCAAAGCCAATGGTTCAACCACGTTCAAACCATGCAGTGAACAAGCCTTGCATGCACCCCGGACCTAGCCCATGCTGTTCAGCCCACACATCTGCATCATCGTGTCAACAAGCCAGAAAATAAAAAAAAAAAAAAAAAAAACTGTTTTTATTTTCCAGCCTACAATAAGCTCCGTGACAATTAGTGAGAACTATGAAGAGCAAGTGAACACTAACATCATAGTCCAATAACCGCATCATTTGGTTTTTGTGTATAATTCATTATTCATCAACAAACTAAACCAGATTTACGCATCATTGGTCGTCCAGGAAGTACTTGCCATTTCAATGTCGGTCCATGTCAAGCATGCAGCTCGCTAAGGCCTACCAATTGGTTATGCACCATAATTAAGCTGAAAATACATCTATATTTCCTTGGCCAATCACCTTAGAAGACTACCCCAGCATGAGCGTTGCAAGATCTTTGCAAGAATAAATTTGAACCTTTCCATTTCTTATTTTATAAGAACAATGTGTAACAAATTTCAACCTCTGGATTATCCAAGCAAGAATACCTCCAAATTACATCATAACCTATGTTTTTTCTATGATATCATTACTTCTTGTTGTTGAATAAAAGAGTACTTAAGAAAATAAAAGTATAAAAACAAGACTAAAGAGTACCTGCAGCCAACAATCTGGCAAAGGTATAGGTATGACACTTAGCTACAACTTTGCGAGAAAACATCAGAGAATATAAAGACGCGGAGGTCAGATATGCTTCCAGACTCAACAGTCCTGCTAGAGTTCGCATAACATAGCCAATCAGATAAATACATCAAGCCACCCTATCAATCATAGTTTAGTGGCTAAAAAGTCACCTACATACTATAATTTTACAATTAAAACTACCAGAATATTAAATAATAAAAATGTTACCTTTTTCCTCTTATAATACATGCAGCACAGATGCATATGCATGAGAATTAGATCCTCGATATTTTTAGATATGCCCACATGATATATTAAATGGGTAGGAGAGGGTACACATTCCAACATTCAGAGAAGAGCCAAAGGAAAAGGAAAAAAATCTGTTACTCCTCCAAATCAAACTGGTGTCTCTTTCTACTTGAACATAATTTTGGGTTGGCTTAAGTTAGAACTTATGAAGCCCAACCCGGTCAATATTAAGAAAATAATAATAACTTGATTCTACCCATAACTAAAGTAACTAAACTGAAATCCAACATCAATCCAAAATCTTAAATTCAACCGCATTTAGTAAGGTCTGATATAGGTTGGCCCTTTTCTTACATATTCATCATTGATTCATCAGAAAACACAGCAAACTAAACATAAAACGCATAAAATTTGAAGAATTTTAACTATAACGAAAATAGTATCATCACCAGAGAAACAACAAGAGTTAACACTTAAAAAAAAAAAAAAAAAAAAGCTACTCAAGTAAGAGTACAGTGTTTAGTAAGGCCCATCGACAAAAAGAAGGGCCAAAATGGAACACACTACCATTGCTGCTGCTGCTACAGCTCTAGAACACCGACTAATGTCTCTCATCAGACGACGGAAAGAGAAAAAATAACTTACAACCAATCCCCACAACCTAATTCAACACATAAAAGGAAAACAAATGGCACCTTTCATCATCACCAAGATAATTCATTTGAGCCATTAGCTTTATAAACGACTTGCTGTACATCAATTGTACATATTACAGCAAGCACGTTGATCCTCACCAGACCTAATAGTCTAAAAACTAACTCCTGAATGATCATAAATTCAACGAAAAAACATATAAATGTACAAAAATAAGTATTTATGTGCGTGGTTTTTCTTTGGGAGGCGACGCTTTTAAGAATTGACTAATACTATTGCCAACAGAAACGAAATTTTATAAACACGGATTATTGATGTAATCCAAACATGCCCTCCTCGACGTAGGAAGGCAAAGAGGCATCTTGATCAAACACAAGAATCCAACACAGAAAAAGGCATACCAAGGAGCAAAGAACAACCTTGAGAGCTATACGATTAAAAAGCCAAACCTATAAACGCATCAGATCTGATCCAACTCACTGGCCAAAGAGCTCAAATAAATCGAACCGAACAACATCCGAAGAAGAAGAAGAAAAAGGAAGGAAATGAGATTTACCTGCAAACCAGCTCGCGAGGATCGGGAAACGGGCTTCTTCTTGTCCTTGTCTTTGTTCGCCGCCGTCGTCTTCGTCGCCAGAAGACCCTTTCCTCCTTTTCCTGCCATCTCTCTTTTCCTAAAACCGAACAAATAATAGAGCCCCCTTCAACGCAAAGAGAAGACCCAGAACCCTAAATCGCCGGAAGAAAACCCTAGATATAGTAACCCAAATAAAGAAGATTAGGAATCAAATCTTCAGAACCCTGATCGAATCCAGAACCCTAGGACTCGAAGGAGTGATAAGGAAGAGAGAAGGGAAAATTACCTTCGTTTTTTTCTCTTTTTCCTTCCTCGAGAGAGTCGACTGGTATGGAGGAGGACCGGGTGAGGGAGAGGACGAAGCGTAAAACAGAGCGGGGGAGGTGGGGAATTGGAATAAAAAGGGAATCGGAAAATTCGAAACGAAAGGCGGTTACTTTTTGGAGGTGCGGGGTGGGGGATCGAAAATTTCGAAATTCAGTTGGTTCCCTCGCAGTCCATCCGATGACGTGTACAAGGTGCCAAGCTTGATGATGGATAAAATGTTTGGATCTATTTAAATATTTCTATATTAATAATTTAATATCACGTAGGAATCCGGCTGCCGGCTGTCGGCCCGTCCCAGCTTCAGCCCAAAGTAACACGAATCGAAGTCCCAAAATGGCATTATTGTGACCAAAGTCCCGCCATCCTAAACCATTATAATGATGGATTTAGATTGTGTCTTTCATACAAAAAAAAATAATTATTTTTTTTTGACATGATAAATTATTAAAAATTATGTAAAGCGTGAACTAATAATGGCCCAAACCCTATAAGGGATTATAAACATAAATAATAATGCTACGTGAGAAGCTGCTTGTGGACTGAACTACAAAAAAACCCGATTGTTTCTTTCATGCATTGATTGCTGATTATTAGGTGGTGATTATAATGCTACAAAGAATGCATGAAAAATAATAAGGTTTATTGAGGATCTCAATTTAATCAACCTTTCTAAAATTAAGGATATTCCTATCATGGCTAGATTAGGTCAATTCTTTTTAGCATAGAAGCTGGAGAACACTTTTCCATTATGCATACAAGAAGCCTTGCCTAATTTTGCTCAGAATATATTCCTCTTCTCCTGTCTTTCTATGCTGAGTCAAGAAAAGTTCTGATCTTCATGCATCAGAATTGGTGCTTGAAAGATTTAATTGAACAAATTTTGGAATCCAAAAAAAATTGAAGCCGATGAACCAAAATAGTTGATCACCGAATTTGGGGTGGTATGAAGGAGCTTAGTATAACTAGGATAGGGGTAAGAGGCAAAAACTTGTGGCCTCAAAGAAACAACTGATTAAACAGTATAAAATATAGAGAAATTAGAAGAATGAAAGAGTCTAACTGATGGTGAACGACGATCAACAAGGGGAAGAAAGTGGAGCTTAATGAAATTTGTGAGGAAATCTAGTAGAAAGAAAGTCCACTTGGCCGAGGAAAGTAATAGAAGATTCCACAAAATAGCAAACTCATATGGTGTCATTGTTTCTCTGCTATGGAATAATGCTTGGTTGAAGAAATGGGAGGATACGATGGAAGCCTTTACGAATTTCTTTGGAGAGAGGTTATTGGATTTAGGTACCTGGACTATTGGAATTAATTGGTTGGGTCTCTCTATCCCAACACAAATTTGAACCTTTCTTGTTTTTGAAACTATTTGTTGGAGATGAGATCAAGAATGTTGTGCTTTCGATTAATGGGAATGAAGGTCCATGCATGCAGGAATCCTTGATGCTTTTTTCTGAAGATTCTGGCACATTGTCAAGGAGAATATGTTGCAACTTGTTTAACAATTTGATGAATATAAGACTTATTTGCATGTATTTGACTTTGATAACTAAGGAGGCAATTTCTTCACTAAGAGAACATAGACCAAAGTTTGGGTGATAGTGCATGTTATAAATTTGATATCTATGGCTCTAGCATTAACGTTTATCTCTTCTTCTATTGGACCTAGTAGATATTTATCTCAATTTGTGCATGTTAAAGGGATACTTACCTTGCATACCTTCTTCATGGTCCATGGTATTATCCATCAATGTAAGAGAATGGGCAAAAAAGATCTCCTCTTTAAACCTGAGTTTGAAAGAGTGTATGATATATACTCAGCTCAAATTTCACAAAGGCTTTTCCTAAATCTAGATTCAGTGGCTAAATTTTTGACTTGGGTAAAACGGCCACTTTGGCTAATGGTCAACCAAGAAGAACTTTTGTCAACATGGCCTTCACCAAGGTAATACTTTATCTCCTTTATTCGTCATTGTAGTAGATTGTTTGACGAGATCATTTCAGGAGGCTTGACAAGAAGGAATGACAAAAGAATTGAAGAAAGATGTAGTGGTAATAAACTACCTCAAATGCAATAAAAAATACAACAGGATCCAAACTGCACCAATGACTACAAAGTCATTGGTTCAAATCACTTTGAAAGAAAATATACTAGTTTTCACTACTCAAATGCCTCAAATCACGAAGAGTTTTTGAGTGTACTTTTTTTTTAAATTTATGGAAAGTTCCTTTTCTTCTTCTTTTTCTATCACCAACTAAGGATGAAAGTGGTATAGATAATATCCGTCTGGATCCATTTTTCTATCCGAATCTATCCGCATGTGGATCGAGATTTGAGCCTTTAACTAATATCCGTATTTATATCCATATCAATCAAAGAAAAATGATTATAGATATGGATATATAGACAAATATCCGATCTGTATCTGAATATCAAATTTTATCTATAATTTTATATAATTTTGTATAGCACTCATTAACTTTTAAGAAAAATATATAACCATATTAGCACATTATTAATTTGATTTTTCATCTATTTAGTAATATATTTCATTTTATAGTCATAAAATTGAATTATTCGACATATATCCGTATTTATTTTCATACTTCTAATATCTGATTTGTATCCATATTTATTTAAAATAAATATTAATATAAATTTTTGCATCCATCTAATATCCATATCTATATTTGTATTCATCAAAAAAAATAAATATAAATATGGATATACTAGTATCCCATCTGTATCTAATCCAATTTTAGCTCTATCACCAATATTTTAGTTTTTCTATATTTTATGGCTGAAATTTTGGGTAGTTACTCAACATACTAAAAATTGTAACATCTCACTCTCTCTCTCTCTCTCTCTCTCTCTCTCTCTCTCTCTCTCTCTCTCTCTCTCTCTCTTTTATAATGGACCAAGTTGGATTGGCCCATCATAAGTTCTTGATCCAAATCCGATATCCAACATCTTCCACTCACACATGACACACAAAGTATTTTCATTAGTGGCAAGTAAGCCATGTGACCTATGAATACATAAACAAAAGAAAAAATGGGAGCTCAAACTATGCATTTGTTAGGGATTGACATAGAGGCTACAACTTTTTTAATGAATAATTTAATTTGTAATGCCTTAGATATATTTGGTTATGCCAGATTAAATACATCTAATCCCTCAAGGCTATGCATAATCCTTATTTACTCATTATACATTCACAATTATATTATAGCTCAAACTTAGCAGTACAATTGGTTGACTAGTGAATACACATGATTAATGTATCTGATTATGTTTTCATTTTCACACTCATGTTTTCTTAATTTTGAACTAATCACTTTTCTAAGGATATCCCATAAGGCTAAATTATTTCATTGCCATCAGAAACAAATTAAGATAGCAGACACTAGCTCATCACATCCAAATATGATCAATAATAATATAGGGTACCAACTGAGGCTAATAGTAATCTTTTTGTCCTAAGAAACTCACACACTAAGGATACAGAGATTAAACTCACTCACCTTTCCTATCGATCGAATAGTATATGTTGGTGCAGAAACTGATCGTCGTCAGATCCAGCTGAAGCGGAGGTGGACGAGGTCGCCATCGAGGATCTGCAAAATAAAGTCCCATCTGGAGCTGGTGGGGGGTGGCTCCGGCAGGACCCTCCGATGATCAAGTCAGCTCTAGCCAATAGGAATGGAGTGCTCGAAAATGAGTTCGAAAGAGTTTAGAGGAGAAGAGGAGAGCTTAGAGATTAGAGATCAGAGTTAGCATATTTGAAGGATCCTTTTTATAAACGGAGCTTGATTGATGGTGACTGATGGTGATGGCCATACCGTCTGATGGCGGATCGCTCGAAGCTGCATAAGATTTGGTGCAGAGGGGATGGTATCGTCAGACCGATAGTGACAGCCATACTATCCGATAGTGGTGGGCTGTTCGAGATTTGGAAAAGTCAGTCATGGAGGAGTGTGCCTGTAGCATCGCCTGTGGCAGGCCGATGGTGACCGTTCGTCCAGATTTAATAGTCGTGGCTCTGAAAAAGTAGGCATTGATCGGTGGACTTCGGTACGTATCAATTTCAGAGGAGTTTATACTTCTAGAGGAGTTCGGCCAAGGAAAAGCTTAGAAGAAGTTTGGCCAGAGGAGTGCGGAGGAAGTTCGGCTCTCGTAGGCGTCTGACTGAAGGAGTGCGGCTAAGGCTTGGTCGCTGAAGAGTTTGGAAGGAGCTTGACCGCTGAGAAGTTTGGTCGGTCGAAGGGGATGTCTAGGAGGAGTCCGGCTTTCGAAGAAGTCCGATCGAAGGAGAAGCATGGAGGGAGTTTGGCTCCCACAGGCAGCTAACTGAAAGAGCGCGGAAAGAGTTCGGCTCTCATGGGAGTCTGACTGAAGCTCGACCGTTGAGAAGTTCAGTCGGATGAAGGAGTTTGGCTAAGACCCATCTGCTGAAGCTCTTCCGTAGCTATCGATTGCGTTAGACTAGGCATCGAACTGGACTTCAATGGGAGCGGGGTTTATCCCCAATAATAGTTCCCCCACTTTTGAGTTCGAAACTCGAAGGAAGGAAGTGCAGAAAAGGCGACTGTCGAAGTCCTCTTTTGGGCTCCGTGCTGATTCAGGTTGAAGCTCGGGGGGAAGATCCCATCTTCGACCAAAGTTGATGTTGAGTTGAAGCCTGAGGGAGATCTCATCTCCAGTCGAGGTTGAAGTAGATCTCGTCTCCTACGATCGAGGTCGAAGGTTGAGCTCCTCAGGAGCGATATTGTCTCCAGCAGTTGAGGTTGCCTCGGGAGATCTTATCTCTTGCAGTCGAGGTTAATATGGGTGCTCGAGAGAAATCTGATCTTAGGACGAGGTTGTCTCTGATCTTATCTCTGGTCGAGATTGGATCGGAGACTCGGAAGAGATCTCATATCTGATCGAGGTTGCCGCGGACCCTCGAAGGAGATCTTATCTCCTGCAGTCGAGGTTGATGCGGACGCTCGAAGAAGATCTTATCTCCAGCCGAGGTTGATGGAGATCCTATCTCCTGTAGACTTCGGAGCTTGGATTTAGATTTTGCTCGCATTAGGATAAGATTCTCCTTCTGTTTCTATTGGACTATGGGGGCACATAAGGACCGTTGTTACGACTTCTCCCCCCATCTCGTCTAAGGTGAATGAGGCCTTCGACTTTGCTCGTGTTAGGATGAGGTTCTCCTCTTGTTCCTAACGGGCTGTGGGGGCACATAAGGGCCATTGTCTGGGCCTCTTCCCCCATCTCATCTATGGTGAACGAGGTCTTCGACTTTGCTCATGTTAGGACGAGGTTCTCCTCCTATTTCCTAACGGGACTGTGGGGGCACATAAGGGCCACTTGTCAAGGGCCTCTCCCTCCATCTCATCTAAAATGAATGAGGCCTTCGACTTTGCTCATGTTAGGATGAGGTTCTCCTTCTATTTCCAATGGGCTATGGACGAGATTCTTCGAAGCTCGAAAGAGATCTTATCTCTAATCGAGGTTGGCTCGATCACTCGGAAGAGATCTTATCTCTAGCCGAGGTTGACTCGGTCGCTCGAGAGAGATCTTATCTCTAAGTCAAGATTGACTCGATCGCTTGGAAGAGATCTTATCTCTGATCGAGGTTATCGCGGTCGCTCGAGAGAGATCTTATCTCTGATCGAGGTTGACACGGTCGCTCGGAAGAGTCTTATCTCTAATTAAGGTTGACACGGTCACTCGGAAGAGATCTTATCTCTAGCTGAGGTTGATTCGATCACTCGAGAGAGATCTTATTTCTAACCGAGGTTGATGCGGTCGCTCGAAAGAGATCTTATCTCTGGTCGAGGTTGAATGCGGTCACTCGAAAGAGATCTTATCTCTGGCCAAGATTGATGCGGTCACTCGAAAGAGATCTTATCTCTGTCCGAGGTTGACACGGTCGCTCGGAAGAGATCTTATCTCTAGCCGAGATTGACACGATCGCTCGAAAGAGATCTTATCTCTAGTCGAGGTTATCGCGGTCGCTCGAAAGAGATCTTATCTAGTCGAGGTTGACTCGATCGCTCGGAAGAGATCTTATCTCTAGCCAAGGTTGACACGTCACTCGAAAGAGATCTTATCTCTGATCGAGGCTGACACGGTTGCTCGGGAGAGATCTTATCTCTGGCCGAGGTTGACACGGTCACTCGAAAGAGATCTTATCTCTAATCGAGGTTGACACGATCGTACGAAAGAGATCTTATCTCTAGTCGAGGTTGACTCGATCGCTTGAAAGAGATCTTATCTCTGATCGAGGTTGTCATGGAGGATCGGGAGAGATCTCATCTTTAGTCGAGATTGCCGCGGATCCTCGGGAGAGATCTTTTCTCCTACGGTCGAGATTGATATGGGCGCTCGAAGGAGATCTTATCTCCAGTCGAGCTTGATAGAGATCCTATCTTCTGTAGACTTCGGAGCTCGAATTTAGATTTTGCTCGCATTAGGACGAGGGTCTCCTCCTGTTCCTAATAGACTGTGGAAGCACATAAGGGCCGTTGTTAGGGCCTCTTTCCTCATCTCGTCTAAGGTGAATGAGGCCTTCGACTTTGCTTACGTTAGGACGAGGTTCTCCTCCTATTTCTAATGAGCTGTGGGGACACATAAGGGCCATTGTCCGGATCTCTCCTCCCATCTCATCTATGGTGAACGAGGCCTTCGACTTTGCTCACGTTAGGATAAGATTCTCCTCCTATTTCTAACGAGCTATGGGGGCACATAAGGGCCGTTGTCAGGGTCTCTCCCCCTATCTCGTCTAAAATGAATGAGGCCTTCGACTTTGCTCATGTTAGGATGAGGTTCTCCTCTTGTTCCCAACGGACTATGGACGAGATTCTTCGAAGCTTGGGAGAGATCTCATGTCTAGCCGAGGTTGGCTCAGTCACTCGAAAGAGATCTTATCTCTAGTCGAGGTTGGCTCGGTCGCTCAGGAGAGCTCTTATCTCTGATCGAGGTTGTTGCGGTCGCTTGAAAGAGATATTATCTCTAGCTGAGATTGATGTGATCATTTGGGAGAGATCTTATCTCTAGCCGAGATTATTGCGGTCGCTTGGGAGAGATCTTATCTCTAACCGAGGTTGACATGATCGCTCAGAAGAGATCTTACCTCTGACCGAGGTTGACACGATCGCTCGAGAGAGATCTTATCTCTGATCGAGGTTGACTCGATTGCTCGAAAGAGATCTTATCTCTGATCGAGGTTGACTCGATCGCTTGAGAGAGATCTTATCTCTGATCGAGGTTGAAGGTCTTTGACCTGCTCGTGTTAAGATGAGGTTCTCCTTCTGTTCCTAATACGGCAACTATTGACTACTTCTTTCCTATCATCACATAGTTTTTGCACCTAGAAATAATAATATTGAAAGAAAAAAAATTTATTAAAAGAAAGTTACTGACAGCGCATCTCCATTTTAGGATCGTGGGGGCATTGTTCCTTCAAGTTTTCTCGGGCAGTAAGTCCTGGACCGGACGATCTTCTCTATCTCATACTGGCCTTCTCAATTTGGAGCAAGCTTCTCTTGGCTTTAACATTGAAAGATGATAGCCCGTCGAAGTACCAAGCCCCGGAGATAGCATCTATAATGCCGGGAGGCGGCCAATCTCCTTATCATTTTTGGCTATGGCAACACCCTTGGTCGATCTTCTCCTGCTTCAGGCTGGCGTCGGAAGAATTTATCCAGTTGAGGTCCATGACCTCTAGATGATCAACTGGATCAGAAGTTCCATCGTAGCTTTCGAATTAAGTAAGCTCGAAGTTTGGCGGAATGGGCTCTTGCATAATTCGGAGGAAGAAAGGAGGATCGGTATGGACGTTGGCATGATAAGCCGGGGCGACATGGTTGAGCTCTTCAATCCACCAGTCCATCTTCCGTAGTTTATGATCGAGGGCGTCGTCTTGGTTGCAGATCTTGGGGGGCTTCCGACTATAAATGGAAAAGATCTCTCCTAGAGGAGAACCATGATCCGAACACGGATCCTCGACTTTCTATTTCTCCTTCTCAGAGGTGATGGGTATGTTGGCCCAGGTACTCTTTCTTGGGGTCGGTTCCCGACATTTCGAAACTTGATCGAAATGGAGTTCTACCAAAAAACCATTGGAGTCACCGTCGGGGGTAGCTGTATGGCCTGCATCATCTCGATGAGGCCGCGGACTTGCTGGACAAGTCGGTTGAACTGCTCCACATCTACCGTGGGTACAGGTGGAACCTAAGTTACTGGGGTTGAAGCAAGAGCAGATGGATCTGGATGGGATCAGACTGCGGAGGCCGCCGATCGTCGAGTCGAAGCTCTCCTGGGAGGCATTTTCTCTTGGAAAAAAACTCTGAAGGGGAAGGAGAGAGATCTTCGAAAAGAAAAGAGAGAAATCATCATCGAGCACTCCTTTAAGAATAAAAAAACCTTGGAGGTTCGGAGCCCTTCCTCTAGCGTCAATCTGTTGGTGTAGAAATTGGTCGTCGTCGGATCCAGCTGAAGCAGAGGTGGACGAGGTCGCCGTCGGAGATCTGCAAAATAAAGTCTCATCCATAGTCGATGGGGGATGGCTTCGGCAGGACCCTTCGACGATCAAGTCAACTCTAGCCAACAGAAATGGAGTGCTCGGGAATGAGTTTGGTAGAGTTTAGAGAAGAAGAGGAGAGCTTAGAGATTAAAGATTAGAGTTAGCATATCTGGAGGATCCTTTTTATAGGTAGAGCTTGATTGATGGTGACTGATGGTAATGACCATACCGTTTGATGGTGGGCCGCTCGAGGCTGCACGAGGTTTGGTGCAGAGGAGATGGTATCGTCAGATCGATGGTGACAGCCATACCATTCGATAGTGGTGGGCTGCTCAAGGTCTGACGAAGTCAGTCATGGAGGAGTGCACCTGTAGTGTTGCCTATGGCAAACCGATAGTGATCATTCATCTAGATTTAATAGACGTGGCTCTGAGAAAGCAAGCATTGATCGGTGGACTTCGGTACGTATCAATTTTAGAGGAGTTCAGACTTGTAGAGGAGTTCGGCCAAAGGAAAGCTCGAAAGGAGTTCGACCGTAGGAGTGCGGAGGGATTTTGGCTCTCGCAGATGTCTAGCTGGAGGAGTGCGGCTAAGGCTCGATCTCTAGGGAGTTCGAAAGGAGCTCGGCTACTGAGGAATCCGGTCGGCCGAAGGAGATGTCTGGAAGGAGTTTGACTTCCGAAAATGTCCGATCGAAGGAGAAGCATGGAGGGAGTTCGGCTCCCACAGGTGTCTGGTTGGAAGAGCACGGAAAGAGTTCGGCTATCGTGGGAGTTCGACTGAAGTTCGACCGTTGAGGAGTTCGGCCGGATGAAGGAGTTTGGCTAAGATCCGTCCGCTGAAGCTCTTTTGTGGCTACCGGTTGCATTAGGCTAGGCATCAAACTGGACTTTGGCAGGAGTGGGGTTTATCCCCAACAGTACATATAATATTGAACTCAATTAGTTATGGTCAAATTTTTCCTTCCATTAGTGTATGCTATATTATATATATATATATATATATAATTAGACACCTACCTAATCTGAGTATCCAAAAGAAATATCTCACATTTTGGGCTTGAGTAGGTTCACATGATCGTGGGATAATCATATTCAGTCATTAAAATTTAACCTCATCTTGTTCTTTATCAGAGTGACACATATAATATTAATATACATGTACACTTTCAATAACTTTTTAATCACAAAATAAATGTACAAGTGTCTTATCTCAGGTTACTACATTAGCATTTGAGGCAATTGCTTGTATGAGTAAGCTTTGCAAATCTAATGACATACTTTTAACATGCATGTGTTTGCACTAATTATATCATTTTACAAAAGTGACATGAGTTATAAAAAAATATGCTTTATTGATATATAATGATCCTTCACAAATAGCATTATACTAAATCCATATAAGCCCCAAAGATTCAACATGTGATGTGAATACATCTCTTGAAATGTACCAAGTAAATGGGTCCCCAACCATTTGATATGTAGATGTATATTTAAGGATCACTTCCTTTTGTACACTAAAGTTTGTAATAAAGTTATTCTTTGTATCAATATGTTTGATTCTTCAAGGGTACTTCAGATCCTTCATATAGGCAATGGCTGCTTGACTATCATAATAAACTATCATGGATTCATTGATATTCTCAACAGTCTCAAACTTTTCAAGAATCTTTTTGACTTAACTGCTTCTTACACCATAGCTAAGTATGCTATGAATTCAACCTCCATTGTTAATAATGAAGTACAGCTTTTTTCTTGTTACTCCATAAAATAGTGCCATTATATAGCAAGAAAATATAGCTAGAAGTGGATTTATATTCATCCAAATCTCCTACCCAATTTGCATCTGAATATCTCATCAAGCATAAATCATTTCTAAAATAGTCTATTGTGCCTTTAAGATATCTCAATATCCTCATGACCACCTTCCAATACTTATTTCTAGGGTTTGATTAATAGTAACTCACCAATCCCATAGCAAAACATATGTCTGGTCTTGTACGCATTATAGCATACATTATGCTTTCAACAAAACTTGAGTATGGAACATTTTTCATCTTTTGTTTTCTTTTAGAATCTTTGGACACATTTGATGAAAACTTAAGCCTTTACTTCTCACCACAGAAGTGTCAATGGGATTGCATATTGCATATGAAAATATTCAAGAATCTTTTTGATGTAGGACTCTTGTGAAAGAGCTACTAATTTTCTCAAACAATCTCTCTTAATTTTTACTCCAAATATATAAGTTGCCTCTCCCATGCATGTTCATCTCAAAATTGGAGGATGACCATTATTTTATGGCTTTGATATACTCTTTGTCATTCCCAGTCATCAACATATCATCTACATATAATGACAATATCATAAATTTATTCTTATGACGTGTGATATAAATATAGTGGCCTTCATCAATTATCTTGAAATCATGACATATAGCTTTTTGATGGAATTTGAAGTACCCCTAAGAAGATGATTGTTTGAGGCCATAAATTGATCCTTTGAGTTTCTATACTTCATACTCTTGGCCTTGCACAACAAAACCTACTGGTTATCTGCATAGATTTCCTAGCTCATCCAACTCTCCATTAAGGAATAGTCATAATGTTCATTTGATGCAATTCCAAATCTGAATTTACAACTAAGAGTAGAATGAGATAAACTAAGGCAAACCTCATAATAGGTGAAAAGATTTTTCATAGTCTATACCTTCTAATCATGTATAATGTTTCGCTACTAGACGAGCTTTATATCTTTCAGTTGTACCATCAATCTTTTGCTTAAGTTTAAGAACCCATTTGTTCCTAATGGCCTCTTGACCCGACGATACACGATAAGAAATAAGATAATTAGCTACACAACAAAAACTAGCTCAATCCCCAAAAAACATCGCAAAAGATTTCTATCAATGTAAAATACATCGACAAAAATACGTCAATAAAAGTACCATCGTTGATTATATTAACAAACATTTAACTTTTTAAGTTAGCAAAAGATAGTTTTACCAATGTATAATTAAGCATTGTTGATTATATTTATCTACGTTTCATAAAATGTCAGAAAAAAATTTTAGCGATGTAAATTTAGTTCGAAGAAAGTTAATTTACCAACATTTCTAAAGCATCGGCAAAAATAACTTTATCGATGTAAATCTTACATTGCAAAAGTTTTGGTTTCCTATGCTTAATAAACATCGCAAAAACTAAAATTAGTGACGTTAATTAAGCATCACCAAATTTTTTTTTTGCAATGATTAATTAACATCAATAAATTATTAGCGATGCTATATTAACATCGCAAAATGACTGATAGCATCGCCAATGGCATACCGAAAGACATGGCAAAAGGGCTTTGCCTACGCTTACGTTGTGTCATTGATTTTTACGATGCAAGAGAAGCATCAGTAAATATCTTTAGCAACATAAATTTACATTAGTAATTTTCTTAGCATCGCTAATGGTGGCACGTCGGTCTTCCTGGCATGCCCTTTGGTGACGTTACTTTGAATTTGCCGATGCTAATTAGCATCGCTAAAGATGTTTGCCTATGCTTTTCTTGCATCACTAATTATTTTTAACAAAAAAATTAATTGCTTTGGTGCCAATTTTTTAAATTTTTTTATAAAACCTATAAATAAATAAATATATAATATATACACTATCTTCTTCATTCACACATGTCAGAATTAAATTCATTTCACTTTATAACATCCATATAAAACAACCATATAAAATATCATACATACAACTGTATATGCAAAACAAGTATATAATACAACCATAGAAAATGTCATATAAAAATATATACATCCAAATAAAATAAAACTCCATATGCTAAGTCACATATCATAGACCTGCAATAGATTAAAAAATTAAGTTAGCAAACTAATTATTTACTAAATGATGAAAGAATATTGATAAAAAATAATATAAAAATAATATTAGTTACAGGAGGACACCCATCATCATCGGTTGAGTCATGATCATAGGCATCAGTAGGAACATCAAAAGTTGGTGGGAGAGACTGAAGGAAATTGAGCAGGATTTTTAGCATGCATTTTTAAAATTTTTTTAAATAAAATAGCAGCAGAAGTAAATATTAATCAAATATTAATCTACTACATGCATTGATCTAATCAATTTAAATCCTACTCAGGATCTAGATATGCTAATATATAATTTAAAATTTAAATATGATTGATCAGTAAATCGAATCTGCTAATCGATATGAGTTCGAAACTCGATACCGATATGTAGATAGCTAATCACCATAATTTGAATCCATCAAATAATGCTCTAGTATTGTGCTATAGCTGCACATATATCCAGCCTCTATAGTTGGTTCATATGGAGCTCCTGATTTCGATCAGCCCTATTAGAGTGCTAGCTCCTCGTTGGAGCCTTTAGTGGCCGATCATGATCGATCCAATCAATTATTTTTTTTTATCTTTTAGATACTTTAGAAAATTCAAACATGTGATTTAGAGGATGATGAAGTGGTATTTCAAATTTGGTGGCGATCCGATGCTTACAGCACTCGATCTCTCCACTCGAACCTAGATTCCCAAGTCTTGGGTTTCACTCGGCCCAAAAACCCTGATGCACTGAAAACCCTCTCACGCTCTCTCTATGTGGAGTTTTTCCATGAAATAAGTTTTCATGGAAAGATCACTTTTGAATCTATAAACACTATTTAGATTATATCTAAAAATTAGGTGTCCTCAGATATAAAAATCAGAAGAGAATAGAGGCATGAAGGAAAAATAAAGTGTTGTAGGACTCTTCTCACCTTCACTTCAGGATTTTTTTTTGCCCAAAAACAATGCCCAATTATTTTCAAATTTTTACCACAAAAAGATAGCCCCTTGGGATTCATGCACAAAAATTCTCATAATTTATTACATGAAAAATAAGTAAAAATTCTATATAAAGTGGATAGGTTAAGATTAGTTAAACTAGTTTCAACCAACTTCTAGTATTTGAATCCAAATGGGGTCTTATCCTTTTCCAACACCTCATCCAAGAGGGTGATGAGTAGAAAGACTCTCCTTCTACTTGCCGTCAATCAAAAATCACTAAAAAAAATATGTGACAAAAGATAGGTAGGCGTGGAGAATAGATAAGGAAGAGATTAGGTTTTTAAAATTTTAAACCAACCAAGTTGAATTCAAAATTCAACTTAGTTTGAACTAGTCCAACCCTTGGACTAGGTCAAAGGCAGAAGAGAGGAAGGGCACACATTCATTTTTGTATGAGAAATCTCATGCAAAAATCAGAGGAGGGTGTGGGTCAAGGTGGAAAAGTCAAATATGGTGGGCACTAGAGAGAGTTTAAATTCAAATCTCATTTGACTTGGTCCTTATTGGTTTCAACCAAACCAATTGATTTAAACCAATTAGACCAGATTTAACCCAACCAAATTAGGCTTAATTCAAACCAATAAAATTTTAATCAAATTAAAAATTAATTAGATCTAGGTTCTGATCAAATTAGGGTCGAATCTTAGAGATTAGGTCATCTCATGATCTGATCGGATCAAACCCAATCGAATCAAATTCAATCAAACTTAATTGAATTCTCATCGATCAATCAAATTAAACTAATTAACAATCAAATTACTAATTAATCCTTCAAAAATATTAGAGTCTCAATTAGGTGGGTTACCGAGCATCAGAGTTCCATCAATATGAAACTCCTAAAGAGTCCCAATCCAGTGGGACTCTTGAACCCAGTGTCCCAAATGAATCGAACTCGCGATCATAGAGTCGTAGATCAGTAGGACTCTTGATCAGAGAGTCCCAAATGAGTAGGACTCAGAGTTATAGTCCACTAAGACTCTTAGTCATAGTGTCCCAATCCAGTGGGACTCTTGACCATACCCAGATCATCAGGATTCTCAATCAGAGAGTCTCAGACATAAAGAACTCAAAGTTCCAGTCTAGTAGGATTCTTGATCACAAAGTTTCAATCCAGTGAAATTTTTGACCATAGAGTCTTAGATCATTGAGACTCAATATCAGCCATCAGATCAGGTAGAAATTTCTATTGTGTGTGACCCCATAGGCTTGAATTCTAAGCTGATAGCATAGGAATCAATTTTTTGTACCAATCGATATGACCATCTAGTAATGGTACCCGATGTTTGGATAGGTCAAAAAGTCATAATGCAACAATGACGAATTTATGGCATATGGTCATCGTATAATTCATCCTCTTGATCTCGATGCTCAAAGGATGATCTAGGATTTACTATCAACCCTAAAATTCTTCCACAGTGTATTTCAAAACTCAGTGTCTATCACATGGACCACCCCAACCGAGGGTTTGCTAAATGGAAATATAGTGATGCACTTGCTCCAACACTTGGAGGGGTCAATCCCATCTTGACTCACATACTGACAAGCTAAGTACTTGACTATACCCGGTAGTCTTTCATCATTGAATTAGAAATTTAGATAGTTCGGTACCTAAGTGTAGTGAGTTGCTTGTAGGTCACCATGGTGATCTCAGATCTAAGGCATATTTATACCCATATCCTTTGCGAGCAACTCTTGACAGTAGAGAGCTCCGTAGTTGGATCACGTTCAGTAAAATGTATGCCTATACTTCACCTGTATGCCATAACAGTATCTGCATACTTCTTGATTAAGAGGACAACCAATACTTATGACACACAACGACCTTCACTCGATACATTATCATCCTGAATAACAACGAATCATTTAGTCGCGAACACATTTGAGGACTAAACGATAAATCCTCCTTTATCAAGTCTAAATAGTCCTAAGAACTTCATCATAGAAGAGTTCATGATAGAAAGATGCACAAAATGATAAAAAGGCTAAAAGAATAATTTTATTTATTAATAATTTAAGTATAATTATATTTAGCTCAACCATCTATAATCTAGATGATTGGCTTTAAGATACAATTTTCAACAACTCCCACTTAGACTAAAGTCACTCAGAATAGTATCGAATATCCATCTTTCATTTATGATTATCGAACTCTTTGATTCTCAGAGCTTTAGTAATGGGGTCGACCACGTTCTCCTTTCCGTCGATCTTCTAAAGCTCGATGTCACCTCGCTCCATGATTTCTCATACAAGATGGTAGCGACGTAGAATATATTTGGTGCACTAATGTGCCTTCGGCTCCTTCACTTGAGCTATGGCTCTAGTACACAGTATAGCAGAACCGAACCATCCAAGGAGGGTGCCACTCCTAGCTCGTCGATGAATTTTCACAGCCACACAGCTTTCTTCATAGCATCAGATGCCGCGGCATACTCTATCTTGCACATAAATCGACTATAGTGTACTGGTTGAAACTTTTTTAGCAAACCATTCCATCAGTTAGGATAAATATAAAATCTGACACATTTTTGCTATCATCATGATCTGACTGAAAATTAAAATCAGTATATCCCATAAGTTTCAAGTTAGTATCTCTATAGATGAGTCACTGGTCCTTGCACTACTACAAAAATGATCTATGACAGCACTTTCTATGGCAGCAGTATTTGAAATCGTTGTCATAGCTCTTACGATAATGATTTTCATTAACCGCTGCTATAGGTCGGACCTATGGCAGCGATTTTTGTAATCGCTGCCATAGGTCCGACATATAGCAGCGGTTACAAAAAATCGCTGTCATAGGTTGGACCTATAGCAGCGGTTACAAAAAATCACTGCCATAAGTCGACCTATAGTAGCGGTTCATTATAATCACTGCCATAAGTCAGACCTATAGCAGTGATTAGTAGGAACCGCTGCTATAATCTGATTTATGGCTGCGATTAATTATAACCACTGCCATAAATTTTTTTTCTTTAAATATTACATAATTTTAAAATTTAATATTCATCTTCATCATTTATTATCTAAATAATTATCATTAGAGTATCATCGCAAAAGATCGCCTCAATCCGATGGTCCTAGCTTTGTCGATCAGAAAAATTTGATTTTGACGACCACGAACGATGATGTAATAATCTAATAGATAAAGATCTCCGATGGATCCAAAAATCTACAATGATGATCTCGATGATGTTTGTAGTATACTATCAAAATTTTACTTCAATCGAATATCGTTATCTTGGTCAATTTAGTAAAGGTTAGTTTCGACCGTTAAATGATAAATGAGTGATCAAAGGACCAAACGGTATCCGATTATGAGATATTTTTTTTATAAATAATCTTGACTACTATTTTAATTATTTTTTATGGTGGTGATTATAAAATTCAACTCGTGAGATGAAGAACGATCTAAAACTATACATCTTCTGATAACCATTCTAAAACTTCACTAGTTGTTATGCTCGTGCTTTTGCAATATCTACTTAACATGAACAGTTTATATGAAAATAATTTAAATTTTATTATCATCACCATATAAAATATTTAAAATTATAATAAATATTATTAAAATAAAAAATTATCTTATAATCGAATGTCGTTTAATCCTTTGATCACTTATTTCTAATTTAACGGTCGAAATCATTCCATACTAAATTAATCATGATAACGATATCCGATTGAAGTAAAACTTTGATAGTATGCTACAAACATCATCAAAATCATCATTATAAATTTTTACATCTATCGAAGGTCTTCATCTATCAGATCATCACATCGTTATTCGTAGTCATCAAAATCAAATTTTTTTGATCGATGAAGCTAAGGCCATCGGATCGAGGCAACCTTTTGTGATGACACTTTAATGATAATTATTTAGATAATAAATGATGAAGATGAACATTAAATTTTAAAATTATATAATATTTAGAAAAAATAAAAAAAAATTATTTCTAATCTATGGCAACGGTTATCAAAAATCACTGCTATAGATCTACAGCAACAATTATAGAACAACTACCATAGATCTATGGCAGCTATTTTGAATAACCACTGCCGTAGATCTATAGCAGTAGTTCGATAATCACTGCCGTAGATCTATGACAGTGGTTCGATAATCACTGCCATAGGTTAGATTAAAAATCTTCAAATTTTTTCTTTCCTCCCATGCACGCTCGATCTCTCTCTCTCTCTCTTTTTTCCTCCTCTTTATTGTCGATGAGGCTCCTTCCCCTCCGATCGACGTCGCCCCTCCCCCCCTCGGTCGACGTCGCCCCTTCCTTCCCTTCCCCTCCACCCCATCCCAGCTGCCCCTCCTTGCCGCCCCACCACCCCCCACCTGACCCCCCCCACCTCTCCATCTGACCCTCCCTCGGCCCCCACGAAACCCCCCTTCGGAGAACCACCATCCGACCCTCCCTCGGCCCCTCGCAAAATCCTCCTCCGATGACCCCCTCCACCTCGCTCGGCCTCTGGCAAAACCCCACCCCCCATCCGACCCTCCTTCGGTCCAACGAACCCCCGCATCCGGTGACCCTCATCCGACCTCCCTCGACCCTTATGAAATCATCCATCCGGCGAACCCCATCCACCTTCGACCCTCCATCGACCCCTGTGAAATTCCTTCCCCACACTCTATCCTCCTCCGACTCCAGTGCGAAACCAAACCCCCCTTCCAACGAGCCCACCTCCACCCTCCTTCGACCCTTGTGAAACCCCCGACCACCATTCTGACCCTCCTCGATCGAGTGCAAAGCCTCCTTCAACCTCCTCATCACTATGCCCCCTCCCCTAGCCCCCATCTCCGATCATCCTTGCTCTCTCTCTCTTTTCTCTTTTTTTCTCTTCTCTATCTCACTACCTTACTTTTATTTTTGCAGGTTACCTCTAGTACCATCATCCTCCTCTAGCATCGTCGCCGCTGACCCTCAGAGCTTTCGGCACGACTCGCTCTCTATAGCCGTAGGTATAATTTTTTTTAATTTTATAATATTATTCATTAATTATATATATTTATAATAATTTATAAAATATATATAATAAATATTATAAATATTTATTATAAATATTATAATTATCTGCATGCCCTAATTTTTGGGCTGTGCCGTGGCAGTGGCTGTGGACTAAATCAATTAATGGATTGGATTCGAATCGAAATCTGAATATTCAGATCTAAACCTAATTTTAATTACTGATATCGAATTTGAATTCGAATACCCGATGGATCTGTACTTGAGAGAGGAAGGAAGGAATCCGGTCTCATCGCCATCATTGGGAGGGAGGGGGTTCGGCCTCATCGACGAGGGAGATCAAGAGAGGGAGAGTGAGAGATCGAGAGAGTGAGAGAGGGAGGGAGGGGGTCGGTCTCTGTCAGCATCACTGGAAGGGATGGGGTCTCATCTCGTCGGCAAGGGAGATCGAGAGAGTAAGAGAGGGAGGGATGGGGTCCGACCTCGTAGGCGAGGGAGATCGAGAGAGGAAGAGAGGAAGATCGAGAGATGAAAAAGTTGGGAGGGAGGGATTCGACCTCACCATCATTGCCGGCGAGAGAGATCGAGAGAGGGAGTGATCGAGGGGATGGTACACAGCTGAGCTGGCTCGAGTCGTGATCGAGCTGGCTGGGGGAGGATCCTAGTTGGATGTCTCAGGCATGGAGCCGACTGTCTTAGGCATGGAGCCAGCTCGACTTTCAAGCAAATAAAATTTGATATGTCTCTTTAAGATTTCAACTTTAAGCCCCAAGGTGCCACTATTATCTACTTTGTTCTTCTTTCAGATTTTTAGATTAACACTAAGATTCGTGCAAGAGATCGGATCTATGACTGTTGCTCATCCTTAATTATTTATGAATGTAATTCATATTGTAGAATTTATTGCATAACATTTTCTGGATGTTTATATCATGTTGCTTTTGTTTATTATATTGCATAATGATAGATCCGTCAATTGATCAATGTACATATTAGAAACTATTTATTGATGCTATACTAATATTATTGTTCAACATGTTATATTGATTAATGTTTATTAATGTTGCAGATCACAATGGCACCAAAATGCTATCAAGCTTTCATCCCTGTCCCTCAACGGGTTACGTGCAGTTCAGCATCCGAGGAGCAATCGGAGCATACTCCCTCCACCTCGGCATTGGCTACTTAGGGACCTCCATCATCGGCATCTATTCCATCGACGGCATCTACTCCACTGACAGCTGAGCCTCTACCATCGTCCATATCTGAGGCGCATGCTACTACGTAGGCATCTGAGTGTACATTTTTATTATATTAGCATAATTTTATTTTTTATATAGTATTTATATACTTATATATTTGCATAATATATTTGCATTATAGGTGCATCATCCAGTCGGATATTTCATGGTCCCACACGTATGGCACACGTGTGGAATCATCAGTATTAGATGATGGTCTATTACAATGTAGAGGAAAGATCGGTAGGAAAGACCGTACGGAAGATGCATTCCTTTTTTGGGGTGCTTATGAGGCGGTCGGACATCATTCCTGTAAAGCCTAGAGACTGGCATTTGATGGATGCTGCCATCAGAGATCGAGTATGGAAGAAAATATGGATAAATATGCACATCTTAATTATATTTATGTATTTTATATATTTACACTATATATGTTTGATTAGAATATTTTTGTAACTAATTTTTGATAAATTTATGTAGAGAAGGTACGACTTCTCCGATCATAAGAGGACTCGAGATGTTCGACTGAATAAGATCGGAGAGTTGTATCGGGGTTACAAGGTCAAGCTCCATAGAGGATGGCTCGAGCACTGATGAGACACTCCGGAGGAGCTTATTTCCTGGATACAGGACTGTCCTCCGAGTCAGTGGGAGAGGATGGTTAGACACTGGAGGAGCCGGGAGTTCGAGGTAAAATTTTTAACTTTTAAATTTTTTAATATATTTAAAATTTTATTTAAATATTTTTTAAATATCTATTATTTATCTGAATACTTGTTAGGTTACCTTCCATCAAAATCGAAAGAATCGTGCATTCCAAGAGTATACGCACATCCTAGGCCATGAGTCTATGGCTAGTCGTGTGCATAAAGAGGTAATTAATTCTAAATCTTACTAGATAAATTAAATTTTTATTTTTTATCATTTTTTTGATAAATTTATTCTTTATTATAGCTGATGAGAGATGGAGTGATGTCGAGCCATAGTGAGATCTTTCGATCCAACCACATGGACAAGACGGACAGGCCGATGAACGCCGCGATCGGGTGTATTTTTATAAGCATTAAATATATTAATATATATGATTAGTATTATAGTATTTCTTATAAAATTTTATTTTAATTTATAATTATAGGATAGTTAGATGCGCTCACGAGCGAGGGCCCAGAGGTATCTGGGCCCCATGACCATCTATCTCAGATCTTGGGGCCTGAGCACTCTGAGAGGATCTGATGCAAGTCCGAATACATATCAATGAGCTACTAGTTTGAGGTGAGCATCTTCTCATAGACTTTTGATGTCATCAGATGGAAAGAGCTTGAGGAGGTGTTGGTATGGGCAGATCATGTTGCGACGCGGACAGATCGGGCTGAGGAGCGTGCATCTCATCTGGAGGATATTGTGAGAGACATGATGTCAATGCTCAGTACGCATTTTGGAGTCATAGGCTTCGAGGATATGTTGGCCCACATTTCAGCTCCAGCTCTGGCTTCGGCTCTAGCTACAGCTCCGACTTTGACTCCGACTCTTAGTGACGACGATGATGATGTAGATTTAGGAGATTTTTGATGTATTTTATTTTTTTTATAAAATATTATAATAAATTTTATTCGATAATAAAATTTTAGTATTTTAGAATAATTTTTATATTTATTATATTTTCTTGTATTATATATCTATATTTATCAGGTAAAATATATAAAAAATAAAAATTTTATTTTTTTTAATTATTCAAGATCTACTGTAGTGGTTTTATAACTGCTGCCATATCTATGCCAACCACCGTCATAGATTTCTGATGCAAACGGTGTCAATCGCTGCATTAGACCTATGGCAGCGATTAAGAAACCGCTGCTATAGATTACCTATGGCAGTAATTATGTAACCGCTGCTATAGATTAACTATGGCAGTGGTTATATAACTACTGCTATAGGTCAATCTATTGTAGCAGTTTATAAATCATTGTAATAGGCTATCTATGGCAGTGATTCAAATAACCACTGCAACAATCGCTGCCATAGAGCTATGATGACGGTCACAGTAGCAGTGGTTAGAAAATCGCTGCCATAGCCTATGGTAGTGGTTTTTTGGACTACAGTAGCGGTTACGAAGCATTGTCATAGTTCTTTTTTATAGTAATATTGATATTTCTCAAATATTTCAGGATTGTCTTCACAATCTTTCAGTGATATTCACCTAGGTCAAACTGGTATCTGCTCACTATCCCTAGTGAGTATGCCACGTCTAGTCTCGTACACATCATGATATACATAATAGAACCTACTATCAAAGCATATGATATTCTACTCATACTCTCTCTCTCTTGAGGAGTTGTCAGATAATCTCTCTTCGAGAGCAAAATTTCATGGCCTATCGGAAGATAGTCCTTCTTGAAATTCTCCATGCTGAACCTCTTTAGCATGGTATCAATGTACATAGACTGAAATAATTCTAGCAATCTTTTAGATCTATTCCTATAGATCTTCATCCCTAGGATATAGGAAGCTTCTCCCAAGTTCTTCATGGAGAATTGAGACGACAGCCAAACATTTATTCCCTATAATGCAGAGATGTCTTTTTCGATTAAGAGAATATCATCAACATACAGTACAAGGAATACAACAACAAAATCATTGGCCCATTTATACACGCAGGATTCTTCTCCATTCTTAACGAAGCCATATATTCTGATTACTTTATCAAAATGCATATTCCAACTCCACGATGCCTGCTTCAATCCATAGATGAATTTTTGAAGCCTGCACATCTTAGACTCATCTATGGATGTAAAACCCTTAGGCTATATCATGTACACCTCTTCATCCACCTCTCTATTTAGGAAAGCTGTTTTCACATCCATTTGCTAGATCTCATAGTCTAAGTATGTTGCTATCACAAGCATGATCCGAATAGATTTGAGCATCGCCACTAAAAAAAATGTCTCATCATAGTCAATACCATAACATTGACAATATTTCTTGGTAACCAGATGGACTTTATAGGTCTCCATCTTTCCATCTGCACCATATTTTTTTTTAAAAATTCACTTATACCCAATGAATTTTATCCCTTCAGGTGGATCAACTAATGTCCATACACTATTAACCTTCATGGACCCCATTTCAGATTTCATGACTTTCAGCTACATATCGAAGTCGAAACTCTGCATGGCATCCATATAGGTGATTGGATCCTTGTCATTCTCATCGAGTTCGACAAGATCACCATTTCGGACCAAAAAACTGTAGTATCTATCCGGTTGATGTGGTACTCTACTGAATCTTCTTAGTGCCATTTCAATAGGCTCTGGATTTGATCTTATCAAATCTAGTTCTACAGATTTACTAGAATATTTTAGTTCTTCCATCTGTCGAACTTCACTAAGTTCAACATTAGAGGCAGCTGTTCCTTCACTAAGGAACATTTTTTCCAAAATGACTGCTCTATTGCTGATGAATACCTTTTATTTTTTAGCAAGGTAGAAGTAATAACCTCTAGTTTCCTTGGGATACCCTATGAACAAGCATTTATCGAACCTAGATCCAAGCTTTTTCGACTGCAAACGTTTAACATAAGTCGGACATCCCCAATTCCTAAAATGAGAGAGTGTCGGCTTACGTCCAATCCATATCTCATATGGAGTCTTTACAATAAACTTGCTTGAAATATTATTCAAAATAAAATAGGTAGTTTCTAGTGCATAACCCCAAAATAAAATCGACAGACTTGTAAACCCCATCATGGACTGAACCATGTCCAATAGGGTTCGATTCTTCCTTTTAGATACACCATTATGCTGTGGTGTTCCAGGAGGGGTCCATTATGAGAGAATCCCATTTTCTCCTAGATATGTTAAAAACTCGTTGGAAAGATATTCACCTCCTTGATCAGATCGAAGAATTTTAATACTCTTTTCAAGTTATTTTTCTATCTCATTTCGATATCATTTCAACATTTCAAACGAATCGAATTTATTCTTCATAAGATAGACGTACCCATACCAAGATAGGTCATCAGTAAATATAATGAAGTAGTAGTATGTACTAGACCTAGAAGCTCAGTGGCTCGCTCATCCTTTCCTATAAAAGGTGATTTGATCATCTTACCAAGAAGACAGGACTCACAGATATTCAATGATTCACAATCATCAATGTCAAGGGTATGCTCCTTGACTAACCTATTAATTCTATTCTTATTTATATGATTAAGCCTACAGTGCCAAAAATAAGCATTAGTGATATTATCTAGTTTTGGTCATTTATTCAATGTGTACATTACACTAATAGACTATAATAAAATATAAATATTATTTTTTAATTATTCTTGCATTATTGTGACATCATTCATAATGATATCGTAATAATGTTCCTTTATTGATAAACTATGACCATCTTGGGCCAAAAGCCCAATGGATATTATGTTCATCATAAAAGATGGACAATGGTGACAGTCATTTAAAATGATACTATTATTTTTGAAAAATAGTTCAAGAGTTTTTAATGCTAGGACTGAAACTTGACTTCCATTTCTAATATTAAGAAATCTATCATCATTCTCAAATTTTCTACCAATTTAAAGTCCATGCAATAAATTGCATATATAAATTGGACTTTCGGTATCTAATACCTAGGTAGATATATCATATACGAAAAAATTGCAAGGTGTTATCATATAACAGCCTTAACCAGTAACCACTTACTGATTTTTCTTATTCAGCCTATTTGGGTTTAGAGGATAATTTCTCTTTGGATCTGTCTTATTAGGGTCAACACTAGACTCCTTGTTCTTAGGTTTTAAATACTTGCCACTATCCAATAGTGAACGGAGCGAACTAACTCTAGCCATTCTAATTATCTGAAAGAAAAATATGAAATCTTATAGTACTTGAATTAATTAATCCTAAAGATTTGGACTTTAGTCTAAAGATTCTTCCACTATTTTTAATGAATTGGTAGCCTCTACCTTTAATTCAAGGAATTACACTAACTCCTTAGTGGGTATTGAAATCCACATAGACTACATACGGGCTCGAGAAAAGCTCTGGCTAACTCGTGTGCGTCTATAGGTAGGTTCACAATCAATTATTTTTTTAAATAATATCCAGTATTTAGGTTTTATCCCACAAGCCAAATTAGTAGGCTTTGGCCTCCATTGAAATGGTCCGACTAGGTCTAATCATTAACATGATCGAGTTTGATGCATCAAACCAATGATGACCAGGCTTGAGGAAAGCTCTGGCTAACCTGATCACCTCTAAGAGAGTGCGACCTAATCATCATATGATAGATAGCAATTCTAATATCCAGATGAACACTAGATGTAAGGCACCTCCAATGTCCACCTAGAAGATTGGACTCATTACTATTCACCTTAATGGGAGGCTATGACTTAATTATCTCCATAACTTAGTCATTTTAAGGACCTAATAATTTAGAGGATTTAGTTTACATATGATTTAAGGATAGAAAAGACATGGACCAAATTTCTCCTACTGACTTCACCAAGTCAAATTCTCCCACTGACTTCATCAAGTCAATATGTAAGGACTGGGATCAATTTAAGTCCATGGGCACCTAGTTCAGTCATATTGATTGAAATCAGTCAAACTGATTCCTAATGACATGGGTTAGTCCGAATCACCAAGTGATCTAATCAAATCTCAATGGACCATGTGGGGTAGGTAAGTGAGATCAGTGGAAGGGATATACCATTAACTCATCAAAGATCGAATCAGTACGAGTAGCTCCAAATTAAAAACCACTGATCTAGACTGCTAAACTTATTTTAAACATCAATCGATTAATTAGATTTAATTTGATCAACCTAGTAATTTTGGGCTTAACTGCATAGCCATGAATTAAGTCCATCTTAGTCTAGTTAAAGACATGGACTTGTCCAACTACAACTATTAGAGTTGATTTTAGAATGTCCTTGACCTAATCTAATTCAACACTTAGTTAGATTTGATTAATTACTCTAGATTAATCCATTCTTTAACTAATCTTAGGTCTAACCTAATTAATGGACCTAATTCATCTAACCCTTTAACCCATAGTCTTATGATTTTGTCTTAGAATTTTAATTTACAATTCTAGACCCTATGAATAATACTTAATTTTTTTAATTAAGTTTTTGGACTGATGGATCAAGGTTTGATATTTTAAAAATAGTTTTTAAATTTTGAAAAATTTTTATTTTCTATTTTTGAAATGGGTCGACTCATTTCAGAAATGGGTCGGCTCATTTCTCAAATAATAACCTATTGCTAGTTTTAAATAAAAAATAAAATATAATAAAATTAAACTATAAATTAACCTTTTAGATTTAATTTAAAATATATTTATATTTAATTTTTTAATTAAAATAATTTTAATCATTAAAATTTTTTCACTATTCATCTTAATGAATGAGTTCATGGTGGCACCCCTACCGTCATAAGGGATCCCCACTGAATGGAAGGAGATGGCCTTTAAATCATACTTATCCCTTATGACTAGATGGCTTGGTGGCTCATTTATTCTCAATTACTAAGTTATTTAAATTAAGTATATCAAATATACTAATATTTAATTTTTAATTACATATTAGACATGTCAAGCAACCAAACTTGCTCCGATACCAATGAAGGAAATCGAGCAAAATTTTTAGCATGCATTTTTGAAAACTTTTTTGAATAAAAAAGTAGCAAAAATAAATATTAATCTATTGCATGCATTGATCTAATTAATTTAAATTCTACTCAGGATCTAGACATATTAATATATAATTTAAAATTTAAATATGATCGATCAATAAATTGAATTTGCTGATCGATACGAGTTCAGAACTCGATATCTATGCGTGGATAGCTGATCACCATAATTTAAATTTATCAAATAATGCTTTAGTATTGCACTGCAGTCATACATATGTCCAACCTCTATGGTTGATCTACATGGAGCTTCTGATCCCGATCAGCTCCACTAGAGTGCTAGCTCCTCATCGAGGCCTTTAATGGCTGATCATGATCGATCCAATCGATCACCTTCTTTCTTATCTTCTAGATATTCCATAAAATCAAAACATGTGCTTTGAAGGATGATGAAGTGGTATTTCAAATTTGGTGGTGATCCAATGCTCACAGCACTCGATCTCTCCACTCGAACCTAGATTCCCAAGTCTTGGGTTTCACTCGGCCTAAAAATTCTGACGCACTAAAAACCCTCTCACGCCCTCTCTGTATGGATTTTTTTTATGAAATAAGTTTTCATGGAAAGATGACTTTTGAATCTATAAATTATATTTAAATTATATTTAAAAATTTGGTGTCCTTAGATATGAAAATTAAAAGAGAATAGAGGCATGAAGGAAAAATAAAGTACTATAGGACTCTGCTCACTTTCACTCTAGGATTTTTTTTGCCCAAAACTAATGACCAATTGCTTTCAAATTTTTACCATGTAAAGATAACCCCTTAGGCTTCATGCATAAAAATTCTCATAATTTATTTCATGAAAAATAAGTGGAAATTTTGTATGGAGTGGATAGGTTAAGATTGGTTGAACTAGTTTCAACCAACTTCTAGTATTTGAATTCAAATGGGGTCTTATCCTTTTCCAATGCCTCATCCAAGAGGGTGATGAGTAGAAGAACTCTCCTTCTACTCATTGTCAATCAAAAATTGCCAAAAAAAATATGAAACAAAAGATAGGTAGGCGTGGAGAATAGATAAGGAAGAGATTAGGTTTTTCAAATTTCAAACTAACTAAGTTGAATTCAAAATTCAACTTAGTTTGAACTGGTCCAACCCTTGGACCAGATCAAAGGCAGAAGAGAGGAAGGGTGCACATTCATTTTTGCATGAGAAATCTCATGGAAAAATCAGAGGAGGATGTGGGTCAAGGTGGAAAAGTCAAATATAGTGGGCGCTAGGGAGAATTTAAATTCAAATCTCATTTGACTTGGTCCTAATTGGTTTCAACCAAACTAAGTAATTTAAATCAATTAGATCAGGTTTAACTCAATCAAATTATGCTTAATTCAAACTAATAAAATTTTAATTAATTAAAAATTAACTAGGACCAGATCTTGATCAAATCAGGATCGAATCTTTCTTAGAGATTAGATCATCTTATGACTTGATCGGGTCAATCCAATCGAATCAAATTCAATCAAACTTAATCGAATCCTCATCGCTCAATCAAATTAAGCTAATTAGCAATTAAATTGCTAATTAATCCTTCAAAAATATTAGAGTTTTAATTGGATGGATTATCGGACATTAGAGTTCCATCTGTTAGATATATGTGCCCTAGAAGCCAGAATTGGCTAACACTTGTAATACGCTTCTAGGAGTAAAATTATAATTTTGATAAAAAATCAATAAAATGGGTTATTTTCTATCACATATGTGTATTTAGTATCCATGATACATCCTTTGAGTTAATGGTAATGATAATTCATATTTTCAAGAGTTGAAAATTTAAGACATGAATAATCATTATTAACTCATAAAATGCTTCCGATCATAGGATCATCATGAGGATGGTGATTGATCCAAAAGATTAGTGTACAATCGCTCCTTTTTAGTAGATGAGTCTTGAGTCTATGGTGTAGAGACACCGGAGCGAGAGTACAGATACTCGTTAGAGAATGAGGGCACTGAGCGTGACCACCTCGAGTAGTCATTAGGAAGTCTACCTTCTCGTCAATGACTGACTCGATGCTGCAGTGGTGTGTCTGGTTCTTTGACCTGAGGTGCATCGATAGTTCATCTTATGAGTGTTATAGTTTGACTATATCATAACTCGATCTCCT
>QRFJ01000477.1:163203-364159 GCA_006176705.1 Cocos nucifera | reverse complement strand
GATCTATATCATATATCTCATATACAAATTTAGATCTAATCAATGGCATATTTTGCATACATCTCATGTATCAAATCATGCATGTTTTCAGATCTAAATTATCACATAATAATCTAAAAAATTAGATTTAAATTGATCTAATCAAAATAAATTCTAATCTAGACAATTATGTAGAACTATTCTACAACTAGTCTAGTCATGCATCTATCATATCTCATATGATATTTAAAATTAAATAATTTTTATTTGCTGTTTATCAGATGTTATTATAACACTTATAATATCAGAAAATAGTAAATAAGAAGATCTAAAATATGATTTAATCAGATTAAATCAAAGACATGCAAAACTATTCTATAGAACTATTCTATTCTAGAACTAGTCATGCATATCTTCATGTTCTTAGATCCAAATCATTTAATTTTAATTTTTCTGATTTCAGATCTGATCACATCTCATGTGACATCTGAAATCACTTTATTTTCTAATTAAAATAAAATTAAAATCAGATCTAAACAATTTAGAACCATGGCTCTGATACCAGTTGAAGGGAAATCCTGATTTCCCGGTCCAGGTTCGTCCAGATCTGATTAGATCAAGAGATATATTTCAAAAATTTTCTCTTGATCTCAATCAGATCTTGATATGTTTCAGATCTGATTCTTATTATTTTAATAAATAAAATAAAATAAGATAAATTAAATCAAATTTAATTTACCTGATTTGGGTAATCCTATTACCCTGTAGATGATCCTGATTGCAGCGGAAGGTTCTGGATCTTAGCCACGCAAGCGCCTGGCCTCTACCGGTATCCACTCAGGTTGGATCTAGAGATCCTCTTCTTCTCTATCACACCTCCAAAAATCAGATCTGGATCTGATCTGGAGGATCTTCAAAACTCTTTTGAAGATCTGCAGTCGTCCTTTTGCAGCAGCGCAGCCTTCTTGCTTTTGATCGCCTTTCCTTGATCTGAATCGCACCAAACTAAGTCCAAAACACCTTTTGGACGTGGAGAGCAAGGGGAGAAGAGACTATGGCATGGAGAAGGAGGGGAGAGGCAGCCTTGGGGCGTATCTAATAGCATTGGAATTAGGGTTGGGCGCAGGGTCTTATTTATAGACCTCTTGTGATCCAACTCCTCTTCCTCTCAACCAATCACAACCCTTTGTGAAATCAGATCTAAATCTGATTGGTTGGAATAGAGACCCCTGGATTCCTCCTTAGAGGGCGCCTAAGACCAGTCAAACTGGATTCTTAGTAGAACTCTGATTGGAATCCAAAAGGGAGGTGGAGTCCTTGTCCAACAAGGACTCCTAGGCGCCTCCTACTTGGGCTCACGCCACCCTTGGCGTGCGCCCTTCTCCTTGCCAGGTTCTGGCAGGGGGACAGGCCCCCACCAGCTCTCCAATAGGTGCATGACATGTGGTCAAAAGTCAAAGGGTGAATGGTCAACGTTTGACCAGTCAAAGGTAGACTTTTGACCAAAGTCAAAGAACAAGAAATGGCAGGTGACCAAAAATGGCAGGTAATGTCTTACAAATAAGACAACCTATTCTGACTTGGACAACCTCCAGTCAGACCATATGAAGGCCTCTGATTGAGCACAAACTCCTTTGGCTCAGTCAGGACAACTTATTTATGATAGTAAAAGAAGAACGTTAGGTTCAATCGAGTGCTAGCACGATTTCCTTGAACCTAATTGAATCTCATTCAGATCAATTGAACTAGATCAGTTCAATTGATGATCACCAGATTCAAACCCTTGTTTGTGTGACCCAGTTAGGTTCAGTTCTGTATGGTAATGGGATATGTCATGATCTCTATCATAGACATCATCGAAACTCCTTTCGATGGATCAGAACTCTTCTGATTCGAACAGCTAGAATGATCGATCATCTAAATCATTCTAATTGCTCCCAAAATCCACCAGTGACACCTAGCAGTATATGGTGGCAACCCATCAGAGCTGAATGCGAACCTCTTGGTGCAGCTACCTGTGTGATTAAGTTCTTCTATCTTGAGCCCCGATCAGATTAGGGTTAAGGTGAACTCGTCAAACCCTAGTCTCTGTCATATGATGTAATCATTCGATTCGAGTCCAATGTGAAAATCTAAATAGAAACTCTTTCTATTATTTCACTCTACCATGGCCATGGGATTTCTGGACTTGATTCTCATGATCATCATAGGGCTACTCCTCTACCACCGAGGTAGATAGATCCCATCTTGATGCAATCCAGTTCCTACAATGAACATGCTATAGCCAACATACACCTCAGGGTTCCATATGGCTAGGAGACCGAGTAATGGTGTAGTCAAACTATAACACCCTCAAGGTGAACTGCCGATGCATCTCAGGTCAAAGAACCAGACACACTACTGCAGCATCGAGTCAGTCATTGACGAGAAGGTAGACTTCCTAATGACTACTCGAGGTGGTCACGCTCAGTGCCCTCGTTCTCTAACGAGTACCTGTACTCTCGCTCCGGTGTCTCCACACCGTAGACTCAAGACTCATCTACTAAAGAGAAGCGATCGTACACCAACCTTCCGGATCAATCACCATCCTCGTGATGATCCTATGGTCGGGAGCTGTTTATGAGTTAATAATGATTATTCATGTCTTAAATTTTCAACTCTTGAAAATATGAATTATCATTACCATTAACTCAAAGGATGTATCACAGACACTAAATACACATGTGTGATAGAAAATAACCCATTTCATTAATTATAGTCAAAATTATAATTTTGCCCCTAGAAGTGTATTACAAGTGTCAGCCAATTCTGGCTTCTAGGGCACATATATCTAACAATCCCAACTCCTTTTGCAACCACAACCCTTTTCTTTTCTTTTCTCTCTTAAAGGACGATATAGAAGAGACCCTCTATACATCACCGCTCCATGGAGGATATCCTTTAATTCTTAGCAAACAAAGCCTGGTGTTCACTACAGGCTTTGTCATTCAAAATTGAGTAAGAAAGGAGAGGAAGAACTTGGATAAAGAATTAACGATCGCATCCTTCTCGAGCTGCTCATATAGGAGGAAGCCCAGCTTACTTAGATGCTCAATCATTTCGATCATGTATTGTACATGATCGATGACTGACGCCCCATCCCTCATCCGAGCATTGAAAATGATACAACTAATTTTGTGCCTCTCAACATTGTCAGGCATGTCAAAGAAGTCAGTCAATATATGAAGCATCTCCTATGGCTAGGCAGTCTCAAACCTGCGGCTGAATTTATCATTTATTACTGCTAGCATAATATACCAAATGGTGGTGCGGTCATTGAGCCACTTCTGATAAGTATCTCGAACTGCACCTCTAGCATTCAGAGCTGACTCCTTAGATGTCGGATCCATTAAAATATATAAGATCCGCTCATGCTCCAGGACAATCTTTAACTTTTGATACCAACTATCGAAGTTAGGTCTCATGAGTTTGTCATTATCTAATAATGACCAGAGCAGTAGGGTAGTGGCCATTTCTGTACTTAAAAAAAATCAAATCTAATTAGTATATAAATTATTAATACTAAAGACTTGGATTTTAGTCTAAAGATTCTTTCACTATTTTATACAAATTTATAGCCTCTACCTCCAATTTGAGGAATTACTTTAATTTCTTAGTGGGTACTAGAATCCACATAGACTACATACGAGCACAACTTTGGTTAGTCAACCCATGTGCATATGTGGGTAGATTTATAATCAATTATTTTACTAAACAACTTCTAGTAATTTAATTTTATCCTAGAACCTAATCAGTAGGCTTTGGCCTCCACTAAATAGATCCGGTTAGGTTCAATCATTAACATGACCACATTTGGTGTATCTAACCAACAAATGATCAAGCTCGACTTTGGCCGGCCAACCTGACCATCATTAGAAAGACACGACCAAACCATCATTTTATGAATGATAATTCCATTAGTTAATAAGCACCAGACCTTTGGGCCTCCAATGATTATTAAACTAATGGACCCATTATCACTCAACTTAATGGGAGGTTATGATCTAGTTATCACCATAACTACATCATTTTAAGGACCTAATAATTTTAGAAGATTTGATTAATTAATTTTAAGAAGAAGAGAGAATAATTAACCAACTAATTTTGATTCTTCCACTGACTTCATCAAGTTAGATAAAAAAGGACCTAATTCAAGCTGGTATTAGGAGCACCTAAATTAGTCACACTAATTTACCTAATTGACATGGGTGAGCCCAAATCACCAAGTGATCTAATCAAAACCTAACTCATCAGAATGGCCCGAATTAGTGCAAGTACCTCTCAATTAAAAATCACTAGTCAAACTACCAAACTTACCTTAGACACCATCCGATTCATTAGTTTTAGTTTGAACAACTTAGTAATTTCGGGTTCGACCACGTAGTCATGAATCAAATCCATTTGGTCCTCATTAAAGGCATGGACTTGACTAACTACAACTATTGTAATTAGATCTAAAGAGCTCTTGATCTAATCTAATTCAACATTTGGTTAAATTTGATCAATTACTCTTATTTAGTCCATTCTCTAACTAACATTGGATCTGACCTAATTAATGGACTTAATTCATCTAACCCAATAACCCACGTTTTATGATTAATGACTTAAGATCTTTAATTCATAATTCTAGATCGTAATTCATTTTACTTAATTCTCAATTAAGTTTATGGGCTGAGGGTTTAGGGTTTGATATTTTAAAAATATTTTTCAAAATTTTGAAAGATTCTTCACAACATAGTACTGTTCACTAAATGGGTTGACTCATTTCAAAATAGGTCAGCTCATTTCACAAACAATACTAGTTGTAGATTTTATGTACACTATATAGAAAAAATAATCATGAATCTAAATTTAGATCTAATCTAATATATTCATGATTAAAATTTAGATTAAACTAATTTTAAAAAAAATTTCATCATTTATTCTCAGGAATAAGTTCACAATGGCACCCCTACTGCCATAAGAGATTCCCATCGATTAGGAGGAGATGGCCTTTAAACCATGCTTATTCCTTATGACTGGATGGCTTGGTGGCTCATTCAAGCTCGATTACTAGGCTACAAAAATTGAAGTACATATTTAATATGCAAATTTTTAAATTCTAAAGCATATATATCATATTTAATGAACCTTGCTTTGATACCATTGAAGGTGTGCAGTGCAGGATTTATTGCACTATTTTCAAAATTTTTTCAAAAATTTATTAATTATAGTAGAATATATAATTAATCTAATTAATTATTAGCTATTGATTATATCAAAAAATCCTACACATAAGATCTAAATATGATATATATGTTTTGAATTCAAAAATTGAATCAATAGCAGCAACTATTTACTACTAGTTCTACGTGTTCAAAACACGATACCTTACACGAATAGCCAAACACCATAATTTGATCATCGCTGGAGAGGTTCACTCATTGCAATATAGTCACACAATGTGTCTGGCCTCTGCAGATCGTCTACATGAGGCTCCTAGTCCTGATTAGCTCATCTTGAGTGCTAGCTCGAGATCCAAAAGCTTCGACGGCTATTATTGACCGAACTACTTCGATCTTCATCTACGAGCTCTTTGGATGCTTCAAATCATTAGTAGACATAGTAGAGAGGTAGAGGAGGTTCTTTCTAAAATTTGGTAGGCTCACGACACTCGTAGCTCATACAAACTCTTCCCGAATGCTAGGCCGAAACCTTAGGGCAGCACTCTCACCCAAACCTTGCGCACTAATTTCTTTGAAACTTTTTTTCAGATTTTTTTGAATTTTTTTCATGTAGAAGAGGGCTCACAAACTGAGTATCTCTCTCTTTCTCTGATGATCACATGCCTAGAAAAATCCACTATTTAATTTTGTACCAATCAGAGTCAAAATCATGTGTTGAAAGATAAGGATAGGTTGGTTATTCGTTTGAATTCAAATCCCATTTGAATTCAAATGCTAACCAATTTGTTCCTATCCACTTGGAGTGTGAAGAGACCAGGCATGCACCCTTCTCAGCATGGAGAAAAGTTATGAGAAACTATTTCTCATAGAGAAAAGTAGGCACAGAAAGTTTGGATGTGGTGCAAGATAAGAGAATGGGTGGTTGCCCATTCAAATTCAAACTCCATTTAAATTTGAATGGAAACCAACCAGCCTTTATCCCTTTAGGATGTGGGATAGCTGGGTGTGCACCCTCTATTTGTGGAAAAGAGGGCATGAGAATCTCATTCTCATGTGGAAAGAGGATGGTGCAAACCCAGGTGGCACAAGGGAAAAGTAGAATAGTTAAACTAGTCTATAGCGAACCTTATCCAATTAGACTAACTCAAACAACTTTGGCTAGGCCTAGTTAGATCAAATTAAATCCAATAAATTTAGACTTAATTAGGATTAATTAAATTCAAATAAAATTAAAAATTGATCAAGCCCAACCCCTGATCAAATTAGGGATCAAACCTCCTTGACGATCAGGTCATCTCATAACCTAATCAAGTCAAACCCAACTGAATCCAATTCAATTGAACTTAAACCAAAAATAATTACTCAATCAAATTGAGTTAATTAGTGATCAAATCTCTAATTAAATCTTTCATAAACATAGAGTCCAAATCTAGTGGATAATCGGGCAACAAAGTCCATCGATATGAAATCCTGATCGAAGAGTCCCAAACCAGTGGGACTCTTAACCCCGGTGTCCAAAAGGAGTGAAACTTATGATCACAAAGTTTAGACTCTCAATCATAGAGTTTTAGATAGGTAGGACTCAGATTCCTAGACTAGTAGGACTCTTGGTTGAGGAGTCTTAATCCAGTGGGACTCTTGACCATAGAGTCCCAATTCGATGTGACTCTTCATCAGCCATCAGATCAGGTAGGATCCTCTAATGTATGTGACTCTATAGGTTCGAACCTAAGTCGATAGCAAAAAAATTAATTTTTATACTAATTGAAGTAACCATCTAGCAATGATATCCGACGTCTGTATAGGTCGAATAGTCGCAATCGCAATATTTAGAACCTATGCGAATATGGTTATCGTATAATTCATCCCTTTGACCTCTGTGTATAGGATGATTTAGGGTTAAATTGTTAATCTTAAAAGTACATTCAAATCATGTCTCAAAGTAATTAGTCCTATGACCCCTCATAAGGACTACCCTGACCAAGATTTTTGCTAAATTAAAATACAATTGAACATAGCTCCTAAACTGGAGTGGTCAATCTCTTCTTAATTCACACACTGACTCCTTAAGTACTTGACTATGCTCAGAAATCTTTTATCACTGAATTAAAAATTTAGATAGTCCAGCATAAAAATATAGTGAGTTAGTTGAAAGTCACCATGATGATCTCAGATCAGAGGTACACTTAATACTCATATTCCATCAAAGCAAATTTTGACAGCAGAAAAGCTTCAAAGTTGATCACTTTCAGTGCAGATGTACCCCTATATCTCACCTACATGCCAAACTAGTGTCTACACACTCCTTGATTAAGAGGATAAATAATCCATATGGCATACAACGATCTATACTCAATAAACATTATCGTCCTTAGTAACAATGTATTATTTGGTTGTGAATAAATTTAAAGACTAAACGATAAATCCTCTTTTGTCGATCCTAAATAGTCCTAAGGACTTCACCACAACACAAGAGTTCATTAGAAAATGAAAGATTTTATGATGAAAAATATTAAAATAATTTTTATTTATTTATAATTTATATATAAATATAAAAATTAGTACAATCATCAATAGACTGATGATTGATTGGCTTTGGAATACTATTCCCAACACTAGGAAGCCACTCTCTCATCACTCAATGATGGGTCTTTTGGTAGACGTCAATCCACCCTAGTAGCTATTCTATCTCGACGTTTCTCTAAAATTTATGAATGTAAGTACACAAAAATAAATATATTCTAAAAGATCATTAAAGATATATGTATGTGTACTTACCAACTAATACTAATACTGTGCAAATGACTTCGATCTGCCATGATGCATCACCATGAGCCTCAACCGACTTTGTGAGGCCTTTTTGCAAAAGGCCTAACAAGCAAATGCATTCAAGATATTAGTGAATATATTATAGTACCACATCAATTCAATAATCTATATTTTTGTTATATATAATAGTTATATTCAGTATACAGGATCCTCATATCTGGCGTAGAGGATATCTCAGTCGGGGCATAAAATACTCCCGTATGGTGTCTCACGTGCCGCCATCACCCTACATGCATGAAAGACCTCCTTCTAGTGTCTATAGAACTCATATCCGAACCCCTTAAGTAATCTTCCCATATGCCTAAGGATAGCCTCCCGCATATGCTAGGTATTAATCTCCTCGATATCAAAGTCATGCTACACAAATAATATACAATATATGAGATTTAAAAAAAATAAAAGTTAATTAATTATTATTGGTGCAGAAAATTATGGATGCCAGAAAGTGCTGGAGTTGAGAAAGACATGGTTGCTGCTGAGACTTGCAAAAAAAGTCCAAATCAGAGGTGGGATTGCTCCGACAGGACCCTCCAACGGTCAAGTCATCTCTCTGTCAACAGAAATAGAGTACTCAGAAAGTTTTAGTAGAGTTCTCAGCTTGGAAAGAAAACATATTTGGAGGATTTCTTATATAGATAGAGCTTGTAACAAACTGATGGTGATAGTCATGACTACTTGATAATGGGCCATTCAAAGTCATGTGGAGTTTGTTATGGAAGGTATGGTATTTATTGTCATGACGTACTAGTCTGTTAGGAATTAATAGTCGAAGTTCAGATGGAATAGCTATAGTCAGTGAAGAACTTCACATCATAGTAATTCAGAAAAAGTTTGGACTTCTCCGAGGTCATCTGCATGTTTATTGATATTCACTATATTGAGAGTTGAACTGGTGTAGATGCCAAGATTCTTTTGAAGACTGGAAGGAGTTTGACTGGAAAGAGCTTGCCTAGCGATTGGAAGGAGTTCGACTAGATGAAGATCGACTGGAAGGAGCTTGCTACTAGAAGAAGTTCAACTAGATGGAGATTGACTAAAAGGAGCTTGCCTAGCGATTAGAAGGTTTGAATGAGTTCGTTCAGGCGAAGGCCAATTAGCCATCGGAAGGAGTTCAAATGGATCAGGGGTTGGCTGGTAGCTAGGACAGGCGATCATAATTAGAACATTCCAGTGAGTCCCAACCGCTTCTCTGAGGTTCGACTGCCTTCAAGATCGTCTATAACTAGACAACTATTCTAGATTGGAGGTTGATAAGGATGGTGGATTCATCAATTTAGGACAGTGGCCAGGTTCTTTTGAGGAGACGTTCGGGCTTAATTTGATGACAAAGTTCTTTTGTTAACTCTGGCTTGCATACTCAAGGTTCTAGATTATTGAGTGTCTAGACTCATCATCTTTAGTGAGACATAGAAGATCATTTGAGGAAAAACTCTGACGATTTGTGAGATCCAATCCATAATGGTGAGATTTGATTTGAAGGAGATCTGATTGAAAAGAAATTTGGCCAATTTCTAAGTTGGCCAGACTAGGCTACCCAAGAGATGAATACTTAGTATTTCACCGCCTAGGTGGCTGCTTTCACTGTTCAAGTTAGCTCGGATGAGGCTTGCGATGTCTTGCGGGTTTTGGAGTTAACCTATGTGGTAAAGAAGATCACCCGATAGACTGAAGGTCGGCCGCCTTGAGATTAACTAGAGTAATAGTTCATACTGGTGGAAGTTCTGTCATGCATGATACTACCGTCTGGGGTTACGCTGGGGCTAGTCGTCAGGTTGAACTTTGGCAGGAGCAGATTTACCCCCAATAATAGTTCCTCTATTGTCAAATTCAAAGTTTGAAAGAAGGGAGTAAAGAAAATGTGACTGTTGAAGTCCTTTTTCGACCTCCCATGCTTGTTAAATGGGAGGTTTTGGCATTATTTGTGCTGGTGCCAAAGCTTCTTCGAGGTGATCTAAAAAGAAAATTTTTTGAGATTCCCATCGAAGCACTGCCCAAGGTATGATGCAATTAAGATTTTGTCTACCACCAGTCCTCCATTATGATGAGTGAGACATGTCAAATGAAGATCAATCAGAGAAGATCTGCAATCATAACCATCTTGGGCTCCTCAGGATATTTAAGTTTGCCTTCTTCCTTTGGGACTTCATTTTGCCTGAGTTCTTTTTTTTCTTCCTCTAGTTTCCATATTCCTCCTGCTCGAGAGTTTTGGCTTCTTCCACCATTTTCTCTGATCCCAAGCACCTTCCCATTCAATTTCCATTGCGCCCATCATCTTCTCGCTCTTCCTAATCAACTTAGGTTAGTTCACAACCCTTCTTTTGATTATTTCTACATCTTTTGCATCTTGTCCTTTCAATTTCTTCAAAGAGATTTTGTGCCTCATTTTTTCTAATTTTTGGGGGGTTTTTCTAAGTTTAGTTTGATCCATATGTCCACCGAATAATCCTGATCAATAGGTTTTGAGAGTTCAGCCCATCTGACCCTGACGGATCCAACCCCAAAGGACACTGAACCTATAGAAGTATCCCATCCTCCTTCATCCCTAACACTGTCCCTTGCAAACTTCATCATGAAGATCATTCTCTGATTAGGATCCGGTTCGGGATCCCCTCCAAGTATGAACTCAAACTTTTCGATCCCAGTGATCGAGCTTGCTCCCCTCCTCCTGGTTGCATTTGCTTGTATACTAAAGCCCTTCTTGTCGGACTTCGGCTCCCAAATTCTTTCTTCGTGGTAGCTCTTTTCATATTCCTGAACATTTTCTTTGCCTCTATGGTGCCAAACTCATTTAGGTTTATCATAGGATTTTTTTTCTTGTGTGCCATGGCCGATGTCCGACCTATTATTTTTTTATTCCATAATTTTTTTACTTTCAAACATCATCCTACTACTAAAGATTGGTGGTATGTTTTTCTCCAATTTGAAAAGAAGGGGTTGCTTAAGGGTGCTCCTTCTTGCATTCATAACTGGAAAGAAAAATTCTTCTTTATCTCACGCCCCTTCTTAGAATTAGGACTTCCTCTCTGGAGGGATATGAGAGATTTAGTCTGCTAAACTTTCAGACTAGAGAAAGAAGATCGAGACTCAGTCAACAAACTAAAGGACTATAGAGTTGCTCTGATTTTCAAACTATTGGACGATTAGACCTTGTTTAACCTTGGTCTTAGTCTCCTTGATCCAATACATAGTTTTCGAGACTTGTCAATTATACTTTGTTCTTTCTTCTGACCTTGACTCTCACCATCACAGAAATTACTCCTGAGGAATGGAATTGCCTATCCAAGGAAATCAAGTCCCTTAAGAGGAAGATGGTTCCATAGAGGAACCACCAAAAAGGGCTCATGTCAAGGGAGCAAGCTCGGTAGTGCCGATCCAATCCATTTGGTGCGGACACCATAGCCACTAGAAGTCGGCAATACAATTTAGATTCAATTTGAATTGAAGAAGCCATATCAGAATAAGTCAACTTCAGTTATTTTGTTCCAGTCCTTTTGATTTAATCAATTAGTTCTTTTGATGCATTTAGTTTTGGGTCCATAGGACCATACTTGGGTTTATTTTGGATTGAGCCTTATTTGGAAAGAGACCATCATAAAGAAGCAAGCCTGGTCCATGTCAGCTTTGGATCCACCATCCTCCATACGCCCAGGGAGGAAATACACACGCCAGTATGTGCCATGCCCAAAGATCCTCATGCCAAGTTATGCCAGGCATCAAGCGCCCATATGGAGTTCCTTTTCTTTCCTAGGATTCCTTAAGAATTTTTGATTTTTACTTATTTTGTTAAAAGACTGATTTCTTTCCTATGGTTCCATAAAAGATAGATATAATATATTATTGTATTTGGAAACTATACATAACGTTTTACTTTTTTGTTGGGAGGGTTGATTTTTTTCTTGTAAAGGAAATAGGATTCCTAAGGAAATAGGACCCCTAGGGTCCTATATAAATCCATGTATCTTTCATGAATGAGATAATGAATGAATGAATGAATCACTTTACAATTTTCATAAATACTTGTATTGGTCGCTCCGAGAGGGAGAGGGTGTGAGATCCAAAATCGTCCCATGAGAGGAGGATGTGTGGCCCACCTTTTTCTATCTCATTAACCTTCATTTTTTTGAGATTTAGTATTCCTACGACCCCGATTCATCTTCACCATCTACCTACACAAGCCTATTCCACCAAAAGAAGATCTATTTTCTTCAAGATTTTCATCTATCATGCAGAGAGAGAAAGAGTGATCTATTATTCTACAAATCAAACATTGACAAGGACCTTCATTCTTTCTCAACTGATCTTTGATTTTTACTTATTTTTTTAGATCCGATGTTGGTAAAGACCCAGTTCTTTATCGATAGATCTGCCTGGTTAAAAGATTAAGAGCCCTAATCAGGGTAGTTTCTTAACTACCATGATCTGAATTCTTCTTATCTTTTTTAGATTTTCTTACGGACTTAATTTCTTACTATCCTTCATTTCATTTATATTTTTTTTGTAATTATTCATGAACATATTTAATTTCTGCTATCTATCTATTTACTTTATTATTGCTAGTTATTTACTGATCTCTAAAATGGCATTCATTAGCATCATTTAGATTGATCATGCTTTGGTCCTATGTCAATCAGTCACGCCTCCTGAGAAGAGTATAGGCAACTATACCATCTGTCCTGAGAATAATGTGCCATGGCTGGACATGATTTGTTATTAACGAATGAAAGAAAGCTTGATCTTTTCTTTTTTTTAGGTTATCCCGCATCAATTTGGTATTAGAGCTGGATTGGTTAGGGCTTTAGTTTAAATTCTATAATTTAAAATTCCTGCAAGTAAAATTTTTATATTTTAAATTTTATAATTTATTTTTTAGCATTTTTTTCTTTCTTACTACATCTTATTCCTGCATCCTGGACTTGCATGACTACTAGATCAGGTACCCAGTACTAACATCCTACTTTTTCACTCAGTACCAACATGCATCCCAATGCAACAACCATCATTAATGTCCTGATTGAGAAGTTTGATGACATAAAAGATTTTATGAAAATCATGAGTGAAAGAAAAATAGTATTAGAAGAAGCTAAGCAAAGACAACTTGAATCTGAGTCTTCCCAACTACCCATAGGACAGAGAAGAAGGAATCTCGACCTAGATCGACCTATAGCAGCATGCCCCCACCATAATTAGTTCGATCAGGATGAGCATGTCCTTAGAAATGTGAAGATCGAGTCCCAAGTTTTGATGGTTATCTAGATCCGAGAAAATATCTGGATTGGGAATTGGGCGTGAACCACTATTTTGGATGGTACGAAATATCTGAAGCAAGGGAAGTTAGGTTTGCTAGGATGAAGTTAGTTAGGCAAGTCCGATTTTATTGAAAAAGTGTTGAACATCTTCTCAACCAGAGAAGATAAGATTCGATAGAAACCTAGAATAAAATAAAAGAGAAATTTAGTGAAAAATACCTCTCCACCTCCTACCAACAAAGACTTTTAGATCAGTGGCAGAGACTTACTCAAGAAAATAGATCAATCATAGAGTACATCACAAGATTTGATGAGTATCTCATGAGATGTGGAATAACTGAAGATAGGATTGTTAACTTATCTAGATTTAGAGCTGGATTACAAGAGGATATCCAGCATAAGCTCTTTTTGGGAGAGGTAACCATGTTAGAACAAGCTTGTCAACTTGCCCTAAACTTTGATAGATTTTTTAGATATTTAACCATCCGTCGTCTTGAATCTAATCGAGTAACTCCTTCTAGATCGAGATTCAATACTACCCAGGCTCCTAGTAATGGACCTCCACCTATAAATTCTATTATGAGAAAAGAAGATAAAGAAAAAAGAATTATAGGAGAGTTATCTAAGAAAAGTAGTTCTCGATTTCACTGCTTCAAGTACCATGGTTATGATCATTTTGCTGCATAATATCCCAACCGATCTTTATTTATGGAAGAATTAGAAGAAAAAACTATAGAAAATATTGAGGAGAAAGTTTATGAAGCTGATCTAGACTTAGCCGAGTAGTTTGAGAGTACTGAGGACATCCTAAGTTTTGTTGCATCGGAGTCAGACCTTAGGCTTGGAGTTGTTAGGTATGTTCTAGCATAGACTAAGGAGAGTGAAGACTGGCATAGGATCTCTATTTTTTATATCTTCATAAAATTTAGTGATAAAATTTGTAAGGTAATCATTAATAGCGATAGCTGTATCAACATTATCTCCACTGATATGGTTAAATGATTAGGATTAGCTCCAATAGATCATCCCAGCCCATACCATGTGTCTTGAATAGATTCCTTCTTTATTTTCATCAAACTTAGATGACATGTTCCCATCAAACTCTATTCTTATCAGGATCATGTTTGATGCGATGTCTTATCCATGAAAGTCAGAAGTATCATATTAGATCAGCCTTGGCTATTTGATAATGATGCTACGATTTATGACCAAATCAGCTTCTATAGTTTCACTCATAAGGATAAGAAGATCATGATCAATTCTTGTTGGAAATTATATCCCAAAGTCAATCATCAGCCTTTTGATGGTTGAGCTATTTTATAATTATAATTAATTTATTAATTAATAAAAATATTTTAATATCTTTTTCATCATAAGTTTACATCTTTTAATGAACTTCATTATTGTGATGAAGTCTTTAGGACTATTTAGTTTTGATAAAGAGAGAATTTATTGATTAGTCCTTAAATTTTTTTACGATCAAATGATAGGCTGTTAATTAGGACAACAGCATCTATCGAGCATAGGTTGCTATATGCCATACAGGTTGATTGTCCTCTTAACTAAAGAGTATGGAAATACTAGTTTGGCATACAGATAAGATGTATGGATACATCATCATTAAATATGATCAACTTCAGAGCATTCTGCTATCGAGAATGTCTCTGATGGGATATAGGTATAAGTATTTCTTAGACCTGAGATCACCTCAGTGACTTACAAGCAACTCACTATGCTTTGGTATCAGACTAACTAAATTTTTAATTCAGCAACGGAAGGCTTCTGGGCACAGTCAAGCACTTGCAAAGTCGGAGTGTGATCAAGATGGAATTGACCACTCCAAGAGTTGGAGAAGAATGTATCACTATATTTCAATATAGCAAAACCTTGGCCAGGATAATCCATCAGATGGATTTGATATTTTGAAATATAATATGGACAATCTGATCAGAGTTGACAGTTGAACTCTGAGGTGTCCTACGAGCATTATGGTCAAAGGGATGAATTATATGGAAACTATATCCACATGGATTCTAAGGATGGTATTCTACACCTTCGATCTATCCGATCATCGAGTATCATTACTAGATGGTCACTTTGATTGGTATAAAAATTTATTTTTATACTACTAGCTTAGGTTTGAACTTATGAGATCACACACATTAGAGCTTATGATCTGATCGAATGGTTGATCAATGATTAAGAATCGTTCTAGGGTTAAACAATCAAGATGATTGGTGTTTAACCTAGTGCAAGTATTACAGGAGGATCGATTAGCAATTGAATTACTAATTAACTTAATTTAATTAAACCACTAGATTAAGATTAAGTTTAATTAAATATAATTTAATTAGATTTGATTTGAACTTGATTGGATCAAGTTCAATTGATTTATTGGATAAGCCAAGTGCAAGGAAGAACTAGTCCTAGTCTAACCAGGACTCGGATTAACCCAATTTTCTAATTTGATTAGATAATAAATCAAAATTAAATCTAATTTAATTAAGTTCTTAAATGGGTTAGGGCCTTATTTAATTGAGTTGATTTAATCTTGATTTTATTTAGTTAAAAGATCTTGTTTGACCAAGTCAAAATAGGAGTCCTAGTGTGACTAGGACTCCCTATCACTTATGCCACTTAATCCTCACGCCCCATGCCCTTTTTGTTTTATTTCTTACGTAAAAATTCTTCACTCCCATGGCTTCTCACACCCTCTTTCTCTCCTCCTTTTCTCATAAGGCATTTTGTTGGAAGACCAAGTCAAAAGAGGAGTTAGTTTTGCTTAGGATTCTATGAGATAGAATCCTTATTGACCAAAACACCTTTCCTTGAGTGCCGCCTCCTCTTTTAATTAATTCTTCTCTTATTTTATAAAAATAATCTTTTTTTTTGTGTGCCCTCCCTTGCTGGTCCTTGCCAATAATTATGGAGGAGGTGCCTAAGAGTTGGGCATCCTAACAACTTCCTATGTTTAGACATTCCTAGTCTAGGATTTTGATCTAACTTGGACTCTTTTTTCTTCTTTATTCATTGGACGAATTTTGTTCTAATTTTTTTATAGAATATAGAGCTTTAGAAGAGGTTTTGGGTGTGGAAGAATAAGAGAAAGAAGGTCCTTAGGCGTGGGGGTTCCATAGGCACCAAACTAGGCATGGAGCTTCTAGGGCTCTTTTATTTTCAATCTCTCCTCCTTTTTTTTGAGTTTTTTTCTAAGAGACTCTTAGATCAGTAAACTCTCATCTTTCTTCTCATATTTTGAAGAGTTTAAATTTTGAAGAAGGAAGCATCGGATTGACCGTCGAAGAAGGATCAGCACAGTACTAGCATGCTATGTTGATTTCCTGCATCGGACTTCATATCAGAGATTGTAAGCTCGTATGGATGACTCCTAGAGGTCGGACACGTGTGTAGCTCATGACTTCATCCTCAAGCCTGGATTAGCAAATTAGAATGTCTAACTTACTCAGATAATAGATCTGATCTATTAATTTCATACCTGCATTTGATGTAGTATAGATCTGGATTGATTTGATCAACCTTTTACTTTCTTATTTGATTTTAATTTTTGATTTAATATCATACCTTGATCATATAATAGATATGAGATCTAGGCATTTATATATTTATTTAAATAAATATTTGATTTATTTAAGTCTTTCACTGCAAGATCTTAAAAAAGATTTCAAGATCTACCTGTAAAATCCTAGATCTCGTTCCTTCAATCCTTCCCTACCTAAGGCTACCAATAGAAAGATAGGCGATGGACCAAAAGAAAACATCAAAAACAAAAGCCTCCATCTGATAGGTGCAAAGAAATTAGAGATGATCATGAGTAAAAGATCACCAGTTTGGATACTTGCTACGAGAGAAGTTCATGAGGATCCTAAGATAGATCATCCCAAGGAAGTAGTCAGCCTTCTTAGTGAATTTCATGATGTCTTTCCTAAGGATCTCCCAGATCACTTACCATCATGAGAAACATTTAGCATGCCATTGATTTGGCACTTGGATCTACCATACCTAATTTTCTCCATTATAGGTTGAACCCCACTGAGCATGTTGAGCTACAAAGATAAGTTGGAGAGCTGATGAAAAAAGGATTCATGAGAGAGAGTTTAAGTTCTTGTGTAGTTCCTGTACTATTGACTCCAAAGAAGGATGGAACATGGAGGATGTGCATAAATAGTCATGCCATTAACAAGATCACCATTAAGTACCATTTTTTCATTCCTAGGTTAGATGACATGCTAGATATGATGGCCGAAGGCACTATTTTTTCTAAGATTGATCTCAAGAGTGGTTACCATTAAGTAAGGATCAGACCAGGAGATGAGTGAAAAACTACTTTTAAGATGAAAGATGGTTTATATGAGTGGATGGTGATGCCATTTGAATTATCTAATGCCCCTAGTATTTTCATGAGATTGATGACCCAAGTACTACGACCGTTTATAGGAGTGTTTGTAGTCGTGTACTTTGATGATATTTTGATCTATAGTCGAACTAGGGAGGATCATCTAGATCATCTCTAAAAAGTCTGTCAAGTTCTTAGAATAGAAAGTCTATACGCCAATCCTAAGAAATGTGCTTTCATGATGAACCATGTCAACTTCTTAGGTTTTATTGTTATCTCCGATGGTGTGTCGTCGATTTTGAAAAGATAAAAGCAATAGTTAAGTGGCTGGTACCCAAGAGTGTGCATGACGTGCAAAGTTTTCATGGATTAGCAATCTTTTATCATAGATTCATAAAAGGATTTAGCACCATAGCCGTTTCCATCACTGACCGTATTAGAAAGAAAGATTTTGAATGGATTAAGGTAACCAATAGAGCCTTCCTAAATATTAAGGACAAAATGACCCATGCCCCAGTCCTACGTTTACCTAATTTTTTCAAGGTTTTTGAAGTAGCATGCGATGCATCAGGAGTTGGAATTGATGGTGTCCTTAGTCAAGAAGATCATCTGGTAGCATATTTTAGCGAGAAATTTAACAATTCTAAACTAAAATATTCTACCTACAATAAAGAGTTTTATGTGGTAGTCCAAATCCTAAGATATTGGAGACATTACCTACAACCGCAAGAATTTATTTTATACTTAGATCATGAAGCTCTTTGATTCCTGAATTCTCAAAAGAAACTAAATCATAGACATGGTAGGTGGGTCGAGTTTTTGCAAGCCTATACTTTTATTTTGAAACACCGTGCAGGTGTAGAGAATCGCGATGCTGATGCCCTGAGTCATCATCATACTTTATTGTCCACCATTAGTGTAGAGGTTGTTGGTTTTAATAAGATTAAAGAAGATTATGAGGAGTATCCAAATTTTGGTAGCATACTTATCATTTTACAAAAATGACCATCTAGAGAATACAATGAATATATCCTTCAGGATGGTTACTTGTTTAGAGGAACTAGGCTGTGTGTTCCTCGTACATCTTTAAGAAATTTTCTAGTTTGAAAACTACATGCTGGAGGATTAGCTGGATACTTTGGTAGGAATAAAATCATAGAGTTGGTAGAAGTTCAGTTCTTTTGGTCAAGCCTGAAAAGAGATGTTGCTCAAATTATTGCCCAGTGTAGAACATGTGATGTGGCCAAGCAAAGAAAATAGAATACAGGCCTATACACACCCTTATCTATACCAGACTATCCTTGGCAAGACGTTAGCATGGATTTTGTTTTAGGCTTACCTAAGACATTTAGGAAGCATGATTCAGTTCTAGTAATTGTAGATAGGTTTTCAAAAATAGCCCATTTTTTGCCCTGTTGCCAAACGTCAAACGCTTTGTGAGTTACAAGAATATACTTTGATGAGATTGTTAAATTGCATGGATTACCCAAAATCATTATGTCTGATAGGGATGTTAGATTCATGAGCTACTTTTGAAAAATTCTATGGCACCTTCTAGGCACAAAATTAAAATTTTCTTCTGCCTTTCACCCACAAATAGATGGTCAGACTGAAGTGGTCAATAGAAGTCTTGAAAATTTATTGTATTGCTTGATTGGAGAACATATGGGTAACAGGGATCTTTTATTGCCTTGAGCTGAATTTGCATATAATGGCTCTATTTATAGGTCCATTGCAGGCATGAGTCCTTTTGAAGTAGTTCATGGATACAAGTTAGAAAACCAATAGATCTTATCCCACTGCCTATGGATGCTAGAATTTCTGAATCTGCAAAGTCATTTGCACAGCATATCAAGAGTTTACATAAAAAGATCAGTAAAAAAATTAATATTAGTAATAAAGTTTATAAATAGAATATAGATTCTCATCAACGCGTCCAAGAGTTTACAGAAGAAGACTATGTGATGGTTCGAATGAGGCCTGAATGATTTCCACTAGGAACCATCAAGAAGTTTCATGCTCAAGAAGCATGTCCATTTAAGATTTTAAAGAAGATCGGACCAAATGTGTATGTTGTGGACTTACCTTCTGATTTTGGGATTAGCTCTACTTTTAACATTGCAGATCTCATCGCCTATAAAGAGCCAACTTGGATGGTGAATCATTTGAGCCTAAACCAACCTTTAAGAGAGAGCCTATTCCTGAGTGTCTACCAACCAAAATGTCAAAGCATGATCAAATTGAGAGAATTTTGGATGAGTAGATAATCTCCATCAGGAGTTGAGGCTATCAGTGATACATAGTTAGATGGTGAGGTCGATCGAAGTCTAAGGATACCTGGATCACTCGAGAAGAGCTACAGCGTATTGATCCCGATTTGCTTGAGCGTCACCAGAGCAGAACCGACTCTCACTCGATAGGGTCGAGTTCTTCCCACCCTGAGAGAATTGGGGCGGACACCAGAGCCATCAAAAGTCAGCAACATAATTTAGATCTAATTTGAATTGAAGAAGCCATATCAGAATAACTCTACCTCAATTATTTTTTTCCAGTCCTTTTGATTTAATCAATTAGTTTTTTTGATGCATTTAGTTTTGGATCCATAGGACCATAGTTGGGTTTATTTTGGATTAAGCCTTATTTGGAAAGAGACCATCATAAAGAAGTAAGTCTAGTCCACGTCATCTTTGGATCCACTACCCTCCACATGCCCAGGGAGGAAATACACACATCAGCATGTGCCATGCCCAAGGATCCTCATGCTAAGTTATGCCAGGCATCAAGCACCCACATGGAGTTTCTTTTTTTTTCTAAAATTTCTTAAGAGTTTTTGATTTCTTACTTATTTTGTTAAAAAGTTGATTTCTTTTCTATGGTTTCATAAAAGATAGATATGATATATTATTATATTTGGAAATCATACATAATGTTTTACTTTTTTATTGGAAGGATTGATTTTTTTCTTGTAAAGAAAATAGAATTCCTAAAGAAATAGGACCTCTAGGATCTTATATAAATTCATGTATCTTTCATGAATGAGATAATTAATGAATGAATGAATCACTTTACAATTTTCATAAATACTTATGTTGATCGCTTCGAGAGGGAGAGGATGTGAGACCCAAAATCATCCTATGAGGGGAGGATATGAGACCCACCTTTTTCTATCTCTTTAACCTTCATTTTCTTGATATTTAATATTTCTACGATCTCGATTCATCTTCACCATCTACCTACACAAGCCTATTCCACCAAAAGAAGATCTATTTTCTTCAAGATTTTCATCTATCATGGAGAGAGAGAAAGAGTGATCTATTATTCTATAGATCAAACACTGATAAGAACCTTCATTTCTTTTCAACTGATCTTTGATTTTTACTTATTCTTTTAGATTCGATGTTGGTAAAGACCCAGTTCTTTATTGATAGATCTGCCTGGTTAAAAGATTAAAAGCCCTAATTAGGGTAGTTTCTATCATGATCCGAATTCTTCTTATCTTTTTTAGATTTTCTTATGGACTTAATTTTTTGCTATCCTTCATTCCATTCATATTTTTTTTTTACAATTATTCATGAGCATGTTTAATTTTGGCTATCTATCTATTTACTTTATTATTGCTTGTTGTTTACTGATTTCTAAAATGACATTCATTAGCATCATTTAGATTGATCGTGCTTTGATCCCATGTCAATCAGTCATGCCTCTTGAGTAGAGTATAGAGAACTATACTATCTATCCTGAGAATGATGTGCCATGGTCGGACGTGATTTGTTATTGACAAACGGAAAAAAGCTTGGTCTTTTCTTTTTTTTAGGCTATCCCGCATCACCATCCCCCTTCTAGACACAGCCGCGGCCACTTCGAGCCCGACTCTGCTAGATGAAATCGCTGCTCCTGCACCTCTTGAGGAGGGGGAAGTTATTGAGAAGAAGAAGAAAGCCACCGATAAGAAGGTCAAGAGGAAGGTCGGGCACTCTGGTGGTGAGAACTCTAGCCAAGAGCAGGCCTCTCTTGATGATCGGGTGGTCATCCATTCCTTGATGGAGGGGAGTATCCTCCTGCATATCATCGATAAGATGGTTTGGATAGGGAATGCGGAGAGATTTGATGAGTCATTTGCTGCTTACCTTGAGGTAATCGTTCTCTCCCAAGCTTAATTAAATGTCATAATATTTTGGAGTCATGACTTGCCTTTTATTCTATAGCTGGGGCATTACTTATTTGCCCATTCAAAAGTGGTGAATCTCTACCAAGTCGAAGCTTTAAGGGCTCTTCAGGAAGTTCAGGCAGAGATCAAGAGTGTTCAAGCCGAGGTTGACTGCTTGAAGGTGAACTTGGAAGTTCAGACTATAGAAGTTGAGCCCTTTCAGGAGGTGCTTCAGAGGGAAGAAGAAGCATCTGCTAGATTGAAGGTGGCCTTGACTCTTTCGGAGAATAAGAGGAAGAAAATTGAAGAGAAGGTCAATGTTGAGAGGGAGCGGACTGTTGAGGCCTTCAAGTCCTCTAAGGCTATAGAGAATATCAAGATCGCCTTTGCCAAGTAGGCCTTTCTAGAGGGGTTCGAGATTTGCATGAGGGTTGTGAAGAACTTTTCGAATATAGACCTTGACCTTTTATGGACGATCCTAGCGATGAAGCAGATTCTTCCAACACTAGTGCCGCCTCTCCTACTGTTGAACCTATCCTCGAGAGTTTTGAACCTACTGCCGCAGCACCCAAACCTGCTCTGGAGCCCGAGGTCGTAGAGAATGCACCACCAACTTCATCTGCTACCATGCCTCCCAAGATCGAAAACTTTTGATAGTTGTACTTTTTTTTTCTTCCGATGTACATAAAAATGTTTTAAGCAATGAAAGTCCACTTTTTCTCTTTGTACTTATGCTGTGGTGTGTGTTGTTTAGAATCTTTTTAGTAACTGAAGCCATGACCTATCGTCCCTAGCCAAGACTGAGCCACTACCTCAGGGCATCCCCCTGAAGTTCGTGATTAGGAACTTGGAAAAAGAAGTTCATCATTTGAAGAAGAAATTGAATAAGATGAAAGATGAGTTTCAAAAATCGAGAAAAAATTGTTCAAAGTTGATGATCAAGATTACTCACTTAAGTCAAGTGCACAAGAAGGATTCCATGGATTATATTAGAAAGAAAAAAAAATTTGAAGTTAAGCTTGAAGAGATTATGAAGCATGCCAACGATAAGTCTTGGTCGATGACCTCGAAAGTCAGTTTCCTTAAAGTCGAGCTCAACATAGCAATAGAGAAGATTAAGCTATTGGAAGGGTGCTCGTCATGGTCTTCCGACAAGATAGAATATGGTTGGGATTGGTCGAAAAAGTTCTTCGACCTTTAGAAGCAGCTTTACGATACCGAGAGAGTGCATAATGATTACAAGTTCGGTTGGATGGAGAAAATTTCATAGCTTGAACAGAGGCTTAGGGTCGTTGATAGTGAGGTGATCCATCTCAAGAAGTGAATAGCAGATAGTCAGCAAGCTAGTGTGGGCAAAGAATTGGAGCAGATAGCCTCCTTGAGGAGGATCTTAGGTGATCTCTCTGTTAGGAATTATATCCTAAAGCCAATCATCTAAATTATAGATGGTTGAGCTAAAAGTAATTATATTTAAATTATTAATAAATAAAATTATTATTTTAGTATTTTCATTACTTTGTGCATTTTCCTATAATGAGCTCTTTTGTGAAGAAGTCCTTAGGACTATTTAGACTCGATAAAAAGGGATTTATCATTTAATCCTTAAACCAGTTCACGATCAAATAATTCATTGTTAACTAGGATGATAACATATTGAGTGTAGGTCATTGTATGCCATAAGTATTGGTTATCCTCTTAACCAAGAAGTATGGAGATACTATTATGGTATGTAGGTGAAGTGTAGGGGTACATTTTACTGAACGTGATCCAACTGCAGAGCTTTCTTCTGCCAAGAGTTGCTCATGAAGGATATGAATATATGTGTTCCTTAGATCTGAATCACCATGATGACTTGCAAGCAACTCACTATACTTAGGTATCGGATTACCTGAATTTCTAATTCAGTGATGGAAGGCTACTGGGTGCAGTCAAGCACTTGGCTTGTTGGTGCATGAGTCAAGATGGGATTGACCCCTCCAAGTGTTGGAGCAAGTGCATCGCTGTATTTTAATTTAGCAAATCCTCGATCGGGATAGTCCATATGATGGATGCTGAATTTTAAAATACAATATGGATGAATTTTTAGGATTGGTAGTTAATCCTATATCATCCTATGAGCATCGAGGTTAAAAGGATGAATTATACGGTAACCATATGCCATAGGTTCGTCAATATTACGTTGTAATTTTTTGACCTATCTGGACGTCGGGTATCATTGCTAGATGGTCACATTGATTGATATAGAAAATTATTTCTGTGCTATCGACTTTGGATTCAAACCTATGGGATCACATACAATAGGAGTTCCTACCTAATCTAATGGCTGAAATTGAGTCTCGATGATCTAGAACTCTGTGGTCAAGAGTCCTACTGGACTAAAACTCTATGATTAAGAGTTTCACTGGACTGAAACTCTGAGTCCTACTTGTCTGGGACTCTATGATCGAGAGTCCTGATGACCTGGGACTCTATGGTCAAGAGTCTCATTGGATTGGAACTCTATGACCAAGAGTTCTCATGGATTGAAACTCTGAGTCCTACTCATCTAGGACTCTTTGATCAAGCATCCCACTAGTCTGGAACTCTATGATCATGAGTTCGACTCATTTGGGACACTGGGTTCAAGAGTTCCACTAGTTTAGGACTCTTCAAGAGTTTTATGTTGATGGGACTTTGTTGCTCAGACACCCATCTGATTGAAACTTTATATTTATTAAAAAAATAATTAATAATTTAATTATTAATTAGCTTAATTTGATTGAGCGATGAGGATTCGATCAAGTCCGATCGAATTGGATTCAATTGGGTTTGACCCGATCAGGTCATGAGATGACCTATCGCTATGGGAGATTTGACCCTGATTTGATCAGGATCTGGATCTAATTAATTTTTAATTTAATTAAAATTTTATTGGATTGGGTTAAGTCTAAATTAGTTGGGTTTAACCTAATCTAATTTGGTCTAGATTAATTGGTTTGGTTGAAACCAAATAAGACTAAGTCAAATAAGTTTGAATTTGTCTTTTCCCTATGCCACCCTGCTTTGACTTTTCCACATCCTTTCTCACGCACACTTTGGTTTTGCATGAGAATTCTCACACACAAAAGGTATCTACACCCCCTCCTCTTTCTACCTTTGACCTGGTCCAAGTGTTGGATCAGATTGAATTTAAGTTGAATTTTGAATTCAACTTGAGTTGGTTGGTTAGGTTGAAACTTTCCAACTCTCTCTCATGCTTATCCATTCACTACACCCCTTGAGAAATGTTATGTGATTTTTTTTGTACATTTTCTGAAGGTGGGCATGTAGAAGGAGAGTTCTTCTATGCGTCAAACATCCAGAGGTGGGCATTGGATAAGGATAAGAGGCTCACTTGATTTTTGAAATCAAGTGAGTGGTTAAAACCTCCCAACCACTTAATCCTTATCACTTTCCATGCATTTTTCCCAAGGTATTCATGTAAATAAATTATGAAAATTTTTGTGCATACATAAAGCATTATGTTGTAAAAGTTTTAGAGTGATTGGGCATTAGTTTTGGGCAAAAAAAAATCTCAGAGTGAAGGTGAATGAGGTCCTACAGTACTTTACTTTTTCCTCATGCCTCTCTTCTCTTTTGATTTTTATCTCTAAGGATACTCCATTTTTAGATAGGATCTAAATAAGGTTTATAGATCTAAAAGTCATCTTTCCATAAAAACTTGTTTCATAGAAAAACTCTACACAAAGAGGGTGTGATAGGGTTTTCGGTGTGTCAGGGTTTTTGGGCCGAAAGAAACCCTAGTTTTGGGAATCTGGGTTAAGATGGAGAGATCGAGTGCTATGAGCATCAGATCACCACCAAATTTGAAACACCTCTTCATCATCCTCCAATATTTGTGTTTTGATTTTTTAGAGTATCCAAAAAATCAAAAAATATATGATCAATTGGATTGATCATGATCAACCGTCGAAGGCTCCTACGAGGAGCTAGCACTCCAGTGGGGTTGATTGAGATTAGGAGCTCCATGTGGACCAACCATAGAGGCCGAACAAGTGTGCGACTGTAGCATGATGCTAGAGCCTATTTTGATAGATTCAAATCATGGAGATCAGCTATCCATGCAAAGGTATCGAGTTCTGAACTCATATCGGTCAGCAAATATGATTTGCTGATCGATTGCATTTTATTTTTCTATTACATATTACCATGTCTAGATTCTGAGTAGGATAATTGATTAGATCAATACATACTACAGAATTAATATTAGATTAATCTTAGCTTTTGCTATATTTTATTCGAAAAAGTTTCAAAAATGCATGCTTAAACCCTGTGCGATTTTCTTCACTCTCTAAGTCATATGGGAAAGAGAAGGTCAAAGTTTAGTAGTTGAAGATTCAACTAACCTACAAGTAAAGAGCTATCAAAGATGCAGAGGCCAAGTCAGCGGTCCTGAGAAAGAGATTATGTGAGTCAAAAGATGATTGTCGGAGGGCTAATAATCTATTTCGCAAGAGCTTGCTAAAGAGGAAGGAGCTTGAAGAAGAAGTCATCAGCCTAAAGCAATCCTTGGTGATGGCAGGGGTCAGCAGTCTGAAATCTGAGGAATCTGATCCTTCTTAGAACTTCATCTATTTTACCTTTTGTACACGATCTTGTAGACCTTTATTTTGTAATGAACTTCAACTTTAATGGAATGATGTTCTTTTCAATTGTCTCTTTATCCTGCATGGATTTGATGTCTGTTGACTTTTTCATTTTCTTCACTTCATCTTTTAATGAAATGACCCTTGAAAAATGCCTTCCTCCTATCTCGGATGACTGGAGGTCTTCATCTATGTTAGGATGAGGTTCTCCTCCTATTCCTAATGTGATTGGTATTTACTCTTGTCAGAACGAGGTCCTCCTTCTACTCCTAACAAGGTTGCCGGGACACAAAAGGGTTGCTAAGATGGCCTCTTCCTTTTTTCTCCTATCTTAGATAACTGAAGGTCTTCATCCACATTAGGATAAGATTCTCTTATTCTTAATATGGTTAACATTTATTCTTGTCAAAATGAGGTCTTCCTCCTGCTCCTGACAAGGTCTCTGGAGCACAAAGGGACCGTTGAGAGGGCCTCTCCCCTTTTTCTTCTATTTTAGATAATCGAAGATCTTCATCTACGTTAGGATGAGATTTTTTTCTATTCTTAACATGGTTGGCATTTATCCTTATCAGGATGAGATCCTCCTCCTTTTCCTGATAAGATCTTTGGGGCACAAAAGGACAGTTGAGAGGGCCTCTTCCTTTTTTTTTTTTATCTTAGATAATCGAAGGTCTTCATCCATATTAGAATGAGGTTCTTCTTTTGTTCCTAATATGGTTGGCATTTATCCTTATCAGGACGAGATCTTTTTTTTTATTTCTAACAAGGTCTTTGGGGCATAAAAGAATCGTTGAGAAGGCCTCTCCCCCTTTTCTCCTATATTAGATAATTGGAGGTCTTCATCCATGTTAGGATGAGGTTCTCCTCGTGTTTCTAATGGGGTTGGCTTTGTCTAATGATGAAGTTCAGGAGATAATTTTCTGTCATCACAACTTTGCACCAAGGACGAAGATATTAAGGTAAGAAAATTTTATTGAAATGAAGTTACTGATGGTACATTTGCAACTTTTTCAACTTCCATGAACGTGGGAGATTAGCTCCTCTAAGTTTCTTCAAGTAATAAGTTCTAGACCGAACGATCTCCTTGATTTCAGAAGGATCTTTCCAATTCGTGGCAAGCTTTTCTTGGTTCTGAGGTTGTAAGAAAGTTGCTCGCCGAAGTACCAGATCTTCCACTTTGAATGCTTTGCTTCTAACTCTGAAATTATAGTAGCGGGCTACCTTTTGCTTGTAGATCGCCATCCGAACTTGAGCCTCTTCTCATTTTTCTTCTAATAAGTCTAGGTTGGCTCTAAGATTCTATGAGTTTCTGTGTTCATTAAATGTCACAACTCGTGTTGACAAAAATTTGAGCTCTATCAGAATGACTGCTTCTATTTTGAAAGTCAGAGCAAATGGAGTCTCTTCAGTTGGCAATCTTTGGATAGTTCGGTATGCCTAGAGCACATGGTAGAGTTCGTCCATCCAGGTTTCTTTTGTCCTTTCCAACCTCATCTTTATGTCTTGCAGCAAAGTCCTATTAGTCACCTCAGCCTCTCCATTTGCCTTTGGATGAGCTACTAATGTAAAGTTATGAGAGATGTTCAGATCTTTGCAGAACTCAGTGAATTTTATCCCCATAAACTGATGCCCATTATCCATTATAAAAATTCAAGGTAGGTCGAATCTACAAATAATTAATTTTTAGATGATGTCCTATACTTTAGCTTTAGTAATTTTGGCTAGAGGTTTGGCCTTGATTCATTTGGTGAAGTAGTCTATTGCAACCCAGAGAAACTTTCACTATCTGGGTGCCATAAGAAAGGATCCAAGTATGTCCATCCTCCATTGTATAAATGGCCATGGGGCACTCAGGGGTGTAAGCTTGGAGGCTAGTTGTCTTTGGATATTTGCATTTTTTTGACATTGATCTTATTTTCTTACATACTCCATAGAGTCTTGGTGCATAGTCAGCCAATAGTAGCCCTACCATAGTAGTTTATGAGAAAATGCCCTAGCTTTCAAATGGTTTCCACAAATCCCCTCATGCACCTCCCATAGTGCAAAATCAACCTCAAAAGGTTGGAGACATTTCAAGAGTGGCAAAGAGTACGATCTTTTATATAATTTATTCTTGTATAGAACATATCGAGAGGCCTGATTTTTAAGTTTTCGAGCTTCTTTTAGACCTTGAGGAAGGATATTATCTTTGAGATAAGCAACAAGTGGGTTGATCCAGCTGGACTCATGGTCGACCTACATTATAGTCTAGGATTCCTCCGAACTTGGACACCTTAGAACTTTGAAGAAAACTTAGGTAGTTCATTTGCAGCTAGGGTGGCTAACTTGGAGAGAAGATCGGCCTTGATATTTTCTACTCTCGAGATCTATTGAATGTTGAAACTATTAAAGATCAGGATTAGACTCCTCATCTTTTCCAAATACTTTATCATACTTTCCTCCTGAGCTTCATAATTGCCACTAACTTGTCCTACTATCAATTAGGAGTCACTATAAGCTTGGAGCCGATCTACCTCCAGTTCTCTAACTATCTTCAATCCCATAATTAGAGCCTTATATTTTGCTTCATTATTTATTGCAAAAAATTCAAAATGCAGCGCATATTCGATAATGATTCCCTCGGGGTTAACTAGAATTAGACCTATGCCCGCACCAGATGCACTAAATGAACCATCCACATATAGGGCTTAAAAGCGTCTAGGGAGGTCTGTTGTTTCTTTAGGGGAGTTCGATCGCAGCCATGGAACACTAGCTTCATTTTGCTCAAGTTTGGCTTCATCCAAAATAGTACATTCTACTATAAAATCTATCAGTATTTGAGCTTTGATTGATGGCCGAGGTTAAAAATTAATGTCAAACTCTGTAAGCTCAATTGCCCATTTTGCTATTCTTTCATTGATATCTATTCGATGAAGAACAATCTTGATTGGTTGATCAGTGAGGAGCATTATAGTATGCCTCTAGAAATAAAGTCGGAGCCTTCGAGCTGCAATTAGTAGAGCATACATTAGTTTTTCTAACTTGGTGTACTTGATTTTTACATCCCTCAGACTTATATCGTAGATCGACCTCTGCACCTTCATCTCTTCCTTGACTAAGACTGTCGCAAGGGCTATCGGAGAGACCGCTAGGTATAAAAATAATTCCTCCCCAGGTTCAGGCTTGGCCAATTGGGGAGGTGAGCTGAGGTAGCTCTTTAGTTCTTCAAATACTTATTGACATTCGGGGGTCCAGTAGAAGTTCTTTAGTTGTTTAAGGATCTGAAAGAAGGGCATACATCGCTCGGCCAACTTTTAAATAAAGTAATTCAGAGCTGCTACCTTTCTTGTTAGGCGTTGAACTTCTTTTATTAATTTTATGGCGGTCATCTTCTGAATGGTTCAAATTTTTTCTAGATTTGCTTTGATTTCATGTCTCGACACTATGAACCCCAAGAACTTCCCCAAAGTTACTCCAAAGACACATTTGGTCGAGTTTAGCTTTATCTTGTACTTTTGGAGTGCACCGAATGTCTCTTTATGGTCAGTGATATGATTCGATGAAGATCGACTTTTGACAAGCATGTCATCCATATAGATCTCCATGTTATGGTCGATCTGCTTCTTGAAGATTTTATTCATTAGGCACTGGTAGGTCGCTCCTACATTTTTAAGTTCGAAGGATATGACCCTATAATAATAGAGACCACGATCAGTAATAAAAGTAATTTTTTTCTCATCTTTCAATGCCATCTGGATTTGGTTGTAGCTGAAAAAGGCATCCATGAAAGTAAGGAGTTCATGGCCGAAAGTTGCATCTACAAGTTGATCAATTCTCGATAGGAGGTAGCTATCTTTAGGATAGGTCTTATTTAGTTTCTTGAAATCTATGCATATTTTTCATTTGTCGTTTGCTTTCTTGACGAGGACTACATTAGAGACCTAGTTCGGATAAGAAAGTTCTCGGATGAATCTAGCCTTAAGAATTTTGTCAACTTCTTCTACAATTATCTTTTGCCTCTTTGGAGCATAGCCGCATATTTTTTTCTTTACTAGCCGATGTTTGGGGTCAACAGCCAAGCGATGTTCCATGACTTCAACATCAATTTTAGGCATTTCATGAAAACCCAAGCAAAAACATCTGCATTTCTCTGTAAAAAAGTGACAAGCTGCTTTCTGACTTCTTCTTCCAAGTTGGAGCCAATCAGCATAGTGTTTTCTTCATTCCTATCATTTAAAGGAATTGATACGAGATCTTCCATAGGTTCCCCCCATTCTTTAGTAAGGTTGTCATGGACGTTAAGCCCATCCGGTGGACAAGAATCTGATTGTCTGCTCTCCTGCAAGGCAATCAAATAGCAATGTCTCGCTAGGGCTTGGTCTTCTCTGACTTCTCTAATCCCATGATTTTTTGAAAACTTTATTTTCAGATAATAAGTTGACACCACTGTCCAGAGTGCATTCAAATCAGATCGATTGAGAATTTCATTATAAGTAGATGGAGCCTTCACCACCAAAAAATCCACTTGTGCCTTGAACTGTCATAAGTATTTTTCTGTAGCCATGGTAAATGTTATTATCCCTTCAACCAGCACAGCATCGCCAGTGAAGCCTACCAATGGGGTATTCATGGTCCAAGTTGGTTATTAGGTATGGATATTTTGAAGAAGACATTGTAAAACAATACATCAGCAGAGCTTTCATTATCAACAAGAATGTAGCATACATCATAGCCAGCTATATTTAAAGAAACTATAACCACGTCATTGTGCGGGAACTAAATCCCTTATGAAACTTCTTCAGTAAAGGCTATGGGTTCTTCAGTCCTCCATCGCTTGGCTAACTCTATTGATCCACTAGCCTCCCTTTGTCGAAGTTTTCTAGAGATAGTATTGATGATCTCGAGAGGTTATCGATCTCCTTGCTGCTCCTCCCTCCTTGGTGGCTCTGACTGCGGTAATGCTCTCAGTCGATCTTTCCTTTCTTCAGATCGATGTCGAAGAAATCAATCAAGCTAGCCTCGCTTGATGAGCTCCTTGATCTCATCTTGGAGCTGAATGCATTCTTTAATATCGTGACTGTGGTCATGATGGTAGAGACAGTACTTGTTAGGATTGCGCTTATCAGGATGAGTGCACATCCTCTCTGGCCTCGATAGCTGCTCCTTGATTTCCATCAGTACTTAAGTCTTTGGAGCATTAAGGAGAGCATAGTTGTGAAACCTTCTAGAGGATGAGTTCTACCACACCCTTTGATCAATCTCTATCGATGAGCTCAGAGAGGAGTCCAAGCTTATCTGCGCTCAGGAGGAGTTCTGGAGCGCGGTCGAGCTTTACTCGACCTTTTTTCAGCTATGGGCTTACTGGATTTGCCTACTTGCTGCTCTCTTGTAGCCTCATCATCCTTCAATTTGAAAGTCTCAGCTCGGGCATAACCTTTAGCTCATGCCAGCATATCAGCAAAATTTTTGGGATATTTTCTCTCCAAGAAGGATAGAAGATCATTCTTTTGAAAACCATCCTTCAATGCGGCCATGGCTATAGATTGATTCAAGTTCCAGATCTCCAGTGCAGCAGCATTGAAGCTGCTGACGTAAGCCCAAATGGACTCTCCTTTCTTCTATTTTCTGTTGATGAGGGAGTCTGAGCCTCACCTTGGACGTTGGCTACTTACAAAATGAGCCACAAATTGATGGCTCATTTGGTCAAAAGAGAAAATCATATCCATCCTAAGGATCGAGTATCAGTTTCTTGCTGCTTCCTTCAGGATAGATAGAAAAGCTTGGCATAGAATGGCATCTCGTGCACCATGGAGTAGCATCATGATTCGAAAGACCTCAAGATGGTCGATCGGATCAATGGTCCCATCGTAGCTCTTGAATTAAGAAAGTTTGAAGTTCGGTGGGATGGACTCCTACATAATTCGCTAGGAGAAAGAAGGGTCAGTGCAGATATTGTCGCCATGGGTGGGTGGAGCATGGTAGAGTTTCTCAATTTATCAATTCATTTTCTAAAATCTTTGATCCAGAAGATCCTCTCAATTATGGATCTTAAGGATCTTCTGGCAGAATGGAGGCAGAGATCCTCCAGGGGTGGAGTCATGATTAGAATAAGGACTCTCCATCCTTTGCTTCCCCTTTCTAGGGGTCATCGTACAACTAGCCTAGGTGGGCCATCCCAATATCGGATCCTAGTGTTCCAGTGAAGCTCTCTCTGAATGAATTGATGTCGGATGCTGCTGTATGGCCTGCACTATTTCTATGAGGTCTTTAACCTACTGGATTAATATGTTGAACTACTCCACATCCATCACTGCTGTCGATGGAGGAGCCTGGGGTGCTAGAGATGTAGTTGGAGCAGGTAGGTCTGGGTGGAATCTGGCAGTAAAGGCAGTAGATTGCTTGATTGATGCATTCTTGGACGGCATCTTATAGAGATGACTGGAGAAGGAGCTGAAGCAGAGTAGAAATTCTGCCAAGCACTCCTTTATGAACAAGGGATTAGAAAAGAGGATTCTCTTCCTCTAGTACCAATTCTATTAGTACAAAAAATTATGGATGCTGGAAAGTGCTGGAGTTGGAAATGATGCGATTGCCATCAGGACCTGCAAAAAAAGTTCGAACTAGAGGTGGGGTTGCTCCGGCAAGATCCTTCGATGGTCAAGTTAGCTCTCTATCAATAAAAATGGAGCATTCAGAGAGTTTTAGTAGAGTTTTCAGTTTAGAAAGAAAACGTATCTGGAGGATCTCTTATATAGGTAGAGCTTATAACAAACTGATGGTGATAGCTGTGACTGCCTAGTAATGGACTATTCAGAGCCACGTGAAGTTTGTTATGGAGGGTATGATATCCGTTGTCATGATGTGTCAATCTATTGAAAATTAATAGTTGAATTTTGGATGGAACAAGTACAGTCAGTGAAGAACTTCACATCACAGCAATTTAGAAAAAGTTCGAACTTCTCTAAGGTTGTCTGTATTTTACTGATATTTGCGGTATTGGGAGTTTAACTGGTGTAGATGCTAAAATTCTTCTGGTGACTGGAAAAAGTTTGACTAAAAAGAGTTTGCCTAGCAACTGGAAGAAGTTCGACTAGATGGAGATCGACTGAAAGGAGCTTGCCTGGTGACTGGAAGGAGTTCGACTGGATGAATATCGACTGGAAGGAGCTTGCCTGGTGACTGGAAGGTTCGAAGGAGTTTGTCCGAGCAGAGACCAATTGGCCACTGAAAGGAGTTTGAATGGATCAGGGGTTGGTTGGTAGTTGGGATAGTTTGTCGTAATCAAAATATTCTGGTGAGTCTTAACTGCTTCTTCGAAGTTCAACTGCCTTTAAGGTTGTCTGTAACTAAACAACTATTCTTGATTGGAGGTTGATAAGGATGGTGGATTCATCGATTTAGGACAATAGCCAGGTTCTTTTGGGAAGAAGTTTGGGCTTAATTTGATGATGAAGTCTTTTTGTTAACTCTAACTTGCATACTCAAGGTTCTAGATATAAGAGTGCCTAGACTCGTCATCTTCAGCATGACATAGAAGTTTGTCTGAGGAAAAACTCTGACGATCTATGAGATCCAATCTGTAATGGTGAGATTTGGTTTGAAGGAGATCTAATTGAAAAAGAGTTCAGCCAGTTTCTAAGTTGGCCAGATTGGGCTACCTAGGAGGTGAATACATAGCATTTCACCGCCTAGGCGGCTGCTTTTATTGTTCAAGTTTGTCCGGATGAGGCCCATGATGCCTTGTAGGTTTTAGAGTTAACCTATGCACTAGAGAAGATCACTTGATAGATTGAAGGTTGGCCATCTGGGGGTTAACTAGAGTAATAATTCATACTAGTGAAAGTTCTGTCATGCACGATACTATTATTTGGGGTTATCCCGGGGCCAGTCATCAGGCTGAAATTCGATAGGAGTGGATTTACCCCCAATAATTATCAAATAAATATAAATAAATAGAAGGATCTATATTTAAAAAATATAACATAATTTATATTTAGTTACCTACAAATGGTCGAGGAGGATTTATTGCTCTGGCCTCGTAACTCTGCGCCAGTCGAATAGCACCAAGGGAGCATATGATCGAATAATAATGCCAACCTCACATACGTACGGATCCCTAATGTAGTGCTCAAGTGGAATAATATATCCTGATGGAATGACAACCCTCATCCTCTTCCCAGGATGTGCCCTCCTCTACTCCTCCAGCTTTTTATTTCTGGTGGTGCCACGAGCTCGTCTAATTACAATATTAGCAATTGCAGCAAAATAAAAGCTTAAAATCGATTAGTTATACTTGATAGAAACTTAAAGCAAATTAAATACAAAAAACTATAATATATAAAATTAACCTATCATGGTAGGAGATGATGTGCTTGCCTCGATAGACAGCTGTTGAGACAAAGAGATACCAATATTTGCATGTCGGTCCCCCCTATCAGATCATCTTCCTAGTGGCATAGCTTAAAATCAGTTATTTATACATGACAAAAAAATTAAGTAAATTAAATATAAAAAATTATAATATATAAAATCAACCTATCATGGTAGTAGATGATATGATTGCCTGATCAGGAGACTACTGCTGAGATAGAGATGTACCAGCATCTCCGCGTGGGCCTCTCCTCCAAGATCATCCTCCTGGTGGCATGCCTATATCAAACAACATATTAGAGATAATATAATATTGATAAAAATTACATCAATACTAAATAATATATGAAATATAAGATATATGAGTTTTTTAAAAATTATATATTATTATTTAATATCTATATGTTCATCAGGAGGATTATCAACATCTTCATCATCATAATCCACCTATATATAATTTTTCTTATCATCATTTATGATGTTGTCATTATTGTCATTATAATCCTCCAACATGTTCAGATTTAATTCACTAATATTAACATTATCAAGTTTCACGTCACCCCTAATCAAAAAAGATGTGCTTCCAATGTCGATACTGCATTATCCCAAGTCATTTGTATTCTATTCCTCGTAAAAAAAATCTTTATCTATTTCTATCTCAAAATGAATATGTATGTCATAAATATCTCTTAGTGCAATCCTTTGTACTACATGCCATTCATCCTTATATCTCATATCCTTTAGGTATATTATTTGCTTTGCTTGACTAGCAACTATGAAAGGATCAGATTGGTACCATGTTCTCGCAAAGTTGACACTTATGAAGTGTGCATCTTTATGAATATCCATTCTATTATTGCTAATATCCCATCATTGGCATTTAAACAGATAAACAAATTATTTTGATCTATATTTTAACTGTATAATATATATTAGAATACCATAATATTCAATCTCATTATCTCCATCAATTTTCAATATCAAAATTCTACTATTTTGAGTCCACTGCTACATATTAATCTCTCTTATACGAAATCTCATACCACCAATAATACATGATCTATAACATGAAATCCTAGAATCGATGTGGCATGCCAAATCATATAATTTCTCGATTGCACCATCTTATTTATTATGATACATTAACATCATCTATAACAACATACGTATAAGTTATGATAAATCATCTTCTGTGTACATTACATGTAATAAAAAGTTGAATAAAATTGCTATAGTACTTACACATTGTTTGAACTAAGTTGTAAACTCTCTTCAATGTTGTCCCTCGATATCTCTATTATTTTGTTGCGATAATATGTCTCTATGCTTTCTATAATAAATACATGCTTATTATTTATTTTACCTCATAAAAAGTATATAATGTTGATTATGTAAATATACTTACTCCATAAAATGATAGATTTCTTCATAATTATTTAGTACATAGAAATGCACCAACTCATGCTCTTCTATATCCATATGTTTGTACTTTTTTCTATTAATGGGATGAACATTAATCTTAAAAATAGATAATGTAGATTCAATATTGGCCCACTCTATATCTGCATTGCGGTCTTCATGATTAAATCATATCTCTACATCATCGAGGTACATCGAATAGAATGGAAGATATTTTATGAAAATATATGCTTCTATAATTGATCCTTCTAGACGTGCCTTATTTCACACATATTACTTCAACTTATATAAGAATCTATACATATAAAATGATAAAAATAAATATAAAATATATGCAATTATATTTTTGTTATGGTTGTAAATTAAATAAAAGAATTAGCTTTTTTGTAATATTATTACCACTCAACAGGATACATCCATCGGTATTGAACTAGCCTGATAAGTAAATGGAAGATGAACTGCCAAGTATACCATAATATCGAAAAATGATGGCAAAATTTTTTTTTCAAGCTTACACAGCAATAGAAAAATGTCTAATTGAAGTATATCAACTTGGAGTTTTCGACAACATAATTTTAGAAAAAAATATCCAATTCAATAAGTGCATTCTGTACCTCTAGGATGGAGAAGCCACACATCACAATAGGTATAAGACGCTGCAACATAACATAAGAGTTATGACTCTTCAGACACAATATACTGTTGTCTTTCAAGTTTACATGGCTTAAAATATTGAAGGCAAAACCATTAGAAAATTTTATGATTTTTAACCACTCATAGAAACTTTTTTCTCATCTCCATGCAATGTATAACTTGCAATTAATATTAAGAATTTTCTACCATCACGAGACAACAAGTGCAACTTATGTCGTAGTCCCATTCTTTCTAGATTTAGTTGAGAATTTGGATTATCCTTTATCTTTTCCTTGATGTTAAGAAGTGTCCCAATAATATTATCATAAATATTCTTCTCAATGTGCATGACATCCAAGTTATAATGATGTAGGAGATGTTGCCAATAAGGTAATTCAAAAAATATGCTCCATTTCGTCCAGTAACTCTAATTCATTATGCTTTCGCTTGCGACTCCTAAAAATTTTGCCAAATTTGACACTGCCAATGGCTTTTAGTTGTGCCAATATATCATCTCCACTGATCACACAAGGTGGCCCATACATCTCTGACTTTTCATTAAAACATCGATTCTAACGGATTGTCTAAAAATGATTAGATGATAAAAACCTACAATGACTCGTATAGACAATTTTTCTTCCATTCTTCAAACTAATGGAGCAACTATCACCATTGCAAATTAGATATACCAAATATCCTTTTATGTTCCATCTAGATAGATTGCCATATGCTAAAAAATCATTAATTATCCACATTATCATTGCATGCAATAGAAAATTTTTTTTGCTAATTGAATCATATGTTACAACACCAATCTTCGAAAGTTTTCTCAATTCATTGATTAAGGATCGCAGATAAACATCTATGTCATTTCCAGAAGCTTTAGGTCCAAGAATAAGCAATGGTAAAAATATAAATGGCTCTTTCATGTATTTCTATGGTGCAATATTGTACAACATTAGCATAACCGGCCATATACTATAAGCATTGCTTATGGTCCCGAATGGATTGAAACCATCATATGCTAGGCTAAGATGAATATTGCATAGATCACTAGCAAAATAAGAATATTGTTTGTCAAATTCGCTCCAAACTATAGAGTCTGCTGGATGACTAATGATGTTATGCTCCAAAATTCTCATCTCATGATGTCATCTCATCGCCTCGGCAATCCTCAATGACTGATAAAGTCTTTGAAGTCTTGGTGTTAATGAAAAGTATCTCAAAATCTTGTGAGGCTACTTTTTACCTCTTTCAAAATCTTCAGCATACCTTGACTTACCACATTCTGAGCAACAATCCAAGTATTGATGCTCTTTATAAAATAATTCACCATTATTCTTGCATGCATGTATCGATATATAACCTAGTCTAAGTTCATGTATATACTTTTTTGCCTCTAAATATGATTTTGAAAGTTTTTCACCATTCAGTAATATCTCCTTGATTAAGTTTAATATAAAGTCAAATGATTTTTGATTTCAACCAAACATGATTTTATCGTAGAGAAGCTTCATCAAGTACTCAAGCATCGAGAACTTCTTAAAATTTGGATACAATGGCTCCTTGGCATGTCTCATGAGTTTTTCAAAATGTCAATCATTTGTATTATCCATACCATTAGGAGAGTTGTTATGAGAGTTGTCAAAATATGCTCTTTCATATAAATCATCTAATATCTCATTGATGCTAATTGATTTAGGTTGTTAACCTATATGTTGGTCTCTTATGTTAATAGGTTTACATTCTCCATGCAAATCTTGAATAGCATAATTCGAATCCATATTCTGTAGGCTAAAAGTAATTATTGTGACATCTCCGACAAGAATATTTGATTCTATTAGGATCATCAACTCTTTTTCATGCAAATCTTATAAAATTTCTAACATCTTGTCGGTATTTAGGTAAGATGATAGAGTGAGCATTCATCTAACTCTTGTTGATATTTTTCATTTATCTATGAAAAATATTCATCACTAAAGTATGTGTTATTAATAAGATTTTAAAAATGCATGATCCTATCCATTTCTAATAGGTATGGCTCTATCCCTTTTAGAAGAGCAATAATCTTATTATTGTCATTAGTCAATATTTTGTTCCATTATTATGAAAATTTTGGCAATATATACTCATGGTTCTTCAAGTATACAATATGCATATGGTGCCTATGCACCCTATCCAATATATATCCAAAGAACAGAGGAGAGATAACTACTGAATACCATATAACGAAATAAAATATTGACTAATAACAATAATAAGATTAAACCTTTTTTAAAATGTCTGAAAATGGGACATCCAAGATTCGATCCTAATCGGGATCGACTCTTGAATGAAAATTTATGGCTCAATGCAATTTAACTACCATCTTTGAACATACATTGAAGGATGGATTTCTAATTTATTAAAAAAGGATAACTCTATATTTCGATAGTTTTCTCTAAATATGAATATTTTTTATATTAAATTATAAACTTCAGTAAAGACTAAACAGTAACATAAAAAATTTTATGCAATAAATTTCATAACAGGGACTAAACTATAAATAATTGAAGACTAAGATCAAATATTACAATCTATAGGGCCTAAAATGCAAAAGTGCCATATAACCTAATGAAACAAATCGGGTTCAAATTTTGGATTGAAATCCAAAACCCAAAACCCATTAAAGGATCTCCTTCCACCCCCGCGACACCCATTTGGCCTCTAAAAATGGGCCAGGTCCCATGGGTTAGCCCATTTGGCCCACGGCCTGGGCCAGCTAGGGGTGGAAATAGGCCAGGCCAGGCTAGATCGATAACAAGCCAAGCCGTAGGCCCCTGATAGGCCACCTGGCATATTTCCACCCCTAGGATGAGCCCAGCCCATTCAGCCCATAGGCCGGCCTCTCCTGTCAGTGCCCCCCTCATCCCATTTAAAATTATCTTTTAAAAAAATAATATTTTATCATTATTTTAAAAATCTAACTATTTTTATTATAAAAAATATTTTATTTTTAAATATTATTAAATATTTTATTTTATTATTTTTAATACTTATTATTATTTTTATTAATAAATTATTAATTTTAAAAAATAATTTTTTAAAAATAATTTTTTTATTTTTCCCCTCCTTCCCCTACATGCCACAACCACCCCCAACCTCGACCGCTTTGCTCCCGACCCCCCGACCATTCACCCCCAACCCTAACGGCCATCCCCAACCCCTTTGGGCTCCGATGGTCCGTCCCCAGCCTCCATGCGACTAGCACCCCCTTCCCTCTCCCTCGGGCCCCAGCGGCCATCCACAAGAACATGAAACCCCCCCACCCCCCACGATGCCCCTCCTTCCATGCTCCCCCTTGAGGTCTTGGCGGCCATTCGTGGGAACACAAAAAACTCCCACCCTCGCGATGCTCCTCCTCCCCCAACATGCTCGAATTTAGGCCCACTCCGATCGTGCCCCCACTCCCAGCCTGCTGTGCCCCTTTGCCCTACCTCATGGGTCCATGCCCATCACCACCGCCCCCTATCCCGCCAAACACCCCCTTTTCCTCTCCTTTTGGGCACCCAAACCCCCCTCCAACAACCCCCATCTCCTCCCTTCCCTGTGGAGTCAAACAAAAGTTTATCTTTTCGGGGCGGCGGCATAGTGGTAACGGTAGTGGCTGTAATAGCAGCGGAGGCAGTGATGATCGATGGCAAGAGCAGCAATGGCCGAGGGAGAGGGATCAAAATGGCCGAGGTGGGAGTGGATATGGGGGAAATTGGAGGGTAGGGGTGGGAGACAAAAACGGAGGGATCAAATGGGTTCGATCGGATTTATTTCTAAATATTTGCTAATACAAAATTTACGTCGGCAATGACCTAATTATAGATGCAAAAATTAATGATAGCAAAAATGATATTTACCTACGATAAATTAGCATCGATAAATATTTTATCAAAATTAAAAAAATTAATAAAAAATAAAATATTTTATCGATGCTAATTTAGTGTAGAAAATTATCCTAATTACCTACATAAGCTGTAAACATAGGCAATCAAGCTAATTGCCTACGTAAATTTTACATTAAAAAATATTATTTTTTTATTTTTTTATTTTTTATAAATAAGATATTTACCTACATTATATTAAAGTTGAAAAGTATTTTACTAAATTTAAAAAATTAATAAAAAAAGAGAATTTATCGATTGATAATTATCATAATTTACAAAATAAAAGTATTAAAATAATATAATAATTAATATTTATTTTAATAAATTAATAATTTTATTAGTATTTTATAAAAAAAAGTTTATCAATGCAAAGAGCTCGATTTATGGGTTCAAATATAATAAATTTCACTCAAATCGGAGCTAAAATGAAAAAGTTATGAAGCCTAGAAGTTAAAATAAAAGAAAAATAAAAAAAATAAGAGCGGTGCATGGTGGACCGATTGATCGGTCCATGGAATAAGCATAGACCATCCAGCTCAGCAGGTGTGGTTTCATCAGGGTCAGGCGTGCTCTGATTGGGTGACGTATACTACGGTCTATGCTGAACCAAGTTTCCGATCGGTCTACCCAGGACCAGGATGAGATCGATGGTTGTTGTTCATGGGATTTCATCCAATGATTGAAATTTTTGCACTGACGGATGGCAGATCTGGCAGCCGGTGAAGATCCGATGGATGAGACGCGATCCAATTTTTAACTAACCATCTGAAGCTTCTTTGGGTGCGATCCAATGGGCGAAATCAGTCCAAACTTTGATCGGATGACCAGGAACACATCCAACAGGATTTGCGGTGGTTTTTGACTTGATTTGAGCTATTTGATCAAGATTTGATGGCTAGAATTCAACAAGGCATTTTAAATTGATCGAGACTCAGATTTTGACTTTGAAAATGACTATGAAAACCTTATTTCTTCCTCTATTTAATCTCTCTTCATGTCAAAAGCCAGAGAGAACCCCTTTTGGGAAAAACAAAGCTTCCAAGCCTTCCTCAGAACCTCTTTCTCTCTCCTTTCTCTTCTCCTCTCTTCCTCTTTCTTCTTTCTTTTTATTTTATTTTCTTTTTTATTTATTTACTCTAGGATATCAGAAGATGCCGGGGAGTAGATCGTCAATTATGTGCAACTAAAGATCAAATTCTGAGATGTAGATGAAATCTTCTAGTATGGATTATAATTTTTTTTCTTTATTTTTATAATTTTTTTATGCAATGAATAAATTGTTCTCCTGTCCAATCTTAAATTCTATCCTCCATGCATGAGATTTTAACATACTTTTTATTGATTGATATTTAAATAGACTATATTTATGAAGATGAATTATGATCGAGAGATACAATCCATGCTTGATTTAATAGTTTATATTAGAGAGAATCAGTAAAAAGCCATGTTACCGATTTTTAAAAATTAAAGTATTGAATAATTTATGATTCTATTGAGATGGATCGTGATCGAGAGATGTGATTCATGTCTAAAGAAAATAGATTATAATCATAACTAATTTCTTAAAAATATTAAACTCTTGCATTAAAAGAAATTACTGTAATCCTATTAGAGATGGATTCGAAATTTTAGAATATTTATAATTGACTCTTAAACCTTAATTAAATTTTATTTACTTTATTTTATTTTATTTTACTTAAATTTAAATTAATTTTTTTAATTTATTTATTTAATTTTTTACTTAATAAATTAATTTTATTTTTAATTATATTGAATGCAACTTAGCCTTCAATTCCCGAGGAAATCGACATCCGACTCACCACTATTCTAATCTTTAGGTTGATCAATTTTGAACTATTATTTGATGCTCTAACGACAAGCAATCAAATTTTTGGCACCATTACCGAGGATTATAGCACTATTGCTTTAATTAATTAAAAATTAATTAATTAATTTAAAAATAATAAATAAATAATAAATAAATAAAATATATATAAATTTTTATTATTGCTTTTTAATTAGTTATTACTACTTTCCATAACTTATTTCTTGCCTTTATATTAATTATTGCTTTCTATAGTTTAGATTAATTTACTGCTTTGCAAGATTTAGTCATTTGAATTTACTTTCCTTGCAAAATCAAAAGAATCAAAAACTTAAAATATATCTAAAAAAAGATAAAATCATAAATCCTTAAAAAATTATTGACATCTCATAATACTTAATTAATTTAGAATAATTATATATTAAATAAAATTAATTTTTTTAACTTGATTGGATATCTTACTTGATTTGCATTGCATATTCATAATATACTCTAAGGGCACAACCCATTAAACAAGATAAGATAGAAATTTCATCACCCTTTCTTAGTCCATAAATAACCATCCTTCATATTGCATTGACCTAGACTTTAATTTAAAATCAATTAGAGATTGGCCCTAGGATATTCGAGCTCATTAGGATAAGAAACCTAAAAGTTAGACTAGGTTAGGGTTAGTCAATTCAACTGGTGTCTAGGCAAGTGGTTTGAGAGATGACTGGGCTCGAAGGAAGGTGGTTTATAATTGGTTCCATTAGCTTACCTGGCTAAGCATAATTAGTGTCTAAGATAAGCAACGGGGGGACTTCCACTGACCTTACACTTACCTAGCCAGTTGATTGGCTGATTCTTTACTTGGAGGGCTTGAAGGTGATCTTAACAGTTAGGAGCTATCTAGATTTAGCTTAATCCTAGGATAGAGAGTTCATGCTTGCTTAACTTATTTGCCAATATAATTCAAACCTTAATTAAAATACTCTTCTCTCTTTCATTTTTAGATTTAGGACTCCTTAGGACTCATCTTTAGAACCCTCTTCTTACTTTTCTCTCATCTCCTTTCTTTAAAATAAAAAAATTAAATAAAATAATAATTAGAAGAAGATTGTCCCGATCTAAAGCCCTTTATTATACATATTTGAATAAATAACAATTTGAGATGGATCTTGAGAGTAGAGTAGATGAGTTATCCCATAAATTAGATCGTCTAATAGCCAATGAGACCTCTTCCTATCCATCTCTTCTTTCTGCACAACAAGTTTGTGCAATATGTTCGAGCCCCACTCACTTTATAAGAAGATGCCCAAATCGATTTTCTAAGTATATGTATGAGCAAGATTATCACAATCAAACCCATATAGCCTATAGACAAGGAGATAATCCATACTTTAACACTAGCAATCCAGGCTAAGGGGCTCAACCAAATTTCTCGAGGCAATTATAACCAGTGGTTACCCCGGTGCCACAAGGACCTACATTCATGGATGCACCTTATTATGATATGCCCTACCTACAATATCAATCTTCTCCAAATAATAATGAGTCAACTTTTGAAGAAAAGATTCAGCAAGTAGTAGAGGAGTTAGAATTTACCAATCAACCATTGAACAATTCAATTGATCAAAGGCTTAATTCAATAGAAAAAATCTTGGAAGTCATGATGAAATTGTAAAATAATCTTACCAATGAACTTATAAATTCAAACTTCCAAGCCATAAATTCAAACTCTCAAGCCATTGCTTATCTGGAAATACAGTTAGATCAATTAGCCACGGCTATTAGTGAAAGTGAGTTATCCAGTCAGCCCAAGAGTGATCCCGAGGGACCATATCTAACTAAAAATTTTAATGCCCCTAAAACTTTTTCTGAACAATCAATTAAGACTCTCGAAAATAATATGGTCATAGAACAACCCTACACAACTAAAAAGATCATTTTAGACCATATAATTGAGGCAAAATTATCAATTCCATCACCTTATATGGACCCATCCCTAAGTATCCTAAAATCACCCAATCCTTTTAATAGGGACAGACCAACTAATGAGATGATTGAATCAATAGAGACTTTCTAAGAACTACAAGTAAATAACACATTAGAGGAAGCTTCACCTATAATTCTTTCTCATGATCCGTTAAATCCCTATTTGGCCCATTATGAGGTGGACGATTTTGATGATGATGGGTACAATACAAAAGTTAATGACCAAATAGATAAATCCAACCCCAAAACCACCCTACTTTGGATTGAAAAACTTGAGCCACTACTTAGCCCACCAATAGCCCTCTTGTTAGAACCACCAACTGATCAAAAATTGAAATCGCTTTCTAATGAATCTACTGATACACTACTAGTGATATCTACCCAGGAAGACCAACTTATGGATGTTCTAAATGCACATAAAGAAGCTATTGGATGGGATATTGTCAATATAAGGGATAAAAATTTTAAGTCTAATTTTTTAATATTTGGCACTACTTTTGAAGATGGTCTCCAAAATTTATCTAGAATATTAAAATGATGTATGGAGGCAAAATTAAAATTAATTTAGAAAAAATATCATATTTTTGATCAAGAAGAGTTGATGTTAAGACATATCATACCCGAAAAAAGAAGTGGGATAAATTAGGTTATCGTTGAACAAATTTCTCAGCCACTGCCCCTAATTTCGATCCTACAAACATAATACCTTCTTGATAATTATAAAAATTATGATAAGGTTAGACTCTGGTTTAACATGCTTGCTCCATGCACTTTACTGATTAAGGCTAAATCTAAACACCGTAAAGCATTCCATGAATGATTTTCTACCATGATGACAAGGCCTCCTAATTGGTCCTATCTTTTTGGAACTTTGAAGGATGTGCTGGAATTGATTTTACCTAAAACTTCTTCATAGGGTCCGGTTGAAGACGTTAAACTTAGCGCTTATTGGGAGGCAACCTAGGTTTTTGCATTTAATATTTTCTTTTTATTTTTAGTTTACTTTTCTTTCAGGACTAAGTTGGGGAGAGAATTATAGACTCATGCTGAATGAAGAATAAATAAACTCAGGCCAATATCATAAATATCTTAAGTCAGGTGAACTCTTTTCTTATTATTTTTTTATCGTTTATCATACTCTATTTTCTTTCCTCCATTGAGGACAATAAAAATTAAGTTGGGAGGAAAGAATAAATATTTTTTTATTAAAGTCCTCAAGTATAGTATTAATTAGTCCTATGTACCTGATTTCATCCTAATTTAAAATATTTTAGGTACTTTAATCGATGATTGATTAATGGTCTAAATAATTTTTGAAATACTAAGGATCCAATTATTAAGAATATCCAATAAATGGTTAGGTTTAGAATAAAATAAATTTTTGAGTGATTCTAAAAACCTTCTTTCAGCCTATATTCGATAAAGAATCTATTTTATATGGGTATGAGTAAAAAAAAAGTTTTAAAAAATAATATATATAAAAATAAATAAATAAATAAAAATATAAAGTAAGTTCTAAATATTAATTTTTCATCGAGTAACCGAATTCCATTGCCTATGTAAGCAATGTTATTCACATCAAAACGTGGGCAATGTGAAGAAGTTTGCGATACAGTTAGTTTTAATCTATAGCCTATTTGACTCGAGTCAGTAAATCTAAGGGGTGTTCTACACGTAATATCCTAAAGCCAACTAGTTTGGGAGTTATTGATCCAATGCTCGCTACAAGGATCAGATAGAAAGCTTAAGGGGTTAAAACATTGCACTAGCAATCCAAAAAAAAAAACTCTAGTCCATACTAAAGAAAGATGATTTAAAGAATAAAGATGGAGAATTGATCAAATAAAAGCTCTTAAATTTTATGTTCTTCACTTAACCACTATATTCGGATAGAATTAATAATATGATAATGTATATCTTAAATCTCTGATCAGATATCAACTGACTTTAGGATGACCTAAAGAAACTTTCATATCTTATTAAGTTGATACATATTTCTAATTTTCTTTTCTTTACTCGAGAACGAGTAAAACTCAAGTTGGAAGGTGTGATAATTATCATAATTTATAAAATAAAAATATTAAAATAATATAATAATTAATATTTATTTTAAGAAATTGATATTTTTATTAGTATTTTGTAGAAAAGAAGCCTACTAATGTGAAGAGCTCAATTTATGGGTTCAAACATAATAAATTTTACTCAAATCAGAGCTAAAATAAAAAAGTTATGAAGTCTAAAAATTAAAATAAAAGAAAAATAAAAAGACAATAAGATCGGTGCACGATGGACCGATCGGTCGGTCCATGGAATAGGCATAGACCAGCCAGCTCAACAGGCATGACCAGTCGATGCATGACACGTGGTGAGCATGACCCTTAAAGGGTCTACCGTATTTTCATTGCTACTCATAAGGGCAATTTCGACATTTTGTTAGGGCCAAGCGTGCTCTGATTGGGTTATGTACGTGGCGGTCTATGCTGAACCGGATTCATGATCGGTCTACCCAGGACTAGGATGAGATCGAAGGTTGTTGTTCATGGGATTTGATCCAATGGTTGAGATTTTTGCGCTGACGGACGGTAGATCTAGCAGCCATGAAGATCCGATGGATGAGATGCGATCCAATTTTTAACTAAGCATTTGAAGCTTCTTTGGGCACGATCAAATGGACAAAATCAATCCAGGCTTTGATCAGATGGTCAGGAACACATCCAGCAGGGTTTGCGATGGTTTTTGAGTTGATTTGAGCCGTTTGATCAAGATCTGACGGCCAAAATTCAACAGGATGTTTTAAATCAACAAGGACTCAGATTTTGACTTCGAAAATGACTTTGAAAACCTTGTATCTTCCTCTATTTAATCCCTCTTCATGTCAAAAGCTAGAGAAAACCCCTCTTGGGAGAAAATAGAACTTCCAAGCCCTACTCAGAACCTCTTTCTCTCTCCCTTCTCTTCTCCTCTCTTCCTCTTTCTTCTTTCATTTTATTTTCTTTTTTTTTATTTATTTACTCTAGGATATCAGAAGATGATAGGGAGTAGATCATCAACTATGTGCAACTAAAGATCAGATTCTGGAATGTAGATGAAGTCTTCTAGTATGGGTTGTAATTTTTTTATTTTTTTTTTTAATTTTTTTATGCAATGAATAAATTATTCTCCTACCCAATCCTAAATTCTATCCTCCATACATGAGATTTTAATATACTTTTTATTGATTAATATTTAAATAGACTATATTTATGGAGATGGATTGTGATCAGAAGATACAATCCATGCTCGATTTAATAGTTTATATTAGAGAGAATCAGTAAAAAGCCATGTTACTAATTTTTAAGAATTAATTTATTGAATAATTTATGATTATATTGAGATGGATTATGATCAGAAGATATGATTCATGCCCAAAGAAAATGGATTATAATCATAACTAAATTCTTAAAAATATTAAACTCTTGTGTTAAAAGGAATTACCACAATCCTGTTAGAGATGGATTTGAAATTCTAGAATATTTTTAATTGATGCTTAAATCCTAATAAAATTTTATTTACTTTTTTATTTTATTTTGCTTAAATTTAAATTAATTTTTTAAAATTTATTTATTTAATTTTTTACTTAATAAATTAATTTTATTTTTAATTATATTGAATACAACTTAGCCTTCAATCCTCGAGAAAATCGACACTCAACTCACTACTATTATAATCTTTAGGTAGTATTATTTGATGTTCTAATGACAAGCAGTCATCAATGCAAAATATCCATCGACGATAACCACAATCTCCTATGTTAGAGTTTTATGTAGGTAATTATTCTTATTACTGAGATCAAGTTTGTGCCAGCAAATGATTTTACTTTTTATTAAATTTTTTTATTTTCATAAAATATTTTTGATGCTAATTTATCATCGGTAATAAGCATAATTACCTATGCAAGAAAAAAGCATAGGCAATTAGGTTATTATCTATGCTTTTTTTTGCATCAACAAAAGTTTTTCTTTTTAATTAATTTTTTTATTTTAATAAAATAATTTATCATTATCTAAATAATTTATCAATATAATTTTAGAATTTAAAGCTCATCTTCATCGTTCATTATCTAAATAATTATCATTAAGGTATCATCATAAAAGTCTACCTTGATCCTATAGCTCTAACTATGTCAATCAATAAAATTTGATTTCGATGATTATGAATGATTGTATGATGATTTGATAGATAAAAACCATCAATGGATCTAAAAACTTATATTGATGATCTTCATAATATTTTTAGCATACTATCAAAATTTTATCATAATCGAATATCATTATCATGGTCAATTTAGTATGAAATAATTTTGGATATTAAATAAAAAATAAGTGATCAAAAAGCCAAATGGCATCCAATTAAGGTAATTTTTTAGATAAATAATTTTTACTACTATTTTTATCTTTTATACAGTGATGATCATAAAATTCAAGCCATGCATATATAAATCATCCATGTTAAGTAGATTTTACAAAAGCATAAGTATAATAATTTAAGAATCTTAAGAATGAGTATTAAGAGGCATATAGTTTTGGATTGCTCATATATATATATGGTTTGAAGTTTATAATTAGCACCATACAAACAATCAAAATACTAGCAAAGATCATTTACCTAAAAAATTGCTCTATAATCGAATGTCGTTTGGTCTTTTGATCATTCATTTTTTATTTAACGGTCAAAATCATTCTATGCTAAATTGATTATGATAATGATATTCGATTGGGATAAAATTTTGATAGTGTATTATAAATATTATCAAGATTATTATTGCAAGTTTTTTATTCCATCGATGATCTTTATCTATCAGATCATTATGTAGTTATTCGTGATTGTCGAAATTAAATTTTATTGATCGACATAGGTAGGGCTACGAGATAGAATGAAACTTTTATAACGATACTCTAACGATAATTATTTAGATAATGAATGATGAAGATGGATTTTAAATTCTAAAATTATATCAATAAATTATTTAGATAATGATAAATTATTTATAAAAATAAAAAATAATTAAAAAGAAAAAATTTTGCCAACATAAAATTTACATTGGGAATAATCTAATTGCCTATGCTTTTCTCTTATGTAGGTAACTATTTTGATTATCGATGCTAACTTAGTGTTGAAAAAAGTTTTCACTTTTTATTAAATTATTTATTTTCATAAAACATTTCTTCATGTAAACTTTATGTAGGTAGTTAGAATAATTATCCACGTAAACAAGAAATATAGGCAATTATGGTTATTACCTATGAAACTTTTGCATCAAAAAATTATTTATATAAATGTTGGTGCGGAAATAGGTCATTGCCGGATCCGACTAGAGCAAAGGTGGACGAGGTCGCCATCGGAGACTTGCAAAATAAAGTTTCATCCAGAGTCGGTGGAGGGTGGCTTCGGTAGGACCCTCGGACGATCAAGTTAGCTCCGACCAACAGAAATGGAGTACTCAAGAATGAGTTCCACAGAGCTTAGAAAAGAAAAGAAGAGCATAGAGCTTAGAGATCAGATGTTAGAGTTAGCATATCTGGAGGATTCTTTATAGGCGGAGCTTAATTGATGGTGACGGCCATACCGTCTAATGGCGAGCCGTCGGGACCGCATGGAGTTCGGTACGGAGAGGAAGGCATCGTTAGGTGGATAGTGACAACCATACTGGCAGGTCATAGGTCACATGGGGCTGGTTATGGGAAGAGTGGCATCGCCAGTAGTGGTGGCTATGTCGTTCGGTTGCGGGCCGCATGGGGCTAGTTATGGAGAGAGTGGCATCGTCAGTAGTGGTGGCCATGTCGTCCAGTTGCGGACTGCATGGAACTGATTACGAAGAGAGTGACATCGCCAGACTGGTAGTGGCGGCCATACCGCCGAGGTCCGATAGCCGTAGCTCGAGGAAGCAGGCGTTGGTTCGTGGACTTGGGCATATATCAATTTCAAAGAAGTTCGGACTCCAAGAGGAGTTCGACTGAAGGGAGAGCTCGAAAGGAGTTCAACTCCTATGGGAGTCCGAGCGGAGCTCAGCCGCTGAAGAGCTCGATCGGACGTAACCACTGAGGAGTTCGACCGAAGGGGGAGCTCGAAAGGAGTTCGACTCCTATGGGAATCCAGTCGAAGAGAAAGCTTGGAGGGAGTTTGGCTCCTGCAGGCATCTGACTGGAAGGACGCGGAGAGAGTTCGGCTCTCGTAGGAGTCCAACTGAAGCTCGACCGTTGAGAAGTCTGAAGAAGCTCGGTCGCTAAGCAGTTCGGTCGGCTGTAGGAGTTTGGCTAAAGCCCAACCACTGGGAGTCCATCCGCTGAAGCTCTTCCATGGCTACCAGCCGCTTCAGGTTGAGCACCGAACTGGACTTCGGCGGAAGCAAAATTTATCCCAAATAATTATCCCCCCCCACTCCTGAGTTCGAAACTCAAAGGAAGGGAGTGTAGAAAAGGTGACTGTCGAAGTCCTCTTCTGGGCTTCGTGCTGGTTCTGATCAAAGCTCAGAGGAAAGATTTCATCTCCAACCAAAGTTGATGTCGAAGTTGAGGCTCGGGGGAGATCTCATCTTCAGTCGAGGTTGATGCGGGCAATCGGGGAGATCTTATCTTCTGCAACCGAGGTTAATTTGGGCGCTCTGAAGAGATCTGGTCTCAGGATGAGGTTGTCTTCGATCTTATCTCTGGTCGAGATTGAAGTTGAAGCTCTCCAGCCGAGGTTAACACGATCGCTCGAGGGAGATCTTATCTCCTATGCCCGGGGATACCTCGGGGGAGATCTTATCTCTTGCAGTCGAGGTTGATGGAGATCCTGTCTCCTGTTAGACTTTAGAGCTCGAGCTTGGACTTTGCTCACGTTAGGATAAGGTTCCTAATGGGCTGTGGGGACACATGTGGACTGTCGTCCGCACCTCTCTCCCCCATCTCGTCTAGGGCGAATGAGGCCTTCGACTTTGCTCGCATTAGGATGAGGTTCTCCTCTTGCTCCTAATGGGCTGTGGGGCCACATGCGGACCACCGTCCGTGCTTCTCCCCCCATCTTATCTAAGGTGAACGAGGCCTTCGACTTTGCGCATTAGGATGAGGTTCTCCTCCTGTTCCTAATGGGCTATGGGGGCACATGTGGACCATCGTCCGTGCCTCTCCCCCATCTCATCTAGGGTGAACGGGGCCTTCGACTTTGCTCGCGTTAGGATAAGGTTCTCCTCCTGTTCCTAATGGACTATAGGGGCACATGCGGACCATCATCCGTGCTTCTCCCCCCATCTCGTCTAAGGTGAACGAGGCTTTTGACTTTGCTCACGTTAGGATGAGATTCTTCTATTCCTAACGGACTGTGGGGGCACATACGGACCGTCGTTCGTGCTTCTCCCCCCATCTCGTTTTGGGTGAATGAGGCCTTCGACTTTGCTCGCGTTAGAATGAGGTTCTCCTCCTATTCCTAACGGGCGACTTTCGCTCGCTTCTTTCCTATCATCATGTATCTTTGCACCAGAAAATAATAATGCTGAGCGAAGAAGTTTTATTAAAGAAAGTCTACTGGTAATACATCCTCAGATTTTTTGAGTTCCAAGGTTGGGGAAGCATTATTCCTCCGAGCTCCTTCAGGCGATAGGTTCCAGGCCGGATGAGCTCCACCACTTTGTACGGACCATCCCAATTTGGGGCGAGCTTTCCTTGACTCTGAGGCTGAGAGACGGTGGCTCGCCGAAGCACTAGGTCCCCCACTCTGAACGTCTTACCCCTAACTCTGGAGTTGTAGTACTGGGCCACCCTCCGTCTGTAGGCTACCATCTGAATACAGGCCTTCTCCCTTTTTGCTTCTAGTAGATCGAGGTTAACTCTAAGGTCATGAGGGTTGAGCTGCTCGTCAAAGCCCATGACTCATGCGGATAGGAGCTGAAGTTCGATCAGGATAACTACATTCGTGCCGAAGGCCAAGGCAATGGGTGTTTCTCTGATCGGCACCCTTTGAGTAGTTCGGTATGCCCAGAGAACATGGTAGAGTTCGTCCACCCAAGCCCTCTTTGCCCTGTCGAGCCTTATCCTGATGCTTTGCAGTAGGATCTGGTTGGTCACCTCAGCCTCCCCATTGGCCTGCAGGTGAGCCACCGATGTGAAGCGGTGGGAGATGTTCAGTCCTTCGTAGAATTCGGTGAACCTTGTCCCAGCAAACTGTCGTCCATTATCGATTATAAGAGTTTGGGGCAGGCCAAACTGACAGACTAGTGACTTCCAGATGAAGTCCTGCACCTTGATCTCGGTGATCTTTGCTAGTGGTTCGGCTTCGACCCACTTGGTGAAATAATCGATCGCAACCAAGAGGAACTTCCATTGCCCGAATGCTGTTGGGAAGGGGCTGAGTATATCCATTTTCCACTGCACAAATGGCCAAGGTGCGTTGAGCGGAGCAAGCTCGGATGCCAGCTGTCTTTGCATGCTGGCGTTCTTCTGACAGTGGTTGCACTTCTTCACATATTTCATGGAATCGTGAAACAAGGTCGGCTAGTAGTATCCCTGCCGAAGTAGTTTTTGTGACAGGGACCTGGCTCCTATGTGGCTTCCGCAAAGTCCTTCATGCACATCCCATAGTGTGAGGTTGGCCTCTGAAGGTCGGAGACATCTCAGTAATGGGAGGGAGTACGACCTCTTATACAACTTGCCTTCATATAAAACATAGCGGAAGGCCTAATTCCTGAGCCTCTGAGCTTCTTTCCGATCGTGAGGAAAAACTCCCTCTTTAAGGTAGGCGACCAATGGATTGATCCAGTTGGGCTCGAATTTCATCTGCAGGATGGCCTGAGATTCCTCCATGGCTGGGCACTTCAAAATTTCCAAAAATATTTCTTTGGGCAATTCGGTCGGGGCTGAAGTGGCCAACTTGGAGAGAAGATCGACTCTCGCATTCTCCACCCTTAGAATATGCTAAATGCCGAAACTATTGAATGCTGGGGTCAAATTCCTCACTTTTTTGAGGTATCTCGTCATGCCTTCCTCCCGTGCTTCATAGCTATCGTCAACTTGACCGACCATCAGTTGAGAATCACTGTAGGCTTGAGGTCAATCTACTTTTAATTTTCTTACAATCTTTAATCTGACGATCAGCGCTTCATATTTGGCCCCATTATTGGTCGTGGGGAATTCGAAGCATAGCACGTATTCGACGACGACTCCTTCAGTGCTGACCAAGACCAAGCCTGCACCAGCTCCAGTAGAGTTGGATGAACCATCCACGTGTAGAGCCTAAAAGCCTTCGGGGAGGTTCGACTGCAATAGCTTGGCTTTGTCCAGGCTCGGTCTCACTTTGGTGCCGGCCTTGCTCTATTCAAGCTCAACTTCGATCGGAATGGTGCACTCTACCACAAAATGCGCCAATATCTAGGCCTTGATCGATGGCCTAGGTTGATAGTTGATGTCGAACTCTGTGAGCTCGATTGCCCATTTCGTGATTCTTCCAGAGGCGTCCGTCCGATGAAGGACTGCTTTTATTGGTTGGTCCGTGAAGACCGTTATGGTGTGCTCCTGAAAGTAAGGTCGGAGCCTTCTGACAGTAATTAGAAGAGAATAAGTTAGTTTTTCTAACCTAGAGTACCTGATCTCTGCATCCCTCAAGACTCGGCTCATGTAGTAGATCGATCGCTGCATTCTTGCTTCTTCCTTGATCAGGACTGCTGCCAGGGCCATCGGGGAGACAGCTAGATACAGGAATAATTCTTCTTCGAATTCGGACTTTGCCAGTAGTGGAGGTGAGCCGAGGTAGTTTTTAAGCTCCTCGAATGCCCGTTGGCACTCCATCATCCAGCAGAAGTCTTTTGGTTGTCTGAGAACTTGGAAGAAAGGCGTGCATCATTCGGCCAACCTTGAGATGAAACGATTTAGGGACGCCATCTTTTCGATCAGGCACTGAACTTTCTTGATCATCTTCGGAGCAGTCATCTTCCAAATCGCTCGGATCTTCTTGAGATTTGCTTCGATTCTGCATCTCGACACCATGAACCTCAGAAACTTTTCGGAGGTCACACCAAAGGCGCACTTGGTCGGATTCAGCTTCATCTTGTGCTTCCTGAGTGCACTGAAGGTCTCTTTAAGATCGGTGAGGTGGTCTGTCGAAGCTCAACTTTTGACGAGCATATCATTCACATACACCTTCATATTGCGGCCGATCTGCTTCTTGAAGACCTTATTAACCAAGCGCTGGTAAGTGGCCCCTACATTTTTGAGCCCAAATGCCATGACCCTATAATAATAAAGACCACGGTCAGTAATGAAGGCAGTCTTCTCTTCATCCTCGGGTGCCATCCGTATCTGGTTATAACCAAAAAATGCATCTAGGAAGGTGAGGAGCTCATGGCCCGAGATCGCATCCACCAGCTGGTCGATCCTGGGCAAGGGGTAGCTATCTTTCAGGCAGGATTTGTTCAGCTTCTTGAAGTCGACGCACATCCTTTATTTGTTATTCTCCTTCTTGACGAGGACCACGTTCGAGACCCAGGTCAGATAATTAACCTCTCGGATGAGTCCGACTTGGAGGAGCTTGTCTACTTCTTCAGCGATCGCTTTCTGCCTCTTCGGGGCATGGTGGCGCATCTTTTTCCTTATCGGTCGGTGCCTTGGATCGACGATCAACCAATGTTCCATGACCTCGGTGTCAATCCTCGACATGTCTGCTGGGGTCCAGGTGAAGACGTCCGCATTTCTCCTGAGAAAGGCGATGAGCTGCTCCCAAACCTCGTTTGCCAAGTTGGAGCCGATCTGCACAGCGTGCTCCGAGTTTCCATCATTTAAGGACATAGAGACGAGGTCCTCCATAGGCTCGCCTCGCTCTTCAGTGAGGTCATCACGGACATCCAGGCCATCAACTAGATAAGGATCGGGCCGTTCTCCCTTATGCAGGACGATTGAGTAGCAGTATCTCGCTAGAGCCTAATCTCCTCTGACTTCTCCGATCCTGCGACTCATCGGAAACTTCATTTCAAATAATAGGTCGACACCACCATCCGAAGTGCATTTAGACCAGGTCGGTCGAGAATCGCATTATAGGCGGATGAAGTCCTCACGACCAAAAAGTTGACCTACATTTTGGCCAATTTTGGGTGTTGCCCTACCATAACAGCCAAAGTTATCATGCCTTCGACTAGTACGGTGTTGCCAGTGAATCCTACCAGCGGGGAGTTCATAGGCCCCAAGCGGCCGTCGGGTAGGGACATTTTTGAAAGGCATCATAAAATAATACGTCAATCGAGCTTCCATTATCCATCAAAATACGGCATACATTGTAGTCAGCAATATTCAAAGAAATTACAACCACATCATTATGCGGGAATTGGATCCCCTGGCCGTCCGCCTCGGTGAAGGTCACGGGCTCCATGGTCCTCTACCTCTTTATCGATCCCTCGGATCCACTGGCCTCTCCTTATTGAAGTCCCCCCGAGATAGTGTTGATGATGCCAAGAGGTGACTGATCTTCTTGCTGGTTTTCCCCACTTGGCGATAATGCCCTCAGCCGATCTTTCCGCTCTTCAGATCATCTTCGTAGGAATCGGCCAAGCCTACCTCGTCTGACGAGCTCTTCGATCTCATCCTGGAGTTGGATGCACTCAGTGTCGTGACCGTGGTCATGATGGTAAAGGCAGAACTTATTAGAATTGCGTTTGCTAGGATGGGAATGCATTCTCTTCGATCTCGAAAGTCATTCCCTAATCTCCATCAACACTTAGGTCTTCGGGGCATTGAGGGGGGCGTAGTTGTGAAATCATCGTCGGAGAGAACTCGGTGCTAGGGGGAACCTTGGCGTGCCCTTCCGTCGGGGGTTCCCTGCCTTCAAGCTTAAGGGGGAGTTTGGGCTCACCCACGACTAGGGGGAGTCCTAGAACGCGGCTAAGCTTCAGTCCACTTCCTTTCTTCGGCAGGCCTGCCTGGCCCACTGATTCGCCGCTTTCCGCTGGCTTCATCATCCTTAGCCTCGAAAGCCTTCTCTGTCCGAGCATAACTTTCGACCCGAGCTAGCATGTCAGCAAAATTCCTAGGATACTTCTTCTTCAGGGAGAACAGCAAGTCATTCTTCTAAAGGCCGCCCTTAAGGGCGGCCATAGCGACAAACTGGTCTAGGTTTTGGATCTCTAATGCAATAGTATTAAATCGGGTGACATAAGTCTGGATAGGTTTTTTCTCCTTCTGCCTAATGGCCATTAAGGAATCCGAGCCTCGGCGTGGATGCCGACTACTGATGAAGTGAGCCACGAATTATTGGCTCATCTGGTCAAATGATAAGATGGTACTCGACTTAAGCATCGAGTACCAATTCCTGGCAGCCCTCTTAAGGGTAGAGGGGAAAGCCTGGCATAAGATGGTGTCTGGCGCACCATGGAGCAACATCATTGTTCGAAAGACTTTCAGGTGGTCGATCGGATTGGTAGTCCCATTGTAACTCTCAAGCTGCGAGAGCTTGAAGTTCGGCGGGATTGGCTCCTGCATAATTTTCTGCGAAAAGGGAGGGTCAGTACAAATATCATTACCGCGAGAGGAGGAAGTGTGACGAAGATCCTCGATTCGTCGGCTCATTTCTAAGAGCCTTCGATCTAAGAGGTCTTCACGATCTTTGATCTCCAAGATTTTCTAGTAGAAAGGGTGTGAGGATTCCCCCTGGGTCGAGCCACGGTTTGAGCAGGGGCTCTCCCTCCTTTGCCTCCCCCTTCTGGGGATCGGAGGTCGGGTAGCCCAAGTCGGCCATTCCTGGGCTGGACCGCATGGCTCTAGGGAGTCCCACGCTGGTTGAGCTGGTGCCGGGATCTATCGGTGCATGGCCTGCACTGCCTCCGTGAGGCCATAAACCTGCTGGATGAGTAGGTTGAACTGCTCCGCATCCACCACGGCCACAGATGGAACCTGGGCCGCTCGGGTTGGAGTGGGAGCGGAGGGATCTGAATGGGATCGGACCACAGAAGCCGTTGAGCATCGAGTCAAAGCTCTCCTTGGAGGCATTTTCTACTGGGGAAAGAACTCCAGAGAGAAAGAAGAGAGATCTCCGAAGAGGGAAGGGAAAAATCATCGCCGAGCACTCCTTTAAGAATAAGAAAACCTTGGTGGTTCGGGGCCCTTCCTCTAGCACCAATCTATTGGTGTGAAAATTGGTCATCATCGGATCCGACTGGAGTAGAGGTGGATGAGGTCACCGTCGGGGACCTGCAAAATAAAGTCCCATCCGAAGCCGGTGGAGGGTGGCTCCGGCAGGACCGTCCGACGATCAAGTCAGCTCCGACCAAAAGGAATGGAGTGCTCGGGAATAAGTTCTACAGAGCTTAGAGAAGAAAAGAAGAGCTTAGAGCTTAGAGATCAGAGGTTAGAGTTAACATATCTGGAGGGTCCTTTATAGACAAAGCTTAATTGATGGTGACGGCCATACTGCCTGGTGGCGAGCCATCGGGGCCGCATGGAGTTCGGTACGGAGAGAAAGGCATCATCAGGTGGATAGTGATAGCCATACTGACAGGTCATAGGTCGCAAGGGGTTGGTTACGAAAAGAGTGGCGTCGCCAGTAGTGGTGGCCATGTCATCCGATTGTGGGCCGCACGGGGCTGGTTATGGAGAGAGTGGCATCGCCAGTAGTGGTGGCCATGTCGTCTGATGCAGACCGCATGGGGCTGGTTATGGAGAGAGTGGCACTGCCAGACTGGTAGTGGTGGCCATACCGCCGAGGTCCGACAGCCGTAGCTCACGAAAGCAGGTGTTGGTTGGTGGACTTAGGCATATATCAATTTCAAAGAAGTTCGAACTCCAAGAGGAGTTCGACCGAAGGGAGAGCTCGAAAGGAGTTCAACTCCTGTGGGAGTCCGAGCGGAGCTTGACCGCTGAAGAGCTCGGCCAGGGCATTACCGCTGAGGAGTTCGATCGAAGGGAGAGCTCAGAAGGAGTTCGACTCCTATGAAAATCCGATCAAAGAGAAAGCTTGGAGGAAGTTTGGCTCCTGCAGGCGTCTGGCTGGAAGGATGCGGAGAGAGTTTGGCTCTCGCGGGAGTCCGACTGAAGCTCGACCATTGAGGAGTCTGAAGGAGCTCGATCGCTAAGCAGTTCGGCTGACTGTAGGAGTTTGGCTAAAGCCCGGCCGTTGGGAGTCCGTTCGCTGAAGCTCTTTCGTGGCTACTGACCGCTTCAGGCTGAGCACCGAACTGGACTTCGACGGGGTTTAATAAAAAGTTTTTACTTTTTATTAAATTATTTATTTTCATAAAACATTTCTCCATGTAAACTTTGTGTAGGTAGTTAGAACAATTATCCACGTAAACAAGAAATATAGGCAATTATGGTTATTACCTATGAAACTTTTGCATCAAAAAATTATTTATATAAATAAATAAATAAATAAAATAAGTCGATGCTAAGTTAGCATAGGTAATGAGTTTATTACCTACAATAGATGAAAGCATGGGTAATTAGTCTTATTATTGCCTATGCTAGTTTAGCATCAGCAAATTATTTATAAAAATAAAATAATTAATAAAAAATATTTATCGATTCAAATTTAACATAGGAATAACCTTAATTACCTGCATGCGTGTTAAGCATAGAAAATTATCTTATTGACTACGTAAATTTAGCATCGGCAAAGATTTTATAAAAATAATAAAAAAAATTTGTCGATGTTAAGTTAGTGTAGGCAATGAGGTCAATTACCTACGTAAGTTGGAAGCATAGGCAATTGTTCTTATTACCTACGTAAAGTTAGCATCAGCAAATGGTTTGCCAAAAATTAAAAAAGTCACACCATCCATTATCGACGTTTTGGTGTAAATGCTGATGTTAGTTTACATTGATAATTATATTTTACGATATTTTTTTAGTAACATAGCTAATTATTCCTATTTTTTTACTATTTATTTTTTTGCGTAGCTAATTGTCATCTTTACCTATGCAAAATTTTGCATAGATAAATTTTGCATCGGCAAAACCCCTATTTCTTATAGTGATAGGTTAACCAAATCCTAGATTTAGTTTGTTTTTATTGACTCCACCACATCCTCCATTGATTTCTCCATTATTCTTTAACAGGGCAGAAAAAAAAAGCCTCTTTCATAAATTTTAGGCTCAATTTCATTATGTGGAGGTACCATAAAAGCTTCCCCTTTAATCTTAAATCAAATTTTAGGCTCAACTCCATTTTGTTGTAGGATTTCAGTAATGGTCAATTATCTATCTATACCTTTTTCATCACAAAATGCCTTCAACTAAACCAAAAGATATTCACATCCTTGGTCTATCCTTAATATCTTAATTATTTTATCTAGTTGATTCTCTATCAAATTCGCACATCATCTAAAGCAATTTAATGCCTCAGATTTATTGGAGATCAGAAAGACATGACAATAACATGTAAAATCATATGTGATGAAATAAATAGCTCCATGTCTTGTCCTCATATTTATTAGACTACAAAAGTTAGAATATAATAATCGCAATGGAAATGGGGATTTGGTTCCTTTACCAAAAGATTTTCTCATAGCCTTTCCAATAAGATAATACTCACAAGGAGGCGAATCAATTTTACTAAGGATCCTAACATTCCTCTTCGATCAATCTATTCATTCTATCTCGCCCAATCTATTCATTTTACTAAGGATAGATTATGAATCTCAACCTAGGTACATCATAGATTCAGTTATCAAATGATCGATCTTTATGCGCCTTAGCTCAATAGCCACTTGGTAGTCTAGTCTTCATCTCCATGAAGGCTTCAACAAATGCTCCATCTTCTTTCTTTATCCATAAATACAAAAAAATAATTTTTATCTATTTATAAATAAAATTTTCTATCCTTAATTTTACATCAACATCTAAAAATCCCAATCAATAGTTGGGAACACACATAGGAAGAAAAAGAGAGATACAACCAAAAAATATGAATGCATCATGGGCACCCAGCCTCTATTTGAAAATTACAATCATTGCAGATATATTCACACAATCAACCAACACAGATACATTCATAGATATATCTATCACATGGATATTTCTAGTCCGTAATCATTCATCATGCAATTTATAATAATTATATAAAGTATGATAATAAACTACTCATGTTGTTCTAATTGTGATATCATTCATGCATATGTCACTTAAGATATTTAACTTCATAGGTGCAGGACCCATCTAAGGGATTTTTATTCAGATTCAACTTTTAATCCATTGTTAATTATGAGTCAACCACATGTCATCTTATTTGAGTTAAGTTAATTAATTCTTAAACATACCCTAATCCAATTAGGTTCACAAAGATTCAATCAACTATGACTCAAATCCTAATCAAATTAGGTCAACTTTAATTGAATAAAATTTTCTAATCTAATTAGATTTATGGATCTGATCTAATCTACAATTATAAATCCTAATCTCATTGGGCCAATGAATTATAGTCAATATCAAACCCATTGCATCAAAACCCTAGTTTGTGTTTGAAGCATCTCTTTTTCATGATCTAGATTTTTCAGCTGTTGCCCAGGTATGGCTACCTAAGGGGGAAGGAGGTAAATTGGATATTTTAAAAACTAAATGACTAATATGCAGATTTAAATGATTTAAACTAAGTGATGTACACACAATAGATAATATAATCTTGAATATAAAGAGCAATGGAAAGATAAAGGATGTAAGGAATAATAACAATAAGTACAAGCACAAACATATAAATTTTATAGTGGTTCAGCGCCAAACTTAGCACCTACATCTACTCCCTAAGTATACTACTTTGGAATTCAACTATAATCACTTAAATGATTACAGTTCAATTATTTTTCTTTAGCTCACAATCCAATCCGGTTGGTTTTGACTTAGGCTTACTAACTACAACCTTTACAATGATTATTTTCAGGGCTCACAATCAACCTTGATTTTTTTTTCGGATCACCAACCAAAACCTCAAAAGCGATTATTTTTCTCCGAACTAATAATCAATCCCGATTGATTTTTATCTAGGCTCACCAATCAAATCTTTATAATATCCAACTCTAGGCTTGGATCAATCTCAAGTTTCTTATCCCAAGGAACTTGTAAACAAATAAGATATAATAATTAAAGAAGTTTAGAAAGAAAAACTCAATGAAGCCCAAAAGAAGAATTTGTTAATGAAAGGCTTGTTTGCTTTGCTCTTCTTCTTGAATGCTTGAAAGAAGTTGATGAAGCTCATCAATGCTTGTATTTTGACTTCTCTCAACTTTAGAATGATTGGAAGGATAAGGAATATTCAAAAGAATAGATCCTTCACTTCACTTAATGGCACTCTTAATGAATAAACTTGGTATAGGCTTGAAGGCTCTTGAATGTGTGTTCCAAAAGTTCTTGTTGAAGTTCTTAAATGTCCATTATATATTTCAAGGCTTTTCCACCATACTAAAACCTCTAAAGAAGCTTCATTTAATGTCCTAGCCATTGGGCACGAAAATCTAGTCATTAAAAAAAAGTTGAAGCAGAAAAATATAGTTTTAAAAAAAACTAGCTGTTACAGTGACTTAGTCGACTAACCTTCCTGACTTAGTCGACTAAGTCTCCTGCATCTCAACTTCAGTCTTTTCTATGCTTTCTGTCTTCTACAGTCTTCTGAGACATAGTCGACTAATCTCTAAGACTTAGTCGACTAAGTCTTCTAGATTTAGAATTTTTATTTTTCTATGTTTTCTATTTTTGCTATTCTCTGATACATAATCGACTAACTTCTAATCTTAATCGACTAAGATGCATGCCAAGCGTGTCATTTGATTTTTGACAGTCTTTTTTTTTTCAAATTCTTTTGTAGGCTAGACTTGCTTCCTAAACTTGATTTATCTCTCATTAACCATTCTTTTTAAGGTGTGTCAAGTCTAGTTTTTCTTCAAAATCTTTTTGATTGGTGGTACTTTATTTGATTAATGAAAGTCACTTAGAACATTATGAGCACTTGGAATTTAAATTACACATCTTCAAAAATAAAGTTAGACTTTATGACTTATACTCAAAACTCTTTGTCATCATCAAAATTAATCTTTAGGTCAACAATCTCCTCCTTTTTGATAATGACAAAACTTTTGAGTATACACTAAATAATATATAGTAAGTTTCTAAAGAATTACATATTTAAAAAGCATGAAACTACTAAACAATAAAAACATACTTTATTCTAGTTAAGGTCAAGCATATACTCAATAATAACTCTTTTTCTTTTTGATAGCATAAAAAAAATAACTCAAAAAAAGATAATTAACAAAATTAAAAAAGTAAATCTTTCTTTAATAATCCAAAAATATTAAGCTTTTTCTTAATATTATAATTGATTAAGTTCAATTTGTATTCAAAATTTGCTCCCCCTTATTATATGCCAAATTTTTTAGTTTCATTCCTTTCTTACTCTTGATACAACAGAATGAGTTCTTGTCCTTATTGAATTTTATTTTTCATAACTAAATTAATATCACATTATGAAAAGTATCACATTATGATAAGATTTTGATGTAATTTAATATGTTAAATTTATTTTCTTTATTTACCAAATTTTTTTCCTCTCATTGTCATTATAAGTATTTACTATAATTCAAGATACCAATTGAGTTTGAAAATATATTTTTTTAAGAAATTTAATTTATCAAACAAATATGTCATTGTTTCAAATTATTCTCAAACTCAAATCATAATAGTTTAAAAATTAATTTTATTCAATATATCTTCAATCATAATACTCAATTATAATAGTCATTTAGAATATCATCATCAAAATCAACAAGATAAAATATTGACTCATTTGATATGCAATTGGCTAATACTTAAATTATGCATCAATATTTCAATATACTTTCTAATTGAATGGTAGGAGCAATTATCAATTTATCAAGACCAACTTATCTTTTAGAATTTTAACTCCTTCATCTTCCATTTTATGCCTTGAGCATCCATAATTAAGATGCCATTCTTTTTTGGATTACGAGGATATCAAGCACACCTGCACTCACAAAGATCAAGTGTATTTTGGTACCTAAGTTAACTTGGATCCTTTGAGGTTAGCATCAATGGTTCCTTTTGAAACCCAAATTTGCTTGATCCTTATATTCTTATATATATTAACCCAACAATCAAATGATTTATGTCCAATTTTATTACATTTAAAATATGTAATGAATTTCTTATCTTTATTAATAAAAATTTTTGGATACCTTAGTTTTGCAAAGGAGTTAGCTTTAGATGTCATATTTTGTTTATTTATTGATATATGCAAATTTTGTGAACCAATAGAAAATTTATTTATAATTACTTTTAGTTTATTTATTTTATTTTTTAAAATTTTATTTTTTTTAACAAATTTTTTTTTTAACTAATAATTCATTCTTTTCATCTACTATGTATTTTAATCTATTTACTTCTTTTTGTAGACTCTCATTTTGTTTAATTAAGTCATCTTATTTAGTTTGCAAATCTTTTTTATCTTTTTCTAATCTATCTTTATCTTTATTCAAATTTTAATTATTTTAAGCTTTTTATTCCTTTTAGACAGTCTTTTAAAATTATTAAATAATTCATAAAATGCATCATGTAATTTATCAAAAGTAAAATCATTAGATTGATTTAAGCTTATCTCTTCATTGTGAGCCATCAAGCATGAATTTGTCTCTTCTTCACTTGAGGATGACTCTTCTTCAGAATTTGAGCTTCACTACTTTTTCAGTTAGCCAATATAGCTTTTTTCTTAATTTTCTTGATCTCTTTTTCAATGTACGATAGTTCTTTTTATGTTTTCTAAATTAATTCTTTTCTTTTTTTCTTTTTCTGAGTTCAAAATTTTTATTCTTTCTTATGATAGTTCTTTTTATGTTTTCTAAATTAATTCTTTTCTTTTTTTCTTTTTTTTAGTTCAAAATTTTTATTCTTTCTCATGAATCTCATGAACCTTCTTATAATCACCACTATTTCTTCGTCATCTTTTGAATCCTTGATAGAATCACTTGAACTTTCTTCAATGGTCGATGACTTGAGTGCAAAGATTATTTTCTTCATCTCTTCCTCCTCCATGCATTGGTTCATATTGAGCTTATGTGTCATGAGCGATCCAATTAACTCTTTCAAAGCAAACTTGCTAAGACCCTTGGCTTCTTGAATTGCCGTTACTTTTGCTTTTCAAGTTTTTGGTAAGGACCTAAGAATTTTGCATACAAGATCACTATTAGAATAGTCTTTTTCAAGACTCTTTAATTTATTTATAATTTTAGTAAATCTTGTAAATATATCACTTATTGTCTCATGAGTTTTCATTTTAAATAACTCATATTTATGAACTAACATATTTATTTTAGATTCTTTAACTTGACTTGTACCCTCATGGGTTACTTCAAGTCTATTCCAAATTTTTTTTATAGATAAACATGTTGATATTCTATTAAATTTATTATAATTTAATGCACAATATAGAATATTAATAGCTTTAGCATTTAATTGAGCTAGCTTTTTATCTAACTCATTTCAATTCTTTGTCAGTTTAGGTACGCACATGTCATTGACAATCATTATGACTGTGTGAGAAAAATTGAGTATGATATTCCACATGTCATAATCTTGTGCTTGAATAAAGATTCTCATTCTAGCTTTTCAATAAGTATAGTTGGTGCCATTGAAAAAATGAGGTCTAATGGTTGAGTGTCCTTCACTCAACAAAGAGTTAAATGGGTCAGCCATAAGATCTTTAACTCTAGAATAAAAAAAAAAATTAGAGCACCTGCTTTGATACCAATTGTTGCTTAGGTATGGCTATCTAAGAGGAAAGGTGAATTAAATATTTTAAAAACTAAATGACTAATATGCAGATTTGAATGATTTAAACTAAGTGATGTGCACACAATAGATAATATAATCTCGAATATAAAAAGTAATGAAAAGATAAAGGATGTAAAGAATAATAACAATAAGTACAAGCATAAATATATAAATTTTATAGTGGTTTGGCGTCAAACTCAGCACCTACGTCCACTCTCCAAGTATACCACTTAAAAATTTAACTATAATCACTCAAATGATTATAGTTCGATTATTTTTCTTTGGCTCAAAATCTAATCCAGTTGATTTTGACTCAGGCTCACCAACTACAATCTTTATAATGATTATTTTTGGAGCTCACAATCAACCTAGTTGATTTTTTTTGGATCACCAACCAAAATCTTACAAGCGATTATTTTTTTCCGAGCTAACAATCAATCTAGATTGATTTTAACCTAGGCTCACCAATCAAACCTTTACAATGTTCAACTCTCGGCTTGGACCAATCCCAAGTTTCTCATCCTAAGAAACTTGTAAATAAATAAGATACAATGATTAAATAAGTTTAGAAAGAAAAACTCAATGAAGCCCAAAAGAAGAGTTTGTCAATAAAAGGCTTGTTTGCTTTGTTCTTCTTCTTGAATGCTTGAAAGAAGTTGATGAAGCTATTCAATGCTTGTATTTTGACTTTTCTCAACTCTAGGATAATTGGAAGGATAAAAAATATTCAGAAGAACAGATCCTTCACTTTACTTAATGGCACTCTCAATGAATAAACTTGGTGTAGGTTTGAACGCTATTGAATGTATGTTCCAAAAGTTCTTCTTGAAGTTCTTAAATATCTTTTATATATTTCAAAACTTTTTCACCACACTAAAACCTCTGAAAAAGCTCCATTTAATACCCTAGCCATTGGGCATGAAAATCTAGCCATTGGAAAAAAGTTAGAACTAAAAAATTATAGTTCTGAAAAAACTAGCCGTTATAGTGACTTAGTCGACTAATCTTCTTGACTTAGTCGATAAGTCCTCTGCACCTCAACTTCAATCTTTTCTATGCTTTCTGTCTTCTACAGTCTTCTGAGATATAGTTGACTAACCTCTGAGACTTAGTCGACTAAGTCTTCTGGGTTCAAAATTTTTATTTTTTGTGCTTTTTATTTTTGTTGTTCTCTGATACATAGTGAACTAACTTCTAATCTTAGTCGACTAAGATGCGTGCCAAGCATGCCATTTAGTTTTTGATAGCTTTTCTTTTTTAATTTTTTTGTAGGCTAGACTTGCTTTCTAAACTTGATTTATCTCTCATTAACCATTCCTTTTAAGATGTGTCAAGTCTAGTTTTCCTTCAAAGTCTTCTTGATTAGTGGTACTTCATTTGATTGACGAAAGTCACTTAAAATATTGTGAGCACTTGAAATTTAAACTAGACATCCTCAAAAATAAAATTAGATTTTATAACTTATACTCATAACTCTTTGTCATCATCAAAATCAATCTTTAGGTCAATATCAGCCACCCACATGCCTAGTTCAGGAACCATGATGGGATGCCCCACCATGATTTACATCCAATCTATGGTGGCCAGCCTGCGGTCTTGGGTGTGTGCATCATATGCAATAATCCAATGTCCTGTGCACGCATCACATGCACAAAGCTACAATTCCATAAAAAATTCAGATCACAAGATCTTGCCTAAACTTGTCATACAAGTCTTAAAGTAATGGAATTACATGCTAGGGTTTGATCATGGATAAAATAATTTTTATTCTTGGCAAAAGATGCAACAAATCAGCAATTAAACATTATGTAAAAATTTAGATTTTAACATATTATGAATTAGATCTAATCTATATCACAATAATAACATGATGTTTGATTGAATCAACCAAGGACGGCTCTAATACCACTGATGGGATTTAGATATGCAGCAAAAAATAGATTTTAAAATTTTTAAAATATGCATCAACAATTGATTGCAAAGGATCTGAACCTCAATCGCAAAATTATTTTGATGATGTCAATCAAACGTAAACCAAACAGCAAATAGATGAGACAGAAGAGATAATTTATGTTGTAGGAAGATCAGAAATGTTCGCTGATTGGGTTTCGTGAGGCATCCAAGTATGTGCCCTTCAATCGTAATCCACATAGGTCTTGATCAAGGACTCCCTAATTTGGATTTACTAGATTTTCTTCTCAATAAATTTAGCAACACCTCCTTTCTTTGCCTCACCAATGCTTGGTGTAAGGCTCTCTCCTTTCTTCTCTCTCTTGGGTGTGGAGAACCCTTGGCTCTTAAATCTCCTTAGATCCAACTTTTTGATCTCTCAAGTGCACTAAATCCCTTGGCCCTTTAGTCCTTTTTATAGACCTAAGTCATGACTTAACAAGAACTCATGATACGAGTCTGACTCCCCTCAACTGCCCAACTCTTGGCTATATCAAAACCCTAGAAGCATTAAGAAGTTTTGAAATGCAACCAACTTTTGGCATGTAACCACTTCTTAAGAGGGGCATGGGTTATCCTTTCATGTGAAAAAATAAAAGGGGGCAGGGAGAAGGGCATGTGAAACTCCTTTCATGCATTAGATAATACTCCTACAGAACAAGGCTACGACAGCAATTTGTAACCGCTGTCGTAGTCTAAAAAATTCTTACCATAGGCTATGGCAGCGGTTAACTAACTGCTGCCACTGCTGCCATCACTATAGGTCTATGGTAGCGATTATTATAGTAATTATGGGAACCACTACCATAAAGAGCTTATGATAGCAGTTTCATAACCACTGCCATAGGTCGAGCTATGGCAGCAGTTCTATAACTGCTGTCATAGATCGAGATATGGCAATGGTTACGGAACCATTGTCATATCTCAATCTATGGCAGCGATTATAGAACTGCTATCATAGATCTAATGCAGCAGTTCCATAACCGCTGCCATAGGTTAATGGTAGCAGTTGGCACGTAACTTACTATCTCACTTGGCATTCCTACAGCAGTGATTTTGCAACTACTATCGTAGCTTTTGAATAATAAAATAATATAAAATTTTTAATTTTTTATATATTTTATCTGATAAATATAGAGATATATATAACATAATAAAAAATATAAAAAAATATTAAAAATATAAAAATATTTTGAAATGCTTAAATTTTATTATTGAATAAAATTTATTATAATATTTTAAAAAAAAAATGCATCAAAAGTTTTCTAAATGTACGTCATCGTTGTCACCTGGAGATGGAGCATGAGCTAGAGGAGCTGGAGTTGGAGCTAGAGCTGGAGGAGTTGGAGCTAGAATGTCGGCCAATATGTTCTCAAGGCCCGTGAAGTCTGCTCTAAAATACGTGCTAAGCCTCATCATCATGGCACTCAGGATACCCTCTAGATGAGATGTATGCTCCTCAGCATGAGCAGCCCGTGCCATAGCCTGATCTATCCACACTGTAGCTTGAGCTGCCTGCGCCAACACCTCCTCAAGCTACTAAGAGATGCTCATCTTAGACCAGTAGCTCATTGGCGTATGTTCGAACCTACATCGGATCCTCCCAGAGTGCTCAGGCCTCAAGACCTAAAATAGATGGTCATAGAGGCCAGAGCTATCTAGGCCCACGCTCGCGAATGCATCAAATTGCTCTTATAATTATAAATTTAAATAAAATTTTATAAAAAATGCTATAATACTGATAATATATACTAATATATTTATTACTTATAAAAATTCTTTCAATCATGGCGTTCATCGGCCTGCCCTTCTTATCTGTACAGTTGGATCGAAAGATCTCGCTATGACTGGACATCACTCCATCTCTCATCAGCTATAACAATGGATCAGTTTATTAGAAATATAAAAAAAAATATTAATTTAATTTATCTAATAATATTTAGAATTCATTACCTCTCTATGCATACGACTGGCCATAGACTCACGGTCTAGAGTGTGCATGTACTCTTAGGCTGCTCGGTTCTTCTGATTCTGATGGAAGATAGCCTAACAAGTATTCAAATAAATAATAAATATTTAAATATAATTTTAAGTATATTAAAAATATAAAAATTAAAATTTTTATCTCAAACTCTTAGTTTCTCCAATGTCTAACCATCTCCTCTCACTGACTTAGGGGACAATCCTATATCCAAGGAGCAAGCTCTTCTGGAGTATCTCATTAGTGCTCGAGCCATCTTCTATGGAGCTTGACTTTGTAGCTCCGATACAACTCTTCAATCTTCTTCAGTCGGGCATCTCGAGCCCTCTCGTGATCTAAAAAGTTGTACCTCCTCTATACAAAGTTATCAAAAGTCAGTTATCAAATTATTCTAATCAAATAAAGTATAAATATATTAAATGCATATATAATTAAGATATACTTATCTATATCTCCTTTCATATTCGATTTCTGATACCAGCATCCATCAATCGTTAGTCTATAGGCAATATCGGAATGATGTCGGACCGTCTTACAAGCACTCCAAAAAATAAATGCATCTTCCATACGGTCTCCCCTACTGGCCTTCCCTCCTCATTATACTGCACCATCACCTAATGCTGGTGGTTTCACATATGTGGCATGCATGTGGGACCTAAAATATCCTACTGAATGATGCACCTACAATGAAAATATGTTATGTAAATATATAAATATATAAATACTATATAAAAAATAAATATATAATGTAATATAATAAAAATGTACACTCAGATACTGGTATCGAAGCATGTATTGAAGATGTGACTGATGGTGGAGGCTCAGATATCGATGGAGTAGATATCGATGATGGAGTAGATGTTGATAGTGGAGTAGATGTCGATGATGGAGTAGATATCGATGGTGGAGTAGATGCTGATGGTCCTTGAGCAGCCGATGCAGAGGTAGATGGAGTATGCTCTGACTATTCCTCAGATGCCGAGCTTCGTGTAACCTACCAAGAGGCGGGGGTGAAAGCTAGATGGCATTTCAGTGCCATTGTGATTTACAATGTTAATAAATATTAATCAATATAACATATTAAATAATAATATTAGTATAGCATCAATAAATAGACTCTAATATTTATACCAGAATGTTGAAGTCATTTGTAATACCCCGACCTTATATAGAATTTTTTGGTTATATATTATTTCTTTGGTATTAGCTTAAGTTTCTAAGATTGATCTTGTAGGCCACTTAATCTTAGTTATAAACTATTTTTAATTAAACTTACTTTACCAAAATTTATTGAAATTATTTGAGTATAAATTGTGACTACTCATTTCGAGTCCCAAAAATTTTCTAAGTTTGAAAACTAGCATCTATAAGAAGGGCTATATAAAATATGCATTTTCTTGGAATAAAAAATCTTGATAATTAATCTCTAGATGTTGGTGAGTCAATAAGTAATTTTTAATGAATTTTAGAGACTCTTTAACCTATTCATTCTAAATCAAGAAAGTTTTAAAAGTTTTGGATTTGGATAATTTAAACTAGAACCCAAATTTTAGTTTCTTATTCTTAAGGATTTTGATTTTTTTGATATTTTTATTGATTCCAAGTAGAGGGATATTTCTTATTTATATTTATATTTTAAAGTTAACTTAAAAAAATATATAAATAAGCTGAGATTTGAGTAAAGCTATGAACAGAGTTTGAAGAATAAAATTTTGAAACTCTGGAATTCGAGCTGATCCAAATTAAAATCGAGCCGGTTCGAGTCTTAAGCTATAAAATGAGTTTTCTATTTTTCTGAGAGAGCCAGCTTGATTTGGCATCAAGCTAACCCAACTAGCATTCAAGCTAGCCTGATTTGGAGTTGAGCCAGCTCTATAGAATGAGTTTTCTATTTTTCTGAGAGAGCCAGCTTGATTTGGCATCAAGCTAACCTGACTGGCATTTGAGCTAGTCCAATTTGGAGTCAAGCCGAGTCAGCTGAAAAAGGATTATACTTGGTCTATTCATTAATCATTGTTTAGAAGATTATTCTTTAAAATTTGGAGCAAAAAACTATGCTTTGAAAAATCTCCAACTTTTAAGAAAAACTCTATCAAATTTTTGGTAGGAATTATATATCTGATTTACCCCCTTAGACATCTTCATTAGGCTTACTAGGTTGGCGCATCCATCCTATACACTGATCATGACCTCAATTTTGGATTGTGACATCATCGCCTAGTGGCATCTATAATATGGACATCATCATCGATACGGCATGGCCCAAGATCGTCCATGACCACCGACACGATACGACCCAACCCAGAATCCACCAGCATGTTCCAGAACTAGTCGATAGGGTTTCTCTTATCCGTCGGCACGATCCATGATTGATGGATAATAATAATTTTTATAATAAATATTTATAATTTTTATTATAAAAATTATAATTAAATATTAATATAAATATTATAAATAATAAATAAATAATGCTATAAAATTTTTAAAAAAATCATACCTATGGCTATAGAGAGGGATCACATAGAGAGCTCTAAGGGTCACCGGCAATGATGCTAAAGAAAGACAACGATACTAGAGATCACCTATGAAATGATCGAGATAGATAGTGAGTTAGAAGAGAGAAGAGAGAAAAAGAGAAAGAAGAGAGAGAGAGAGAAAGAGGAAAGAGAGAGATATAGTAGGAGGGAGGGAGGGTCGAGGGAAGAGGAGGAGGTGGTGGAGCCAACGATCGGACTGATCGAGGAAGAAGGGGGAGGAGGGGGCTTGGGCTGAGGGAAGAGAAGAGAGAGAGAGAGAGAGAGAGAAGAGAGAGAGAGAGAGAGAGAGAGTAGGGAGGGGTCGGGGCAGCGGTCAGGCCGAGGAAAGAGAGGAGAGAAAGAGGTGATCGTAGTCGACGGCCAAGAAAAAGGGAGAAGGAGGAGGAGGGGGTGCACGGTGATGGGGAGGTCAAGGGGTGGGTTGCGGGCTGAGCGGAGGAGGTAGGGTGTGGGTGGCAGCCCGATGAAGGAGTCGCAGGCCTAGGCTAGGGAAGAAGGGAACGGGGGTGCACAGTGATGAAAGGCCGGGGGTGGGCTGCGAGTGGACCAGAGCGGGGGCGGGGGTGTGGGTTGCAGGTGGCAGCCCGACGAAGGAGCCACAGGCCAAGGCCGAAAAAGAAAGGGAAGGGGGTGGCATGGTGATGGGGAGGTCGGGGGGTAGGCTACAGGCGGAGCCGAGGGGGGCCGTGGGTTGCGGGCGGCAACCCGGTGGAGGAGCCATGGGCCTAGGCTGGGGAAGAAGGGGAAGGAAAGGGAGGAGGGGGAGGTGGCGGCGCCAACTAGGGAAGAAGGGGAGGCGCAGGTGGAGGCGGCATCGATCGGGGGACCAATAGGAGGCAGAGGAGGAGGTAGCACTGATTGAGGAAGAAAAGGGAGGGATGAGGTCTTACCGACAGCAGAAAAAAAAGGAGAGAGAGAACAATCGACAAAGAGAAAAAATAATTTGGGGGTTGGCAGCTAAAAATAACCTAATTTATGGCAGCAATGTTGGAACCACTGCCATAGGTATCAGAATTCGAGCCAACCCAAGTCTCAGGCTGCAAAAATGAATATTTTATTTTTTTGAGTAAGCCAGCCCGATTTGAAATCGAGCTAATCCAGCTGACAATCAAGTCAATCCAATTTGAATCTGAGCTAGCTCGATCAGTGAAAATAGATCTATGGCAGCGGTTTTCATTAACCAATACTGTAGATTAAACTATGGCAGCGATTCTTTGTAACTGCTGCCGTAGTCTCAACTTATTACAGTGATTAGTTATAACTGCTATGATATATTTTTTCATATTTTTACTCTAAATATTATATAATTTTAAAATTTAATATCTATCTTCATCATTCATTATCTAAATAATTATCATTAGAGTATCGTCACAAAAGGCCATCTTGATCCGATGGCCCTAGCTTCATCGATCAAAAAATTTTAATTTCAACAACCATGAACGATGATGTGATGATCTAATAGATGGAGATCTTTGATGTATCCAAAAATCTACAACGATGATCTCGATGATATTTGTAGCATACTATCAAAGTTTTACTTCAATCAGATATCGTTATTATGGTCAATTTAGTATTGAGTTATTTCGACCGTTAAATGAGAAACGAGTGATCAAAGGACCAGACAGCATCCATCCATAAGATAATTTTTTAGATAAATGATCTTGACTACTATTTTAATAATTTTTATGATGATGATTGTAAAATTTAAATCATGAATTTAAGAATGATTTAAAACTATACGTCGCTTGATATCCATTCTTAAACTCTATTGATAATTATGCTCGTGCTTTTGCAAAATCTACTTAACGTGAATGGTTCTCACAAAAATAATTTAAATTTTATAATCATCATCATAAAAATTATTAAAATAATAGTCAAGATTATTTATCTAAAAAATTATCTTATAATTGGATGCCGTCTGATCCCGTGATCACTCATTTCTCATTTAACGGTCGAAATCATCCCATGCTAATTGATCTTGATAATGATATCTGATTGAAGTAAAACTTTGATAGTATACTATAAACATCATCGAGATCATCTTTGTAGATTTTTGGACATATCAGAGATCTCCATCTTCATCATTTGTGATCGCTGAAATCAAATTTTTCTGATCGATGAAGCAGGGCCATCGGATCAAGATGGTCTTTTATAATGACACTCTAATGATAATTATTTAGATAATGAATGGTGAAGATGGGCATTAAATTTTTAAATTATATAATATTTAGAATAAAAATATAAAAAAATATATCGCAGCGGTTATGACTAACCGCTGTAATAGATTGAGCCTACGATAACGGTTACAAAGAACTGCTGCTATAGTTTAATCTACGACAATGATTAATCCTAACCGCTGCCATAGATTGGACCTATGATAGTGGTTAGGATTAATCGCTAACGTAGATTCTATTGTAATGATTTCGAAAATTGCTATTATAGTATGTGCTGCCATAGCCCTTTTCTGTAGTAGTATAAGATGGCATGAGGGATAAGAGGGCATGAGGGATTTAGAAGAGAGAGAGGGTCTGGAATCATTCTTTGAGTTGGCCTTTGACCAATCAAAGGTAGCTAGGAATCCATATTTAAGTTTGTCTTTGACTAGTCAAAGCCCAATAACTAGGAGTTCATATTAATTAGGGATTAGGGTTTAGACATATGCTAGCATACTTATCTTAAATCCATTAGGATTTCAACCAAATCCTTATTGAATTAGGATTTCTCAAGCCTGATAAAAAATTCTAGATCAATTTTCTTTTATGTATGATCCATTAGATTTTACATCTAGCCAGCAATAGGTCCGGCTCATGTGCACCTAATCCAATTAGAACCTTTCTAATTAATTAGATCCAAGACATATTGAACCCAAGTGGATCAATTAATTAGAACTTCTAATTAATTACCAAATTAAATTCTTTAATTTATTGAAACCTATAAGTCAAGATTTACAGCCAGCAATGTGTTATGACTATCCAAAATATGTGAAATTTGGCAAAATACCAAAATATCCTTCTATGGCGAGTTATCGTGCAATTCAATTCTTTGATCATACAACATCTCAAACAGACCATGGGCATAAAATCATATCAAGCCTAAATACCAATCCATATATATCTCGATCTGATGATGATGATCCACTTGATGAATCATTAAATACTCTTTCTAATGTTCATCCTGCTCTAGCCAGAGACTCTCTGAGTCATCATCCTGTGAGACCACATAGGAGTTCTTTCCTCTTACAAGGAGTGATCGATTTCTTATTGACCACTCATAATCTCCATGCATATTTCACTATACCTAAAACATCCCATATATATCTCAAAGAGTCATGCTAGGATATAGACTAAAGGATAGATCCATATGCATAAGGTATCATGGTGATCTTAAGTCTAAAGATCACTTGTACCACTCTCACTGGAGAACCATCTTTTGACATGCTTGTAAGGCTCCATCAGATGTTCTCTCTATGGATTAATTTAGTGAACTCATTCTCTAATGAGCACCTACATCCTTGTATTAGTGTCCCTACACAAGTGATTGTGAGAATAATTACCTTCTCCATCAAGCATACATAGAACGTACCAGTCTTATGAGCATCATCAATCTCCAACTCAATGATTCTATGACTGAAAATATTTTAGATTGGGCCTATCAAGATTTTAGGTCTCACTAACATGATCTCATCATGACCCTAAAACCATTATCTTAATTTATGGGATTCATCATAATTGTAATTAAGTCATAATTAGATAATCAGATACAGTAAATGATGAAACAAAATGCCTCATATATAAAATAATCAATATCATGTACATGAGTAGGAAGATCATATAAAAAAGCTCCATCGCATTATCCATGTGATTGACTTATAAGACATCATTCCTTCAATCTCCTGCTATTACTAAAGCCAATCACCTTGTACCTGATGCTCATGTAATCAAGGTAACTATCAAACTATTACTATGATAAGGTCTTAGTGAATGGATCTACTATGTTATTTTTTATTTCAACTCACTCTATGATCACATCTTGAATGAGGTGGAAGTGCCTTAGGATATGCTTAGGCTTCTGGTGAGATCTTGGTTCTTTTGTCTGAAAAATAGTTTGAGCATTGTCACAACAAAGTGACATGGGGTGCTCAATCTCTGAAACCTCATCCAACTCAGTGATGAACTATTTTATTTAGCGGTTTTCTTAGCAACCATACTCAGAATAATATATTCTAGCTATATAATCGAGTTAGATATAGTCGGCTATTTGGAACTTTTATAATGCACTGCTCCTCTAATGCTTTCCAAATACTTGAGAATGTTTTCATAGCTTTCCAATGATTCTCTCCTAGATCGATCTGAAATCTACTAGTTATGCCCAAAGCATAAGCTATATCAAGCCTGATATATAACAGCTGAAGCATAAAAGATTGTCTCATCCTCTCTTTCTTCAAGTATCTTAGGAGATATCTTCTTAGAGATATATACACCATGACTCATGGGTAAGTAAACTCTTTTACACCTATCCATGTTGAACCTCTTCAATACGAGATCTATGTATCTAGACTGGGACAAGCCTAGTATGCTTTTAGATCTGTATCTATAGATCTTAATACCAAGTATATAGGATGCTTCACCCAACTCTTTCATGGAAAACTTCTATGATAACCAAGTCTTGACCAATTATAATATCAGAATATCATTCCCAATGAGTAGTATGTCATCTACATATAGAACCAAAAAGATAACAACACTCCCACTTGTCTTCTTATACATACACAATTCATCCATATTTTTGATAAAGCCAAACAATTTGACTGTCTCCACAAAATGGATGTTCCAAATCTTTGATGCTTGCTTTAATCTATAAATAAATTTTCTTAGCTTGCATATTTGATTTGCCCTCCCACTAGAGATAAATCTTCTAGCTGATATGCAGCTATAGCAAGCAAAATCCAAATGAACATATCTATTAGTAGCCTATTGGGTCATACCTTCAAGCACATCAACCAAAGTCTATACTTGGTTTGTATACATGGAGTCTATTTCAGATTTCATGGTTTCATGCCATCTGTCAGAGTCTCTACTCATGACTACTTCTAAATAGGTTATGGGATCATCATTCTCAATGATGTTTTGCTCGTTGTTATTTTCAATGATAAATCCATATCTGAGTGGTACATTACATACTTTGTTTAACCTTCGAAAAGAAGGTGTATGTTGTGGTTATGCCTTATCAATGGGTATATCTGGTCAAAGATCAACTTGTGGATTCTCCATAGATTTTTGTAGGATAGATTGTAGGTCTTAAACTTCACCAAGTTAAATTATCCTCATACTGCCCCCTTCTCGGATAAACTTTTTTTCAAAAAAGTAGCATGCTTACTGACAAACATCTTTTATTTAGTAGGATGATAGAAGTAGTATCCCATTTTCTCCTTAGTATCCTACAAATCTGCACTTATCTGATCTAGCACTAAACTTATGTACATCAACTCTTTTCACATAAGTCGAGAATCCCATACTTTTAAATATTTGAGGTTTGGCATCTTTCCTTTTCATATCTTATATGGAGTGCTAGTAAAAGATTTAGATGGTATCTTATTTATAATATATGTGGTAGTTTCTAGGATGACATATCCCCAGAATATCATGAAGCACATCATGGATCGTATCATATCTAATAAAGTATGATTTTTTTTTTTATGATACTATTTAATTATGGTGTGTAAGGAGATATCCATTCAAAGAGATTTTTTTTTTGGATGATCAAGAAATTTACTTAAGTATTTACCCCCTCGATTAGATCGAAGAGCTTTAATATTTTTATAAATTTATTTCTCAACTATACTTTAATATTTCTAAAATTTATCAAAAGCTTCAGATTTGTATTTCAGTAAATACACATATCTAAATCTGGATAAATCATCCATGAAGGTGATGAAGTAGAAGTGTCCTCCTCTAGCCTAAGTTGTCATTGTCCCACAAACGTCTATATACACAAGGCCCAACAAGTTGCATGCCCTTTCCCCATGCCCGATAAATTGGGTCTTGGTCATCTTATCCATGAGACAAGATTCACAAGTTCTATATGATTCAAAATTATATAGATAAAAGAATTCTTCTTTGAATAACTTATTTATCCTTAACTCACTAATATAGCCAAGTCAACAATGCCAAAGATATATGACATTCACATCTTCTCTCTTTTTTTTTTAATTTTTATCAAAATAAAAAATATTTTTATTGAGTGATAGAAACATGAGACCATTATCAATATATCCATAGCTATAAAATTCATCAAAATAAGAAATAAAGCAACCTTTGCTCTTAACATTAATTTCCAAACTATGTTCTAATAATAAAGAAATAGAAATAATATTTTTGATAATTTTAGGCATATAATAACAGTCTACTAGTTCAAAATCATGCTAGAAGGCAACTCTAGCAAATAGATTCCTACAGCTTTGGCCTAGATGGACTCTCCACTAGTGCCAAGCAACTCGAAGTCATCTTTATTTGGCTTCCTTATTTCTTGTAGTCCCTACAATGACTTGTGTAAGTGAGAACCATAGGCGATATTCGATACCCAAGAATCTGAAGCTGAAGAGCTCAATGATAAATTAGTCTATATTATATACAAACCTTTATCAAATGCAACCTTTGCATCCTACTACTGCTTCACACCTACAAGATAAATCTTATATTTCCTCTTCCAATGTCCTTCTTTATTGCAATGAAAATAGGTACCTTTAGTGGAGATATTCTTCACCTTCTTCTTAGTGATGCTGGCCTTAGGGTTCAACTTTTTTTTTTCTTTGAACTCTTCTTGCTTGACTTCTTTTTGGCAAGCCTATCCACCACAAGAATTAATGGAGCCCTTTGCACTCTTAAAATAGCTCTTAGTTATCTTCAACATGTTGAGCAGCTCTGGTGGATTGATATTCAATTTATTCATATGGAAGTTAATGATAAATTGAAAGAAGAAATCAGGAAGTGATTGTAGGATCAAATTTTGGCTAAGCTCACCATACATAATGAAACCCAACTGACCTAATTGTGTGATCAAGTTAATCATCTTGAGCACATGGGTTTGCATGGATGTGCCCTCACTCATCCTTTCACAGAATAACTACTTGGATATCTTATATCTAGTAGTTTTACTTGACTCTCCATACAACTCTTTCAAATTGAGAAGTATGGACTGGGGATCCATACTCTAATGTTGCCTCTATAACTCATTGCTCATAGAGGCCAATATGATATATTTGACAATCGTACTATCATCCTGCCACATCTTGTATATGGCTCTTTTCTCCTCTGTAGCATCATTCTCGATCAGATTGGGATCAGAAGCATCCAAGATATAAGAGACTTTATCCGAGGTAAGAACTATTCTCAGATTCCTTAACCAATTCATATAGTTTGGTCTAGTCAATTTATTGGCATCAAGTATGTCGTGCAGTGATAGTGAGGATGCCATGATGTAGATGAATCTATAAAGTAAGAACAAAATATAAGTTGACTAGACATGATGACATATATAATTAGATGAGGTATTTTGTCTAATCATCATCCACTTATTGGTAAATTTCATAGCCCTCTAGTATGAAAAATGAAAAATTCTGTCGTTAGATATCTTAGTGAGCTTGAAATCCCAATTCCTCATAAAAGCCTTATATGTGGATAGTACAACAAACTTTTATAAGTTCAAGGATAGGTAACTCTTACTAATTGCATCTCATGCTACTCCTAATATATCTTTTGCCTCTAAAATGCTTGTAGCTTTGTGGATAGCACAACAAACTATATAATTTCAGTTAAGTCATATCCTTCATTCTCATATGATCATATCTGAATAATACTATCCTTGTGGATAGCACAACATAGCAGCACCTTTCAAATATGCCATAAGCATCACTATGCACTAGGTCAATATTATATCAAGCCCTATAGTATGCCTTGTAGATAGCACAACAAACTCACTACAGTTTTTGAAATACTCTATTAGGTTAGCATGAAGGATGGCATGAGTAATGTTCTTAACACTTTGCCATTATGACTTAATATAATTTTTAATAAGGGATTTCTGTCTCATGCACATTCAAAACATGTATATGTCCATCGCAGGTAGTATATACATCTAACTACCAGCATAAAAGAGCATATAATAATATCGGATGGTTATGGACTTTTCTAGTGTAATACACCTAAGCCACTTGGATGGATTACGGGTCTCATCCTAGGTGTATCATAGATTCAGCCATCTCATGGTCAATCTTTATGCACCTCAGCTCTAGCCGCCCAGTAGTCCCATCTTCATCTCTATGAAGGCTTCAATTAATGCTCCATCTTCTTTATTTATCCATAAATATAAAGAAATAATTTCTATCTATTTACAAACAAAATTTTCTATCCTCAATTTTACATCAACATATAAAAAGTCTCAATCAATGGTTTAGAACATATATAGGAAGGAAAAGAAAGATATAGCCAAAAAATATGAATGCATCAGGGGCACCCAGCCTCTATTTAAACATTACAACTATTCCAAATACATTCATACAATCAACCAACATAGATACATTCATAGATACATCCATCACATGGGTGTTTCTAGTCCATACCTATCCATCATGTAATTTATAATAATTATATAAAGCATGATAATAAACTACTCAAGTTATTTTAATTGTGATATCATCCATGCATATGTCACTTAAGATGTTTAAATTCATGGGTGCAGGACCCATCTATGATTTTTTATTTGAGTTCAACTCTTGATCCAATGTCAATTATGAGTCAACCACATATCACCCTATTTGAGTTAAGTTAACCAATTCTTAAACAAACCTCAATCCGAATAGGTTCACAAATATTCAGTCAACTATGACAAGAGTCCTAATCAAATTAGGTCAATGATAATTAGGTCAACTTTAATTGGACAAAATTTTCTAATCTAATTAAAATTATGAATCTGATTTGGTCTACAATCATAAACCCTAATCTCATTAGGCCAATGAATTGTAGTCAATATCAAATCCATGCATCAAAATCCTAGTTTGTATTTGAAGCATCTCTCTTCTATGATCTAGATTTTTCAGCCACCTACATGCCTAGATCAGAATCCACGATGGGATGCCCCACTATGATTTACGTCCAATCTATGGTGGTTGGCCCTGGGTCTTGAGTATGTGCATCACATGCAACAACCATATGTCCTATGCATCACATGCATAAGACTGTAATTTCATGAAAAATTCAGATCACAAGATCTTGCCTAAACTTGTCATACAAGTCTTAAAGCAATGGAATTACATGCCAAGATTTGATCATGGACAAAATAATTTTTATTCATGGCAAAAGATGCAATAAATCAGCAATTAAACATCATGTGAAAATTTAGATTTTGATATATCATGAATTAGATATAATCTATATCACAACAATAACATGATGTTTGATTGAATCAACCAAGGATGGCTCTTATACCACTGATGGGATTCGGATACATAGCAAAAAATAGATTTTAAAATTTTTAAAACATGCATCAATAATTGATTATAAAGGATCCGAATCCCAATCTCAAAATCATCTTGATAATATCAATCAAACATAAACTAGACAACAAATAGATAAAAGAGGAAAGATGATTTACCTTGCAGGAAGATCAAAATTGCCTACTGATTGGTTTTCTTGAGGCACCCAAGCATGTTCCCTCCAACAGTGATCCATACAGGTCTTGATCAAGGACTCTTCTTAATCTGGATTCGCTAAATTTTCTTCTCAAAAAATTTAGCAGCACCTCCTTTCTTTACCTCACCAACTCTTGGTGTAAGGCTCTCTCATTTCTTTCCTCTCTTGGCCATGTAGAAACCTTGGCTCTTAGATATCCTTAGATCTAATTTTTTGATCTCTCAAATGCACTAAATCCCTTGGCCATTCAACCCTTTTTATAAACCCAAGTCATGACTCAACAAAGAGTCATGATAGGTGTCTGACTCCCCTCAACCGCCCAACTCTTGGTTGTGTCAAAACCCTAGAAGCATTATTAAGAAGTTTTGAGACGCAACCAACTTTTGTAACCACTTCTTAAGAGGGGCGTGGGTTATCTTTCATGTGAAAAAATAAAAGGGGGCATGGAGAAGGGCACATGAAACTCCTTTCATGCATTGGATTAGATGGCATGAGAGATAAAAGGGTATGAGGGATTTAGGAGAGCGAGGGCATGGAGTCCTTCTTTGAGTTGGCTTTTGACCAGTCAAAGGTGATTAGGAATCCTTCTTTAAGTTTGTCTTTGACCAGTCAAAGCCCAATGACACTAGGAGTCCATATTGATTAGGGATTAGGGTTTAGACATGTGCTAGCATGCTTGACCTAAACCCATTAGGATTTCAACTAAATCCTTATTGAATTAGGACTTCTCAAGCCTAATAAAAAATCCTAGATCAATTTTTTTTTCGTGTGTGACCCATTGAGTTCTACATCTAGCTAGTAGTAGGTTTGACTCATGTGCACCTAATCCAATTAGAACCTTTCTAATTAATTAAGTCTAAGATATATTGAGCCCAAGTGCATAAATTAATTAGAATTTCTAATTAATTATTGAATTAAACTCTTTAATTTATTGAAATCTATAAGTCAAGATTGATGTTTAGCAATGTATTATAACTATCTAAAAGATGTGAAATTTAGCAGAATGCCAAAATATTCTTCTATGGCGAGTTATCATATAATTTAATCCTTCGATCATACAATATTCCAGATAGGCCATGGGCATGAAATCACGTCAAGCCAAACACCTATCTATTTGTATCTCGATGATAACTTGGTTGATGAATCATTAGAAACTCTTTCTAATATTCATTTTGCTCTGGCTATACTCTTTAAGTTATCATCCTATGAGACTATATAGGATATTCTCTCCTCTTATAAGGAGTGACTGATTCTTATTGACTATTCACAACCTCCATGCATACTTCACCATATCCAGAACATCCTATACATATCTCAGAGAGTCATGTTAGGATATGGACCAAAGTATGTATCCATATGCATAAGGTACCATGGTGATCTCAAGTCTAAGGATCACTTGCACCATTTTTACTGAAAAACCATCTTTTGACATGCTTGTAAGGCTCTATTAGATGTTCTTTCTATCGATCAATTCAGTGAACTCATTCTCCAATGAGCACCTACATTCTTGTATTAATTTTTTTGCATAGATGATTGTAAGATCAATCATCCTCTCCATCAAGCATATATAGAAAATACTAGTCTTACCGACATCATCAATCCCTGACTCGATGATTCTATGACTGAAAATATTTTAGACTAGGGCTATCAAGATTTTAGGTCATATTGGCATGATCTTATTATGGCCCTAAAATCATTGCCCTAATCTATGGATTTCATCATAATGTTAATTAAGTCATAATGAGATAATCAAATACCTCAAATGACGAAATACAATGCCTCATATGTAAAATAATTAATATCATATACATGAGTAGAAAGATAATATAAAAAAAATTTCATTACATCATCCATGCAATTGGCTTATTGGCGGTATTCTTTCATTGCAGATACTAAATTTTGTCAAATTTTTGGAGCGTAGAGGATATAATGAAAAAACAAAATACAACCACCATGCATCAACAACTTGCAAGTGCCAATACCCTTGACCTCTACTCTTGAGTTGTTCTTGACATAAATTTATCTATTGCCAAGAATGATTCAATGGTATTCCACAAATGCTCCTCGATCTCTAACTACATGGCCTGTTGCACATGAGTTTACAATCCACAAAAGATAAGATCCAGTTAATAATATGCAGCTAGAAATATAAACATAAGTTTGAATGATGTTGTAAGGCAATACCTATTTTGGCTTAGTGGACTCATGAGCGAATGACCCAGTTTGCCACAATCAAAACAAGTTATCTATCTTATCTTTTTTACCAATGTGCTTTCCTCTCTTACACTTGTTCTTCTTAGCCTTCTTAGTTTCCTGACCCACTCCCTTACCTTTCTCATAAGGTTTCCAACCTTTCTTTGGCTTGCACCTTGGAGCTTTGCTCGGACTAGCCACAGCCACATAGGCTTGGTCAGAATATTTCGTCGCCTCTAGATAATCCTCCTCCAACTCTAGATGATGCCTAATATCCTCAAAAGTCTTGACATTGTCATTGTACACCATATTGATAGCCATATGCTCCCAGCTCTAAGGTCAAGAATGAATTGCTGCCTACACTTCTCATTAGTGAGTATATTACCATAGAATTAAGTTCTCTGATCATGTTTGACATATACTAGCTCATTATAATATTTGGACGTTTCTTATAAGTATCAAACTTGATAGTCGGTCTTCTCAATTTGGAAGTTGAAGTACCTCCAAAGGCTTCCTTGAGAGTTTCCCACAACTCAACAGTCTCATATTTCTCATATTCATGTAATTTTGATCCATAATTCCCTTGAATAAATCATTTATGTGAACAATATATTCTTTCATAGTATGACTAGGGCTCATTTTATATTCCATGGCAAGATGAAGCAAACTCATAACTCGTGTTCCCTTCAATGCTTCTGTAGTTCTCATTAGACCAAATATTTTAATAGTACATGCAAGAACAATTATACATTATTCAACTATTTAGTCCATAAAATCATACATTAATAAAAGCAATAAACACCCATTGATTCATTAAAATAATGTACAAGATCAATGTATAACATGTTCATATTTTAATATTATTTTAATATTAAATGGTTACACATTATTAAAGAAAAATCAAAATTAATAGTTAGGAGTACCAAAAAAAAACTCAAACTAAGCATCAACCCATTAAACAAATTATTCCAAAATTTTAACATTTTTTTTCAAAATCTTTTTTGCTCAAAAGTCATTTTAAAAATCATAAAAAAAAATTTACATTATTCTAAACCTACAAAAAAAAAAAATTGTATCAAAATGACCTCGAGAAAACCCTCCACATGCCACATGCACCTCCTATGTACGTGGGCATGTGACTAGTTGAATTCTTAAATTTTAGGCCTTGTATCTTTCAAACCATTAAACCAAAAAAATTATATTGAGCAAGAGGGTAATATCTACTTTAAGAACTTATGAATTTTGGAGATTATGTGGGGGCTTATTGAGTCCAAAGGTAGCAAATTTGACCATATTCATAGAAACTTTAACTCAACATATCTCACATTATATTCATCCGATTGTGGCCAGATTTTGCAAACATAATCAACTCCTCAGGGGATATAACATAGTCAAATTTCATGCCAAGATATGGTCTCTACATGAAGTTACCATGATAGGATTTCAAGGACATACAAAACTAAGAATTCATAAGTAATCCCAATATAAACACATCAAGGCATTTCAAAATAATAATCTATCACCCAGAGAGTCACAAAACAATTTTTATGCTTTGAGAAATTGAGACCAATGAAGATAGGTATAGTGAAAATAAACTTACCGAAACATAATAAAAAATACAATAAAAATGGATCCAAACCACACAATGACTCCACGAGAATTTATGAAGTTACAAAACCTCTAGTTATGCTAGTGAAGTTTCTCTTGCTCAATAGAATCAAATTTCTTTTATAAATTAATACAAGATAAAGCTATTCTAAGATGGACATGACTAATAAAAATAATTATGAAAAAGATAAAATTCAAATTTCTACATCAACATTATTTGCAATCACTTTATCTAGTTCTTTCTAGATTGGGAGATATACCTAATCAAAGACTTTATTGGGGAAAAAGATTTTATTTGATTGACCTATTTTGAGATTTAAATAATAAAATATGGCCGTTATCATTAGATGTGCTTCATCCTTAGTAGATCATTTTATGTTGTGAAACTCAAAAAGTTATGTGATTTTAGAAAAAAAGAGCATCTTAATCGGATATCATAAAGGCAAGTTAAAGCTATGGAAATTTGCTGCATAATTTAGATTTTTTATGTAACAAATCTCACTCTTGGATCCTATTCTATATCCAATCCTTCCTATAGTTCCAAAGCAATCCACATTAAGTCTGATGATCCTTCTGGATCAAAGCTATCCCTTGTGGAATTATGCTAAAATTTGAATTAAATCTTGTTTAACAATATCCCAAAAGTTTTGGCAAAAATAAGATTTGAAAACCATTGGGATCTAGCTAGGACTTTCTCAACTCCAAGATCAAAGAATCTTCTCTCTTGAATTTATGAGTAAAATTCTCCAAATTGATATCATAATTAGGATATAAAGAAGACAAATCTAACGAATTCAATGAAGTTAATTCTCCTATCATCTACTATTTTATGGAGCTAACTTCTATCAACAAAGTTAATTTTCCTTCTTGCATTGGGTGTGCAACATTAAAGTTGCTATTAGTTTCTCTTTGGTCTAGACTTGACTTAAGTTGTTGTTTATTTAATATACTCTATCTTTTAACAGATTTATTTTGCCTCATGGCTTTTTTGTGACGTTATAATCTTTTTCCATTTCAAAAAAATAGTTGCAGTTTTCTGTCCATTCTCTTCACAAAACAAAAAGGTGTTACATGACATGATCCTATTCCAATAAAGAGTTCATGTGATGTTATACAAACCTAACCAAACTCACTCCAATGTAGAACCATATCTTTCTTATTTTCAGGGTGGGTTTAATTCATGTGCCCTCATCTTGTGCAGAATTTTGCTCCAATCATATTTAAGTCAATGTCCTTAACATCATCAACTACAAATTGCAAATGGAGTGGTGCAAAATAATATACCAACATGATTATGTTGAAAATTCTCATAAGGTAGACTTTCATTGATTATAAACTAATTTCTTATTTTTGATTTGTTATGAAAAATACGAGCTAAGTTGTTGCCTGAATGAATGATTAAGGAGTCTATGATTACTTGTGATCATATTATGTGGATCCTATTATTTTAGTCATGTGATGTAGCAGATATCAGTTTAGACATAACTCGACTAATGGGCTCTATGATGGGGGATCCATTAGGATTTTCTAACTAGGCTAGGTCCCACTCTACTCCTATATATATCCGCCTATAGAGATACCCTAGGGCATTAAAATCTCTCCATTCATAGTATGGAACTCATCCCATTGAGGAGACAAGTACAAAGAGGAGAGGAAGAGGAAGATCTATCCCCACCTTGATTCTTCTTCTGTAGGACGTTCTAATAGTAATCATCAATAGCTGCTCAAGAATTTTAAGGTATGATTGATTATTTATTATCATTATTATTATTTTCTAAAGATCTATTCTTGAAATATTTTTGTGTTCTAATCTTCTACATGAGATCTATAAATAATTTTTTTATAATTAGTATCAGAGCCTAGATCATGCAAGAGATTAGAATCAAAATAAAGAATTGATCTAATTAAAGACAATCAATCAAACAAAAAAAATGGAAGAAGAGAGATGTTTGAAGAAGTTAAAAAAAAAAATTATAAAGGGTCGGTGTTTCTTCCTGCCATGCCCTCTTCCTCTTTCATAGCTTAATTGCAGGTGGCCATCTAGCAAAGCACCACCGAGGGCAACTAGGATGAGGCAGCAATGAGGGGCTGGCGATCCCAGTCGGCATCCAAAGATCCGAGGCAAACAAAAAAAAAAGGAAAGGAAGGAGGGCTAGTGGTTCCTATCACGTGACCTCTGCCCTCCTTGCCTACGGTGGCCAAAACGGTCGCTAACAGCTATTTAGGATAGCTCACCGATGACCCTGGCAAACAGTGGTGCTGGGCACTAGCCCTTCTTCTTCCTCCCAAAAAAAAAATGGTGGAAGGGGTTGGTAGACCGGCATTCCCCTCTTAATCGCCGACGAATATAGGTGGTGGTCAGATGGGAGATGATGGTGGTCCATCGATTGCCCTTTTTTCGAGTGGCTACCAGCCAAATTTGAGGCGGAAGAGGCACCAATTTAGCCATCTTCTCCTCCCCTTTATCGTGAGAAGGAGAAGGGTTTCGGGTTTCAGATTTCAACTAGAAATTTGAACCAATTTGCTAATTTATGTTATAAGGTAAGATTTTCAATTTAATCGCTGCAGAATATAATATCTGATTTCAATACTTAAAAAATTACATTTTAGTTCCTATGATGTAATTTATTGGATAAAGATTTTTATATTACTATTTAGCCCCTGATGAAGTTTATTATTTCATAATAGTCCTTCACAAAATTTAGTTTAGTCCTTGAAGATGTTTGTTTTTTATGATAGTTCTCAAAAAAATAATTTTTAGCCCTTAAGACTTCATTATAAATTGAAGTATTTATGTTGTTTACTCCTTGTTCTAAAGTTTATTAAATAATTATAATCTACTAATTATGTTATGATCCCTGCATTATAATTTAATTGCATAAAGAACCTTAAATATGTCATTACAAATTTTATACTCTCATATTTAGTTTGAATTATGATATATTTTTGTGTTAATCCTTGATTTTAGAGGTTTGTGAATTTCAATGGATGGTAACCACTAACATGGCCCATTCATTGAGATTTTTATAGGATTCCTCTATTTGGTATTTAAGGGGATGATATATATTAAATTTTGATAGATTGCTTGATGAATGAATGAATGCATTTATGTGGATGTTTGATTAATCCATGATTTAGAGGGATATAGATTTCAATAGATGATGACCACCAAAGTGGCTCATTTGTTGAGATTTATAGAAACCCTCTATCTGATATTTCATGGGATTAAGTATGTTAATTTTTTATTAATTTCTTGCTATTGGTGCACTAAATGGTAAAAAGAATAGATTTATAGGTATGATTGGTTGATTCGTAATTGAAGGCTTGTGAATTTTATTAGACGATGACCAGAAAAGTGATCCATTCACTGATGTTTGCAAGATTCTTCAGTATGATATTTTAGAGGGATTGAGAAGCATTATAAAATTATTGCATACAATCATCTTCCCAAAGAGAGTTTATTATGAATCATAATTTTAAAGTAAAATATTTTGTAACTAGGGAGATGCATGGCCTAGAGATTCATTCTATTAGAATAAATGAACTTTCGAAAGCTGATGATACCTTGCTAAGTTGATTCCACTAGATGCTAGAGAGATACCTTATGTGGATCTTTTTCTTCCTATGATGATGGATATTAGGATCAATTTGATGAATTTGGCTATCAAATAGGATTTTTTGGCAAATACTTGTAAGAGTATATGATAGTTGCTTAATACATCATTCTTAAAACTCTTAAGCAAAATGGTGTGGCTGAAAAATATAATTGCATTTATAAAAAATATAATTGAAATCATGATGAATGAGTATAATTTATCATGATATCTCTAGAGTAAAGCTCTAAAGATTGTCATCAATATTTTGAATAGAATTCTAAGTAAGATGGTTCCCAAGATACTTTTTAAGTTATCGGTTGGTACGAAGCCTAGTATTAATCTTTTTTTTATATCTGATGCTACCCTACAAAGGATAAGATATATAATCTGACAATAAAAATTTTGATTAGAACTACTTATTATTATTTAATTAGCTATCCAGATAATTTTAAAGGATACAGATTCTATTATCCAATAGAGGTATAAAGATTATCGAGTCTGATCATGCCAGATTTTTAAAGTCTGATATAGATAATTACAGATGCTTTGATACTAGAGATATTATATTAGAGGAAAGATAAGTTATTATTTTTATTCTAGTTGTTCAAAAAAAAATTATATTTCATCCTCGAAGGACAATAAGAGAGAAACATCAGATTTATGAACTGATTATACCACCTCCATCACCAGTTAATATAGTACCAGTAAAGAAATCACATATATATATGTGTGTATGCGTGCGCGTGGGTGTATATATAAAGAAAATATATGTATATATATAAAGAAGACTTATCATTCCTAATAACTATTTAGTTTATTTAGTTGAGAATGACTATGGCATTGGCCATATGGTTAATTCGGTCTCATATGATCAAACTATTATATATTCCTAGTTAGCTAGAAAGCTTGAAGCTATGTACAACATAATATAATCAATGGTTAAAAATAAAGCATGGGATCTAGTGGAATTATTTAAAGGATCTAAGCTTATAAGGTGTAGGTGGATATTTAAAATTAAAAATGACTCTAAAGATAATATTAAGTTTTTCAATCCAAACTGATTACATAATGATGCATTGAAAGAGACATAAATTATAATGAAACTTTTTTCAGTCTCTTGTAAGGATTCTTTAGGTATAATCATGGTACTGATAATCCATTTTGACCTAGAGCTTCATTGGAAGAATGTTTTATAAATCAACTATAAAATTTTATTAAGAATAAAAAAAGAAATATATGTATATATACCTAAGGGGTATATCTATGGTCTTCAACAGTCATCAAGAAAATAATATCTAAAGTTCGATGATATTGTACATTTTTTGGGATTTATAAATAATAGAGTGAAATAATATATGTATCTTGAGGTCAATGAGAGTAATTTTTTCTACTTCGTCTTATATATAGATGCTTTTTTATTTGCCATTAGTAACTCTATTGTTGCATGAGACCAAATTATGCTATTTAACATCTTTGATTTGAATTATCCTGGAGAAGCTTTAGTTGTATTTGGTTATAAGATTCAAAGAAATAGTCTGTGATATATTAAAGCTATCTTAGAAAGCTTACATTGATAGTATACTAAATGGTTTTGGTATGCATAATTATAAACCTAGAAATATACTTATGGTCAAGGAGATAAGTTTAGTAGAAACTAGTGTCTTTAGAATAATATAGAAAAGAATTCATGAAGAATATGTCTCATTCAACTACTATGTATAGTTTGATGTGTGTACAAATTTATGCCAAATCGGATAGAGCATATATCATTGGTATACTTGATAGGTATATGATAAATCCATATATAGAGTATTCAGAACATAGCTAAAAGGTTATAAGATATTTATAGAAAATCATAACAAAATATATGCTGACTTTTAAAAATTTGATCATCCTGAGATAATTGGATATTATGATTCTGATTTGCTAGTTGCATGAATTATATGAAATTCAATTTTATTATATTTTAATGATGACTGAAGGAGCTATTTCTTAAAAGATTCAAAATAGATTCTTGTGGCATTTTGTGCTATGCTGATAGAGTTTATGGCGTATTAAGAGCCGCAACTCATACCATTTAGTTGAGGGACTTTATTCCAAGGCTTATGTTTGTTGATTCTATAGTGAAACTATTTTAGATTTACTATGATAATAGTGTAATTATGTTATTTTTAAAAAATAATAAAAGTTTTCATCATCTCTATCCATATATAGATAAAATATTTAATAGTCAAAGATTTGAATAAAAAGAAGATATTATAATTAAACACAGAGATTGATGTAATGCTGATAGATTCATTTACCAATGGACTTAGATTCACTATATTTACTAAACATATGAAAAATATGGGTTTATTGCAATCTTTTGATATACTTGATTTGTGGGAGCATTATTTTTTTTTGATAGATATTTAATGGATATCATAAAACTTTTATTTTTTATTATTTTCATAATAAAATATTATATTTATATTTGTGCACATATGATTGATTGTAAATGCTATTTAAATAAAAGTGTTAAGCATAAATATTTTATTTGAATGAAAATTTTTAGCATAAAGGTATCGCTTAAGCATGAAAATATTGCTTATATTATAATTGATATCATTGATATTGTGATTCATCTTGAGATATAAAGAAATCATCTTGAGACATATGATGAAATTGTGACATAAGCTTAAAATTGTTATAGCTTTCATTGAAAAGCATATAAAGATTTTATTTAAAACCATAAAGTGGACTAATGATGAGCTTTATATATTTTGATCACATGGGTACAAAGTTCATACTACGTGCACTATATCACTGGAATCCATGCCAATAAGATTACTAATGTTTATAACTATAGAATGGTATTATATCAATAAATGATATAAAGACTGCTGTGATTCAATGATAGTAGTTTTAGTGGACCAAATTTTTTAACTAAAGATGTTATTCATTCAAAACATTTACATATGTAGCCACTTGAGATGACTTAGCTTGAAAGTCATTTTCAAACTATATATAATAAATCTATTTTCTTAAATTTAAAAAAAGAGCGTTTGAATTAATGTCGCCCAAGTGGAAGAATGTTGAAAATTTTCATAAGGTGGGATGGTATTGATTATAAACTAATTTCTTATTTCTGATTTGTTACAAAAAATACGGACTAAGTTGTTGTCTGAATGAATAGTTAAGAAGCCCATGATTATCTATGATTATATTATTTGGATCCTATTATCTTAGCATGTGATATAGTAGATATCGATATAGGCCTGATTCAACTAATGGGCTCTATGATGGATGAATTCATTAAAATTTTTTAACTAGGCTAGATCCTTACTCTACTCATATATATATCCATCCATAGAAATATCTTAGGACATCAAGATCTCTACTTTCATATAATGAAATTCATTCCATTAAGGAGACGAGCATAGAGAGAAGAAGAAGAGAAAGATTTGTCCCCATCTTGATTTTTCTTATGTAGGATGTTCTAACAGGTAATCATCAATGACTGCTTAAAAATTTCAAGATATAATTAATTTTTTATTATCATTATTATTATTTTTTAAAAATTTATTTTTGAAATATTTTTATATTCTAATCTTGTGCATGAGATATATGAATAAATTCCTTACATATTGTCCTCACGATGCAAGTCCATCAAAAAGAAATGCTGAATTGAGGAATTATGTGTGGCTGGGCAGTAATGCACACAACTTAGGGATCAGAATATCTCTTTACTCTCGGCATTGACATACTACAATCATGAGTGTTTCATCATTTATAGTCTATAATGATACATCCATGAACAGTATGTGATTCCCATATTCCTGAAATTTGTATAACTTTGTAAGTTTCCCACATCTCTACAATATTCCTACCGTACAATCACACCTGTTTCACCATTTATAGCCTAAAAAGATAGATTCATGATAAAAAAATATCTAGTTGGGGAATAATTTTATCAATGTCTTAATAGTATTGTAGCTATGATCTTTAGGCTACAATCAATAATAGATCATTGTTGTTGCTACTCGTATAGGTAGTCCTTGTTGGATAGTCTTAGCTTATCTCAGTTGATAGTCCTTACGGTTTGAGTAAAACCCCCGATAGCACTTAAATCAGCTAGTCGGCAAACCTCTCCTATTAAGAAGGTCCTAGGGTGGTGGCATCCCTTTTGTTTCTAAAATAAATACTTCTGTATCAGATCACCACAAAATTTATTGGGCTGACATGGCAGTCAATGATTGGTGCATTACACAAGTTAATTGGTGGTATAAGTCTGACCTTGCCTAGCATTCGACCAATCATCAACATCCCCATCAAACCGGCGAGCTGAGCGGTGATCCATTGGATGACCTCAAGCTTGCCCTTTTAAAATATACAAAAACAGAAAAGAAGAAGAAGAAGAAGAAGAAGAAAGAGGACTTTGTTGTCCAATGTCAAACAATTGTAATGGGCAAGAACAAAAACTCATCCTGATTATTAATTCAACTTCAGAGAAAAGTTTACTAATTCTAGTTCACAAGCCTCCCTAACAAAATCTCTGTGCACTACATGTAGTGTAGCAAAATTGGCATAGAGCGCACTTTTCAATTATATTATATAATGTAGGGCAATTATTAATGGAACAAACATTTAATACTGCTCAATTTTTTTTTAAATCAAATTTTTGCTAATAAAAATATTATTTTTTTCATAAAATAAAGAAAGAATAATATTATGGCTTTCTGGTAACATATAAAGCAATAGAAAGTCATAATAAATAATAAAAAATCATATAAAAATATATAAAATCATATATATTTTTCAGAATATCATATATATTGATAGAAAGTTATATAAGATATTAGAAAGCTATATATATTATTTAAAATATCATATATATTTATAGAAATTATATATATTATTCAGAATGTCATATATATTCATAAAAAATTATTTAAGATATTAAAAAATTATATATATATATTATTCAAGATATCATATAAAAATATCGAAAGTCATATATAATATTTAAGATGTCTTATATACTTACAGAAAGTCATATAAGACATCAAGAAGTAATAATATTATCCTTTCTTTATTCTACGGAGGAAAATGATAGTTTTATCGGCAAAAATCTGACAAAAAATTGAACAGCATTAAATATCTGTTCCATTATTAGTTGTGCTACGTGATCTAATATAATTAGATGGTGTGCTCTATATTAATTTTGTTCCACTACACATGATGCACAAAGAATTAGTCAACCTTTCTTATTGACTTTGGCCCCCAACCGTCCCCATCTCCTCTTCAGTCTTTTGTCTATGCATAATTATTTTCAAAACTTCCTTCAGGTTCTTGATTCTCCAACTTGATATTTTGGTTTTTGGAGCTGAATTTATTACTAGACTAGTCATAATGTTACACATGTTACCCACAAGAGATGAGAATGACTCCAAGTCTTTCTCAAGTCATCACATCCTTGTGAGGCTTCACAGGTTACCTACTATTCCCATAGGTCATTATGACTTTGATAGCGATGGCTGGGAAGCATCAATTAATTTCCAAGCATCCATAAGCAGCAGCAGCATACTTTCTTATTTTTGATGCGAGAAGTTATTGAGATAGGTGATGAAAATTGTAGGGAGTCTCTCTCTACATACACCCACCACAAATGCATAAACATAAAAATTACAGATATGTCTTGATTCATTAAGGCTCAATTAAATCTAAATATAACATGCTTACATTTCTTCGTGGGCAAAGGAGTTTCGCTTGTTTGCAAAGTGATGTGGGTCCAGTTTTTGCATGGCTTACAGCCTCAGAATATCCAATTTTTACCTGTAGTGGATGTGGCGGCCTTTTTAACCGTTTTGCAACCGTTTAGAATGATGCACACCCAGATGCTTTTGTTATGACCAATGATCATATCCAACATTGATGGTTGTACAACGTCTTTCCAAATATGTCAACACATCTCCATACTAGAAATCTTGCCATGATCGATGTTGGAAATTTTAGGCTCTTTTCTCCATATCTCTTATGCAAGAACATGTCATCTATCGCACAATCTAAAAGTTGACAAATGCTAGAACTTATCATTTATCTCATGATAGGCAGGAACTTCCTGCTTCATTTGACACCTTTGAAGTGTAGGACTCCAGAGGATGTTCGGTTGGGAAGAGCTGGGGTTTGAAATCGAAATAAAAATTGATGATTTTCTTTCCAATCATTTAGTTAAGAGAAGTTCTATTCTAATTACAATTTCTGAACAGAATGAGAATGGCTCAATTTATCTAAAATTCAATCCCTATCCTCTTTTAAGGATTTATATTTTTATTTTGATTTCAAATCTAATTTCGATCATGAATCAAACGCTTCGAGAAATTTAACCATTCTGATTCTGATTTCAATATATTTCAATTGCAAACCAAACATCCTTTAGAAATTTTGTACCATATATCTACTAGGAAGCAAATAGTGATGGACTAAGTAGCAACATTTATTGCAGACCATCTTGAAGGCAGAATTTGGACGGATATTTCCGGTCTCCTGATGTAGTTTTGTAATATTTTATTTTCTGATTATATTAGATATATTCATTCCGGATTTGCCAAAGTCATCTGGTTTATCCAAAAAAAAAAAAAGTGGTTGGATTTATTATTTTCAACATCAGCGTGGTAGGCAGTTCATAGCCACAATTGCAACTTCTAGCAGCCAAGATCTCTTTGATCTCCTGTTCATGGAACACACGTCGGTTCTTTTTTATGATGAAACAATAATTTCATATTTATAAGATTCTTCCGATAAAGTGCACAGAGAACAAATAGAGATTACAGCCTTTACGTCCCATAAATAGCGTATTTGTCCTACGGAGTAAACCATCTTCCTGTTTCTCACTTTTACACTTTCTATGCATATTAAGTGATAACAAGTCACGGTCCAAAGTTCACCACCCTCACAAGCCATTCCTTGACGGTTGCTATTGGACGTATCTTGGGAGAATGAGGTGGTTTGACCCTGTGCATTAAGAGAGGCTCCAGCTGTTCAAAAGACAACGTCAAACACATGCCTTCACAACCCAGGACCCTTCCAAACCTATGTCTGCTACTTATTTTGCTTATTTATTATTAAAAGCAAATACCGTAAAACCCTTCAAACATATTACTACTAACAAGCACATTATTCTGATCAAAATGTCCTTGAAGGTAGATCCATGCACAAAATCTGCAGATTACCAAACTAAAGCATGCCTCATTTGATAGGTACAGTTAATCTATCTGCGCAGCAAAAAAGTATGTTTATAGTGAAACATATATATAATATATGTATTGAAGTTGTTTTTCAAAGTAATAGAGCATCATGCACTATGTGCCTGAAGTGCACTATGTACCATTATTTTGTAAGAACTTTCATGGAAGATTTCCTTCTGGAAAGTTTCTGCTTCCTTGATATTTTACCATTAGAAGGCAACCAACTTTAAGATATATGTAATCTTTTAAAAGTTAGACATCCAGCAACGGCTTGAAAGCTAAAACCATAGAACATGACAGGTGCCTGCCCAACTATTGGTCAATAGGTCATTAAACAGTAATGCATCCAGAATTTGCCAGACAGGCATAAAACAAAGAGCTGAAACCCCCACATTACTATGAAATCTTAGAGACTTGGGACCAAGAAATCGAGAACAAAATCTCTTAATGATCTCTCACTATGGTCATACTGCTCTCTTTGTTTTGTTAATCCTTCTAACTATGCATAAATAAAAGGAAAGGACAAAGACCTCGTGCCAACTGGAACAACCTTACAGATAGCTTTTACGCGCGCACGCGCACACGCGAAGCAGGAGAAGGTACAATCAGAAATATTGGATTCTTGCTACATATTTAAGTGAGCTGCATGACAAGCATACCTGGCAGAACTGCAGATAATCAAATATTCTTAAATAAAATGGTGCCTTCATTCAGCTCCATTCTCAACATCAACAATCAATAACAAGCAAAAGATTTTACCCATAAGACATGAAAATAGATTGGACATTGAAGTTGCAAACAACTTCAATCCCATAGAAGATGATTGCACAACACCATATTAACCTCATTTCCCAGATCACTAACCCAAAAAAGGACCCAAAAATGAACCAATTCACTGTATGAGTCAGTCTAATACGGAAGAATGAGTAAAATAAGCAAGAGTAAAATGAGCAATGGACATTCTAAACATTTCTAAATGATCACATCTCAGCTTCTCCATGTATGTTTGACAGGATATGTCAGAAATATGCACATTCAGTTCCTGGAATCAATATAACACATGAATTCAAAAAAAAAAAAAAAAAACTTTAGCACTTAAAGATAGAAAATTAATTGAAATCATGCAGAACAATAGTTTAAAAAATGAGCAAATTCCAAATTAAAGACACAAACCAATCAAGTCAAAGTGCAGCAAACAAACCAAAAAAAAACATCCAACAATGCCGATCACTATGAAATTGACAGCCTCTTGGAGTTCCAAGAAACACTGAACAACAGGGCTCCACCAATGATGCCAGGTAACAACAAACCAAACAAATTTGACACCCTCTTGGTCTTTGCAAGACCCAATGATCAACGGAGCCCGCTAATGATGACATTAATAGACTGCATATACATACACACAGGCCCTAGCACAAGCCGCCAGCAATGCACAAAGAAGAAAAAGAACCACAGATGTTAATCAGCCACAAAGTACATGCATGGCTGCTCAGATCAACAAGAAACATGTTTATGTAACTTTTTGAGCAATAAAAAGCACTTGAAATTGGAGTTAAATTATACACAATGCACCAAATGTCAAGCACCAGTCTAAACACTAGTTAAGAGTTTAAACTAGTTCTAATTTAAACCTCAAAGTTCACAATTAGAATTAAAAAGCAGACATCTAAGACATACATGGGCACTAACAGTAACAAATTTCTATGTATAAAGAACTTAGCATGGTCATTCCTTTGAAGACTTGTTGATGAGGGACTTGTGAATATGGGGAATGACACCACCCCCTGCAATGGTGCCCTTGATGAGGGTATCAAGCTCCTCATCTCCTCGGATGGCAAGTTGAAGGTGCCGTGGGGTGATCCTCTTCACCTTAAGATCCTTGCTAGCATTCCCTGCAAGCTCCAACACCTCCGCTGTCAGATACTCCAGTATTGCTGCTGAGTACACAGCTGCAGTGGCTCCCACACGACCATTTGCTGCAATCCTTGACTTCAAGTGCCGGTGGATCCGGCCAACCGGGAACTGCATAAATAGCAACAAAAAGAATGGTGAAACACAAAAGTATGTTCAATTTTTAGCTGTCAGTAGATCTAACCTACCAGGAACTACACAGGCTACACCCACCAATATCAATAACAAAGATTACGCACTAAAAATATTTTCTTTTTCTTTTTCACCCTTTCATAAAGTTCTAAAGAGCATCAAGTTTTACACCACAGTCCAATCCTACTCAGACAGGGTCCAGGTTATGATAAAATTATAACATGAACCTGCATTTAAAGCAAGAACAGAGTGCAAACTAATGAGAGTATTGCATTGAATGCCCGCTCACCAGATTTTATGTAAGAAATTCTGCAATAAAAGCAGGACCATGGAAATACTGGAGTAAATCTTCCCAGAATACTCTCTCTCTCTCTCTCTCTCTCTCTCTCTCTCTCACACACACACACACACACACACACACTCAAAGTGAGACATACAAAGACAATTTTTTAAACTATTATTCGCAAATTTTGTAAAAGCACTGAAAAGCAACCTTCAAAATCTACAAATCATGCCTCTGTCAAGATATTCCCATTATTTCTGGAGAATAATTATGGATTCAACTGAAGATTCTATGAATCAAAGTATCAAACACAGAAATAATACATTTCAGGTTTGTAACCCTTCACAACCTAGATTTTATCCTCAAGCTGCAGCCAAGATCTGACCCAATGGTTCAACCAAGTTCAAGCTATGCCGGTGGACAAGCCTTGTGCACACCCCAGACCTAGCCCACGCTGCTAAGCCTTGTGCTAGCGGACAAGCAAGATTCTTTTTGTTTTGCCAACCTATAATAAGCTCTATGACAACTAGTGAGAACTACAAAAAGCAAGTGAAAACTAACATGACGGTCTAATAATTGTATCATATGGCTTGTGTTTATAATTGATTCCACACTAACAAACTAGATAAATTGCCTAGTTTGCCCACCATTTGATCCAGATGAATCATCAAACTCAATGTGGACCACTTTGACCATTATGGGTACCCAAAAGAATCCCCAAATTTGATATGGACCACTTTGGCCACTATGAATAAAGTTGGACAAGACCAGCAACAAAATCCACAATATTGAGAAGCTAATTCACAAGCCAAGCTTTTGGAGACCATAACTTGATCATTCGATGTCTGATTTTAATAATCTTTTTTTTTTAAAATTAGGCAATTTTTCAAAATGTACGACATGATGCCACCCTGTCAAGGGAATAGCACCCCTGATGTTAGGCTAAAATTCCTTCATCTAAGCCCCAAAATAGGCCAATCAACCCAAAAAATTTTCGTATGGATAAGACTTTGACCTATCATAGCTTCCAATTCAAGAAGAATCCGATGGAATGATAGAAGACAAAATTGATATAGAAGTCAAAACCTACCTCCTCAAGAGTTTTAACATTTTCTGGATTATTTCTATCAAACATGTCTAGTTTGAGTAAAAGGGTCTCATTATAACTAAACGAAGAATCCAACCCAATTTGTGTAAGGATGGACCTCATTATAATAAATAGAGGATATGTATCTCATTTTTAATCAATAAACAAAATAAAAAGAGAAAAGAAATTTAAGCTCTATTTTCAAAAATTCTCTTCTTCTATCTTGTTTCTTTTGAAAGATCCTAGTTGAGTGGATTGCAAGAAATTTTCCTTCTTCCCGATCATATCAAGTTAGCATCAAATCTTCGATTGTCCACATCTATGGGAGGTCCAGACATGCAAACAATACAAGCAGTTGAGAGAAGCTATTTAAAGTACATCGAAAGATAAGTTGAGTATGCATGTTAGTTCTATCATGATGGATGATGAGATTAAGAAACATCTCACACAACTAAAGAACAAGATTGCCTATCTCACCCAAGCCATGTCTCAATTGGCGAGGCCTTCAACAGGAGCACCAACAACTCCTATAGCGAAGTTATCTCCTACGTCTAAAGATCAAAATCCATTATCTAAAAAGGAAGACCAAGGCTAGAAACCATCTTCAAGCAAAACCAAGCAGTTCAACTATAAGGCAAGGAAGCTAGTGCTTCCCATCTTCAATACTACAAATAGGGTTGGACAAGATGCAGGAGAAAGATCCACCACATCGAGAAGCTAATTCACAAGCCAAACTTTCAAAGACCATAATTTGATTATTTGATGTTCGATTTTGATATTCTTTTATTAAATTGGGTAGTTTTTTGATATATGACATGATGCCACCTTGCCAAAGGGTAACACCCCAGCAATCAGGCCAAAATTCCTTCATCTAGTCTCCAAAATAGGCCTAGCTTCCAACCAAAGAAAAATCTGGTAAAATGATAGAAGATAAAATTAATGTAGAAATCAAGATCTATCTCCTGAAGAGTTTTAACCTTTTTTGAATTATTTCTATTAAACACGTCCATTTTAGGTAAAAAAATTTCATTAGAACTAGAAGAAAAATCTGACTCAAGTTGTGTAAGCACAGACTTGAAGGATGTGTATCTTATTTTTAATCAATGATAAAAATAAAGAGAAAAAAAAAAAGACTTGAGCCTTATTTTCAAAAATCTTCCTCTTCTTCCACCTTTTCTTCTTTTGAGAGATCTGAGTTGAGCGGGTTAAAGAAAATCTTCCTTCTCCCTAATTTGATCACCATTGGTTATCTAGGAAGTATTTGCTAATGCTACATCAGCCTGTGTCAGGCATGTAGCTCACTTTGGCCTACCAATTGGTTATGCACCCTAATTAAGCTAAGGATAAATATATACTTCTTTGGTCCATGACTTTAGAAGAGTACCCAGCATTTCCTTGGCCTACTAATTGGTTATGCACCATTAAAGCTCTAGAACACCTGCTAATGTGCCTCAACAGAAAAAAGAAGAAACACAGATAAATCCAATGTCCAGAACCAAATTCAACACAGGAATTTTGAAACAAAAGGGAGAAGCAATTGCACCATTCATCATCACTAAGATAATTCATTTAAGCCATTAGCATTACAACCCAGCAGCTGTGCATTAATTTTGTATATTACAGTAGGCATGTTGATTCTTACCAGACCTAGGAATCTAAAGATTAACTCCTGAATGATCATAAATATAATAATTAACACATTAAATAAAATATATTAATGCACAAGAATAACTATTTGTGTAGTAATATAATCCAACATACGCACCCCGACCTAAAAAGGCAAAGACGCATCTTGATCAAACACAACAATCCAACACAAGAAGAAGCATGCTAAGGAGCAAAGAACGACCTTGAGAGCCAGAAGATTAAAACCGAATCTATAAATGCGTCAGATCTGACCCAACTCACTGCCCAGAGAACTCAAATAAATCAAATCTAACAGCATCTCGAAGAAGAATAAGAAGGAAACGAGAATTACCTGCAACCCAGCTCGCGAAGACCGGGAGATGGGCTTCTTCTTGTCCTTGTCTTTGTTCGCCGCCGTCGTCTTTGCCGCCAGAAGACCCTTTCCTCCTTTCCCCGCCATCTCTCCCTTCCTGAAACCGAAGCAATAAAAGAGCATTTTCAACGCAAAGACAAGCCCTAAAACCCTAAATCTCTCGAAGGAAACCTGAATCTAGCCCAAGGAAGATGCGGAGAACCCCAACAAAGAAGATTAGGAATCAAATCTTCGTAACCCTAATCGAATCGAGAAGAAACATCTAAGATTTGAATGAGGAAGAAAGAATGGAGAAGGAAAAATACCGTTCTTCAACTTTGCTTCTTCGTTTCTCGAGAGCGTCGAATGGTACGGGGAAGGAGAGCGAGAGGGCGATTTCGAAGGAGAAAGGGAAGGGAGGAGAGATCGGGAATAAAAAGGGGATTGGAGATTTCGAAGCAAGCTGGTTACCTTTGGGGTGCGATCGGAAATTTCGAAACGCGACTGGGTTCCCTCGTAATCTACCATGGCAACTTGGTTTCGGGTTGTATCCTTCGCTCGAAAGAACGATCGATGTCATTTCGTGACGTTTAACGTTGGATCGTTGTTCACGCAGATCTCAAAGCACCTCGAATGCTGAATTAATGACAGATACAGATCTCAAAGCGATCATTCCGAGATCCAACGGTGGAATTGACGAACGAAGGTGAATCCTTCTTTCGCGCGGAAGATACAACCCCTTTGCCCTGGGCTCGTGAGACAAGGGCTGGTTGCTGGGATGGCTGTCTCAGGCCCACGAAGGCACATTGGCTGCTGCGTTTGTGGCCAGTATCCGTCTACCAGTTTTTTTTTTTTTTTTGAAAAAAAAAAAAATCAACTTTTATACATAGGTTGGGTCATTTTGATGGCTGGAATGCTTAGATCAAGTTAGGAGTTTTTGTACTTTGATAAGTTTTGTTTTATATATTAAATAGATATAAAGTACATATATGGCTGGAGAAATAGTCTCTTCAATGTTACTTGATTTTAAGTCCTAATTGATTAGTGTTTGATTATGGTATATATTCTTTACCTGGATATTGATATTAGCTGTTGGAAACGGTCGAGGGAAATTATAGAGAGAGATGTTTAAATTTGTAAGCAAACTTTTATTTAAGCACTATGATTTATAATATATTTTACTTATATATTATTCCATCATATGTTTATTTTGATAATATTAAGAATTTTAATATACATATATAGGTAATGATGGTCACACCTTCAAATTGGCAAATACAATTTCGGTATGACATAGATAACTAAGGATGCGTCTAGTTCACTGGAAAGAATTTATTTTCTAAAAGATAACTTTCTAAAAAAATTATTTTTATTTTCTAGGGATAGAATTTTGGCATGTTTAGTTAATCATGAAAAGATGACTTATTATATGGTGATTTATGTTTGGTCGAGCACTCGTTTTTTTAGAAAAATTATATAAAATATCTATTATACCCTAAATAGATATAAGACTATACCTTTTTTACGCATAAACTTTATAAAAATAATAATATTATAATATAATATTAGATCATAATAATTTTTTATATTAATTTAATACTAATATATAATAATATTATATTAATATAATATTTATATTTTAATATAATAAATTTATTGATATAGATATAAATATTATATTATATTAATATAAATATTATATTGGTAAAAATATTAATTTAATATTAAAATATAATAATAAAAATATTATATTATACTTATATAAATATTAAGGTAATGTTAATATAATATTATCCTAACAATTTATTAATATTTTGTAAAATTTTGATCGTCAATCTTAAAAAAATATTTTTAGAAAGAAAAAAGTATCATTAATTCTCATCCAGTGAAAAATTCTAAAACCCATATTTTCTAGGATCAACTAGTGAAAATTCTTTCATTGAGTTTTAACTTAAAAGCAACTTTTCATTTAAGTTTCAAGTAAAAATAGCATCCCATTCCAAACATAAATTAAAAACAATTTTTTAAATAATATAAAATGACCAAATTACCCTTGTAGTTATAAAGCAATACTAAAATAAGGCAGTACTATTTTATAATAAGATAGTATTATTTTTCAATAAGGCAGTATTATATTACAATAAGGTAGTATTCTTTCACAATAAGTATTATATTACAATAAGATAATATTATTTTACGATAAAACAGTATTATTTTAATGACAAGACGGTATTACTTTCTAATAAGACATTATTATATTACAATAAGATAGTATTCCTTTATAATATGGCAGTACTGTTTAATAATAAGATAGTATTACTTTACAATAAAGCAGTATTACATTATAATAAGACAGCATTACATTGCAATAAGATAGTACTATTTTATAACAAGATAGTATTACTTTTCAATAAGATAATATTACATTGTAATAAGATGGTATTTCTTTACAATAAGATAGTATTATATTACAATAAGATAGTATTGTTTTATAATAAGACAGTATTACATTATAATAAGGAAGTACTGTTTTACAATAAGACTGTATTATTTTAGTACTACGTTATTATCATAGGGGTAATTTGGTCATTTAATGCTAAATGGGGAGCTACTTTTAATTTATGTTTGGAATGAGGAGCTACTTTTACTTGAAACTCAACTGGAGAGTTGCTTTTAATTTGAAACTAGAATCAAAATTTTTTTCACTAGTTTACCATATTTTCTATAGATTTTGATTTTCTATAAAATATGAAAAATATTTTTCTATAAAAAAATATTTTTATTTTTTTTAAACTTTAATTAAATAAGAGATTTCATTTGTATTTTTTAAAAATCATTTCTTTCTCTCTCTACTTTTTCGTGATCAAAAGAGTCCTTAATCTTTGGAGGGAATAAGGGGTCTAAAGGTGTTGCAGGAGGTTTTTCATCTATATTTTGTTCCTTAATTATGAGCACAAACTTGTTAACTACATTGATTTGGATTTGAATCCCTCTGCCAAGTGAAGGGTGACCTCTTTTTCTCAAAAGATGAGGAGAAAATAAAAGCCTTGTTTCTTACTTAATACTAATTGTATGTTGTGATTGTATGTTTGATGCAATTAGGGACTCTGGTCCACCTTCAATAAAGAAAAATCAGTTTTCTCAATCATTAAATTTGTAAAATCTTTAGAGTTTTTAGTCATAAATATTTGTTTCTTCCAAGAATAAATGAAGATAAAGTCCAAAAATAGCATTAGTTTTATGCAAATTCTATCTTCATTATTAATCTAAAGAAATGTTTGGTAGGAGAATGTTGGGATCTAGAATGGAAGGAAATGGGAACAGACGGCTTCCATTCCAACTATTTGATTGGAGGCAATTCCATTCCAATTTTGATTTTGGGATAAAATGGGATGATCGAATCCCTCTAAAATTCAAGAATTCAAATCTCCATTTTGATTTTGATTTTGATTCCAATTATAGTCATGAACCAAATGCTTTAAAGAATATAGTCATCCCAATCCATTCTGATTTTAATTTCGACCATAATATCAAACACCCCATACATATAAGATTTCACTAATTGGTAGTAAGCAACATAAAATCAACAAAAAAAAAGGCTCTTAATTTTGTGTAATTCAATATGATACTAAGATCTCGGATGGTTGGTATTGACCATCCAACTTGCTTCATGCTCCTACTTTTACCATTTATGCCCTTGTGGCTTTTTTTATTTTAGCAATCATGAGCAAACTATGTAATTATGGATATATGAAGTGTAGATAGTGCAGTTTTATTAGCCATGTGCCCTCTCGTGCATGCTATACAGTGAGAACCACCATTAAGCTATATTATATATATATAATAGAGGTTCATAAACCAATATTATTTTTTTTTATTTGCCAAGTGTAAGAAATTTAGATCTAGATGCGGAAACAAACATACCTCCAGCTATTGTTGATCAAGCCCAAATCGAATCAAGAACGAAAGATGAATCTGTAGATGGATCTTCTCAAAATCTGTAAAAAGTTACTGCAAAAGAGCTCTTCTAGTCTATACCAGAGGATCTCAATGCCTATTTTTAATGGAGAATCACAAGCTGTATTTATAGGCTGGATTAGGGACTTTTTTAAATTGACACAAACTCTTCTTTCCATCAAAGAAGCATACCTATAGTGGAGTCCTTATTTTGACTTAAGTCTGACTTTATTTTAAAGAAAAATAATTATCTTAATTATCTTAAATTATTTTTAATTAATTAGATTACAAGTGGGCCACATCAAGTTTCTAAAATTTGGGATAAGTATAATATTCTCCAACTTGGCCCACGTGTCATAATTAAGATACCAAATAGGTAATAAACAAAACTATAATATGGCCATAAATTATCTCAAGTTAAAAACTTTCATTTAAATAAGAAATTTCAATACACGAATTATGACGATCATATTCTAAAAGTGAATACTCCCTTTTATATATCACAATGCATGAAATCTTTTATTTAAGTACTTTATATTTTTCTTTATGAATAACTTTATATAAGCTATTCAGATTCAACTTTATGACATAAACTTTATATGCATAAAACAAAAAATATGTCCTTTATTTCTAAGAATAAGTATTTTACAAGAAGCAAATCAAATAAAAATTGAACTAATGATTTTCATATGATCCACATGATCTTTAAACTATTTGGCTGATAATCCTTTAGTCATGGGATCTGCAACCATTAATTCAGCACTGATAAGCTGAATATTCACTTCATGCTTCTTGATATGATCTTTAACAGCAAGATACTTTATATCGATGTGCTTGCTGCAACTTTCGCTCTTATCATTCTTAGAAAAAAAAATTATAACAAAGTTATTATAATAAATCTTTATTGGCCTTATAATAGAATCAAAACTCTCAAATCAGAAATGAGATTTTTCGTCCATATAGCCTGTGAAGTAGCTTCATAGCATGCAATAAACTCTATCTCCATGAAAGATGAAGCAACTATTGATTGCTTATTAGTTTTCTAAGATACAACACCTCCAGCAAGAAGAAAAATATATCATAAAGTAGACTTTCTTGTATCCACACATCTACCAAAATCTGAGTTTGAATAACTAATCACTTTCAAGTAATTAGAATATCTATAAGTAAGCATATAATGCTTAGTTCCTACTACAGATGCATATGTGATGTTTTTCATTTGCTCTTTTTCTAATTCATTTTGTGGACACTGATTCTGACTGAATTTATCATCTTTCATAATGGGTGCAACTGTAAGAGTACAATCTATCATTTTAAATATTTCTAAAATCTTTTTGATGTAGGTCTTTCGGGACAAACCTAAAATTCTTCGTGATCTATCTTTGTGAAGCTCTATGCCAATGACATAAGAGGCTTCACTCATATCTTTCATTTCAAAGTTTTGAGAAAGAAATAGTTGTCTCTTTTAACAAATTCAAATTACTACTTGTAAATAATATATCATCTACATATAGAATCAGATATATGTATTTACTCTCACTAACCTTAAGATATATGAATTGATCCATAATATTTTTTGTAAAGCCAAAATAACTAATAACATTATGAAATTTTATATACCATTGGCAAGAAGCCTGTTTAAGTCCGTATATAGACTTCTTTAACTTGCATACAAGATGACTATCTTTATCTATATAGAAATCTTCAAGCTGAGTCATATACATCATTTCTTCTAGATTCTCATTTAAAAATATCGTTTTCACATCCATTTGATGTAACTCTAAATCAAAATGAGCTACTAAAGCTATAATTATCCTTAATGAATTCTTCTTTGAAACTGGAGAGAAAGTTTTATGATAGTTAATACCTTCTTTTTGAGTGAAATTCTTAACTACAAGTCTAGCCTTATATCATTTAATTTTACCTGAGGAGTTTTTTTTGGTCTTATAGACCTATTTATAGTCAATGGTTGATGCATCCTTAGGTAACTCAATGAAATTCCAGACTTGATGTTTAAACATGGATTCCATCTCATCCTTCATCGCATCATACCAGTATATGAAATTATTTCTAGTTATGGCTTGTGAAAATGATTTAGGATCATTATCAGGTCCAACATCAAAATCAGATATCTGTAGATAGATAATGTAATCACTAAAAATTATAGATCTTTTTTCTCTTAAGGATCTTCTTAATCCTACTACTTCATCTATATTTTGAGTAATTTTGGTTGTAAGCTCATCATGAACTTGCTCTTCATGAAGTGGTTGTTCTTGAATTGGTTATTCACAATCTTATAGATCATCTTGAATAATAATTAATTTTTTATCTTTTGTGGGTTGATCAATGTGATTCCTTATTTTCTTAAATTTATCCTTATGAGAAAAACTACTCTCACTAAGTTCATAATCCTCAAGAAATTTAGTATTCCTAGCCTCAACAATTTTGGATATATAATTAAGACAATAAAATTTATATCCTTTGGTATTTACTACATCGCCAATAAAATAGCCACTAATTATTCTAGAGTCTAATTTTTTTAAATATAGATTATAAATCTATACCTTAATTGGACATCCCTATATGTGTAAATGACTTAAACTCGATTTTCATCTTTTCTATAACTCAAAAGAAGTCTTAGGTATAGCCTTTGATGGAACTCTATTTAAAACATATACAACAGTCTTTAATACTTTACTCTAAAGAAATAAAGAAAGATTAGAACTACTAATCATGCTTCTGATCATGTCCATCAGTGTACGGTTCCTTCTTTCTGTCATATCATTTTGTTGTGGTATTTTAGATATTGTATATTGGATAATATTATCCTCTTCTTCAAGAAACTTATCAAATGGATCTATCAACTGATCTCTTTTAGTGTACCTTCCATATTACTCTCCACCTCTATCAGATTTTATAATCTTTATTTTCTCATCCATCTATTTCTCTACTTCTACTTTATAAATCTTAAAGGCATCTAATGCCTCACCTTTTTCAAACAGAAGATCAAGATATATGTATCTAGTATAGTCATCAATGAATGAGATAAAATATCTCTGATCATTAAAATAGGAAGTAGAAAATGGTCCACAAATATCAGTGTATATGATTTTTAGAATATTAGAACTCCTTTGGCATCTTTAAAGAACTTGTTAGTTTGCTTCTTCTTTATGCAATAAAATAAGTACCAAAGTCAGTAAAATCAACATCTTTTAGAATGCCATCATTTACCGATGTTTTTATTCTCTCTAAAGAGATATGAGCTAACCTTTTATGCCATAAACTTGAAGAATTCTCTTTAATAATATTTTTTTTTATGCCAATATTATCATCATGCATAGATGAATGATTACTTTCATAATTTAGATTCAAATCTAATTTATATAAACCATCTATCAAAAAATTAGTTTTAATAATCTTTTTATTCTAAAAAAGATTAACTACAAAGTTTTCAAAATAAAAACTAAAATCAATACTTGTCAACTTGAAAATAGAAATTAAATTTCAAGAAAAACTAGGGACATAAAAAGTATTTTCAAGATTCAAAATAAAATAAAAACTCAAAACTAATCTAAAGGTTCCCACAGCCTTCACATGTGAACGTATCCGATTGCCTGAGTAGATATCTTGTTCACTTTTCTTCGAGTCTCTTAAATTGAGAAAGCCCATGGTATTGGCAATATGAATTGTAGTACTAGAATCAATTCACCAAGTGTTATTAGGAACATCAACAGAAAAGGATTCATGACACACAAGAGATATAAAAGTACCTTTCTTTTCAAGCTATTTCTTATACTTTATGTAGTCCTTCTTCATGTGTCTCTTTTGCTTTCAAAAAAAAACATGCATCTTTATTGTCATGATGCTTCATTGTCACTACAGCATCCTTCTTTTCTTTAGGAGCATATTTTTTCTTTTTATCCTTACTATGAGTAGCAAGATTGGCACTTTCATGCTTTTTATCTTGCTTCTCTTATTTCAGTCTTACTTCCTCTTGAACACACATGGTCAAAAGTTCATTAACAGACCATTTTTTTTTATGTATGTTGTAAGAGATTTTGAAAGGACTATATTTTGTAGGTAGAGAATTCAAAATAAAATGGACTAGAACAGAGTCAGAAATCTTAATTTCTAAAGATTTGAGTTGAGCAGCAATATCTCTCATTTTCATGATATGGTCACTTATACCTTCGAAACTATCAAACCTCATGCCTGTAAATTTTTTTATTAGGATACTGGTGAAAGCTTTATCAGAACTTTCAAATTATTCTTCAATAGCCTTCATAAAATCTTTGACCTTATCACATTGAGGGATTGACCCTCTAATACTTTTAGGCACTCGAGACTTGATGAGCATTAAACTCAAGCAATTAAATCGCTTCGATTTCTCATATGCCAAAGTTTATTATGGCATACTTGAATCCGTGGGAATAGGTGGTTCATCCATATGAAGTGCCAGATCAAAATCTTTGTACCCAAGAGTGTAAAGAATACTATCTTTTTAGTTAAAAAAATTATCATCATTTAGCATTGGAATAAGAGCAGCATCATTAATATATACAGTAGGATTAGCTACAATAATCAAAAAATATAAAAAACTTTAGTGCTATGAAGCTAAACCATAATCCAAAATAATTAATTTTAGTAATAAATTCTAACCTTTCTATGGGCAAAGGCGCATCATGTATAGAATTTATTAATACTTGATTAATAAGATCGGCAACATAAATATTAAAAATAGTAAATTTTTATACTTATGGGTCTAAAAAAATCTATCCTTAATATCTAGATTATCATCTTATTTTAATTAAATCATAAAAAATAATCAATTCCTGTGGGTAAAGTTGATTATCTCTATGACTTAATTGTATTTTTTTTCTCATAACATTATTCTTTAATTTATATTTTTTATATGACTTTTATTATTTTTTAGGATGCTATAGCTATTCTCGAAAATAAATCCATTAATTTTAATATGGCATTTGAATAACCCCATTAACCATAAAACTTTATTATGGTTTTCAACATAATTATGATAAGATATTTCTAGCAAATAAATAATAATCTACTTAAAATAAATTGCTAAATATAATTTAAAAAGATCTTTATGCAATAAAATTTGTTATGGGGAGTAAAAATTGATCCATATATCTTTGCATAATAAACTCTATCATAATTATCAAAATAATATTTTTTTTATGGATCTTTATAAAATTAAGACTTTTCAGGGACTAATTTGCAAAAATTTCTATAGGATCTTTATGGAATACATAACTTATTAGGGGCTTTATTGCAAAATTTTCTATTTGGCTAATAGGTCTGAAACTGGATTTTTGGGTTGCAAGTTGGAACCCAAAACTTGATTGCCCTCAAACCCCTTTCCCCTCTTTCTCTTCTTCCCCGATCAAATGAAAATGATGGCCACCGCCCCTCTTGGCCAGCAATTGATCATCCCGCAAAACCTTCGGCAAGGGACGGTCCAGGATCAACCACCGACGATCGGTCTGAGGTCGCCGTCCGACCATCGAATCACCGACTTTAGCCTTCTTCTTCTAAATGGAAATGGTGGAGGAGGCCAGAGATCCAGCGCTCCTCCTATCCCAAGTTTGGCCGACGGCCGCCGAAAAACATCGGATTGATGGCTCGTTGGTGAAGCTTCATCGTCCACGACCGACGATAAGGAGTGGAAACCATCGGTTTGCCTTGATATAGTGGTTTCATCTACGCCCCCTTCTTTTTTTTTAAATGTTGATGCTCACCGATGGGTGGTTGCTGAAAGTCGGTGGCTGCCGTGGGATGCCGACGGCCATGTGGCCGATCACAAGGGGAGGGACATAGATTGGAGGTTTGGCCGCTGAGAAGAGGAGAGGAAGAGGGCACGCCATCAGCCCACTTCTTTCTTTAAATAATTTATTTATTTATTCATAAATAAATTTTTGATTGAATTAAAAATTATAGAATAAATAAATAAATAAATTTAAATTGATACATCTAGGATCTAGATCTCGATTTTACATGATCAATAAGCTGAACATAACAATATGGAGGTGGCTTTGATACCACTGAATGTAAGAAATTCAAATCTAGATGCGAAAATAAATATATCTCCAGCCATTGTTGATCAAGCTCAAATCTAATCAAAGATAAAGAAATTAAGATGAATCTGCAGATGAATCTCCTTGAAACTTACAAAAAGTTACTGCAAAAGTGCTCTTTTAGTCTATGCCAAAGGATCTCAATGCCTATTCTTGATGGAGAGTCATAGACTATATTTATATGCTAGACTAAGGACTCTTTTAAATTGACACGAACTCTTCTTTCCATCAAAGATGCATACTCATAGTGGAGTTCTTATTTTAACCTGAGTCTGACTTTATTTTTTAAAAAATTAATCATCTTAATTATCTTAAATTATTTTTAATTAATTATGTTATAAGTGGGCTACATCAAGTCTCTAAAATTTGGGACAAGTACAACACTAAGAGTTTTTTTACCATCTTGTTGACATTGAAAACCTACCACATGTGTCACCATAAACAAAATTTACTACAAGAATTAGATTTTTAGTGATAACAAAAATTATCATTAAAAATATGAAACAATGCTATTAATAGTTTTAATGATAATATTTTGGATTCTCACTCATCTCTAATATTCAAGTCACAAATATATTGATGACGACTTTCAAAATTGGTCACTATTAGTCAACTCAATAATGATGATACTATTATCATGAATATTTATAATAATAATAATGATAATAAATTATCATAAAGTAATTACTATTAGTGATGACAATATCATCACTAAAATTTTAGATATCACAAATGCAAATATTATCGCCAATACTATCATTATTAGTGGCATAAGTAGCATCATAATATTCTTTTTCTAGAATGACAACAAAGCTGTGTTAATATATTAGTGATAATACTCTTTATCACTAAAATAAAATAATATGAGTGATAAATAATATTGTCACTAAAAGTATATAATATTAGTAACAATTAGTATCACTAAAAGGATTATAACTATTAAATATATTTTTAGTAATGACAAGATGCCATCACTAATGATTTTCTTAAAAAAAATAAATAATCTTATAAGGAGTATATGTTGTATTACCTGTTTTATTAATTAAGATCAATTGACATTCATAATAATAATAAAAATTGATGTACACAAATTATTATATATCAAATTCTTACATATCTATTAAAGCATCAAAATGTATCTAAAATAGGATTATTACTTCAAATCCATACATATCCATAGTCAAATATAAAAAATATGTACTATAATCTTATATATGATCCTGCATAATAAACAAAACCATTATTGATTTCAAGAAAGTTCAATCATGATCCTATATTATGAACAAAAGATAAAAGTCCATTAGTATAATTTATAAATATAACTTATATTAATTCAATTACATAAATGTTATAGGAAGAAGAGAATAGGAAGTAATATTTATCAAATTATGAAAACTAATTAAGTTTAGCTAATCATATAGTATGTTTTTAGTTACTGTAAAACTTACATTCTTAGTAGGGGCAACCAAAAAAGATATAGTTGTTTGAGAAATGATCTATTACAGCTAAAGTATGCAAAAAGAGTGGTCATGTAATGTACCAAGCTTTCTTGAATTTCTTTTTGCATTTCTGCACATTGTACCTTAATAAACTTATACTAAGCCCCAAATTCTATATGTTGGGATTGCATTTCTGCTTGAGATTATGAATTAGCATTCTCTTACTTTTTTGCCATCTCAATAAGACTTTAGACTTTATCCCCCAAAACATCAGCATGCTTCGATGTAGCCTTAGCCTATGCGAGAATAATTTATCTTTGGAGCTACATGTGATTCCTCTGGATTCTAAATCATGTGAGTGGCCTAGCCTCTTTCCTAGCACAAGTGCAAAATCCTCAACTATTGGAACTAATATAGAAAAAAAATTATCTTGATGTATCTCAAGCTTCTATATTTGTATATAATTAAAAATTATCAACATAAAATCATGAACTATGATTAAAACAATCACATTCTACATACCATAATCTTTTCTCTATTTGGAATGGATCAACTTCCATTAGATCTCAGCCGAGTAGCCTTCCAAACTGTCATAGCATCCGACCGTTCTTCGAACTCTAGATCTTTCTATTAGCAATGAACAAAAAGAAGAAAAAATATGACTTACACTATAAAATTTTGAACATTAGTGATGGTATTAGTGATGCAAAAAAATTTTGTTACTAATAATATCTTTTTGCCATCACAACACTGACAAAAAAAATTACATTGCTAATATTAGTAATGATGAAAATTTTATTATTAGCGATGGCAAATACCTTCTATAAAGTATAATTTTTTTAATATTTAAATAATAAAAAATTACTAGTGATGATAGATTTAGTAAATTAGTGATGTAAAAAAGTCGTCGCTAATTAAAAACTATTAGCAATGGCTATTTAGCTACTAGTGATGGCAAAAGCTATCTCTAATATTATTTAAATTTTTTAAATTTTTATAATATTTAAATATAAAATAATTATTAGCAATGATAGATTTTATTTATTAGCGATGAAAATCATACCATCACTAATAATTTTTTTTTAAAAATATTAATAATAAATTAAAAAAATAAGTTTATTTAAAAGTATTATTAGTGATAAAATTAGCAATGATAAGTCACTATCGTCACTAATAATTCTATTCAAATCTAATTCAAACCTGATTCAAATCTAATTCAAAATCCTACCAAATCTAATTTAATTAGATTTTGAATCCAAGTCTTACTTGGATTATAAAATCTAATTAACATCAAATTAAGCCAATATTAATTAAATTAAATCTAATTTATATTAATTAAAAAAAATAATTTTTAATTTAGATTTAATTTAAATCTAATTCAAATTTGATTCGAATATAATTTGAAATCCTATTAATCCTAATTCAATTAGACTTTGAATCCAAGTCTTACTTGGATAGTAAAACCTAATTAACTTTAAATTAAGTTAAATTTAATTAAATTTAATATAATTTAAATTAATTAGAAGAAAATAATTTTTAATTTTGGATTTGATTTAAATCTAATTCAAAATCCTATCAAACTTATTTTAATTAGACTTTGAATCTAAATCTTACTTGGATTATAAAACCTAATTAGTCTCCAATTAAGTCAAGCTTATTTAAATTAAATCTAAGTTAAATCAATTAATACTTGATTCATGATTCTATTCGAATCTAATTCAAATTTGATTCAAATCTAATTCAAAATCTTATCAAACCTAATTCAATTAAGCTTTGAATCTAAGTTCCACATGAATTATAAAATTCAATTAGCCTCAAATTAAGTCAAGATTAATTAAATTTAATTTAATTTAAATCAACTAGAAAAAAATAATTTTTAATTTAAATTTAATTTAAATTTGATTTAAATTTAATTCAAAATTTTGTCAAATCTAATTTAATTAGACTTTGAATTCAAGTCCTAATTAGACTATAAAACCTAATTACCCTCCAATTAAGCCAAGCCTAATTAAATTTAATTTGATTTAAATTAACTAGATAAAATAATTTTTAATTTAGGTTTAATTAAAATTCAATTTGAATTGATTCAAAGCCAATTCGAAATCCTATCAAACCTAATTTAATTAGATTTTGAATCCAAATCTTATTTGAAATATTAAAACCCAATTAGCCTCAAATTAAGTCAAATCTAATTAAATTAAATTTAATTTAAATTAATTAGGACTTGATCCATAAATTAATTAAATTAAAAAATTTAATAAAATCTAATATTAATTTTTAATGACCCAAAAAATGATCTAAAAGAAAAAATTAATATTAAAATATAATTTTAAAAAAAATTATGATTATTAGCGATAGCTTTAGATAGAGATCTTACCATCACTAATAATTTTAAAAATATAATTATTAGCGATGATAAATTTATTATCGATGATATTTTGCCATCGCTAATTAAGTTTTAATGGTCAGATAGTATTATTAGCGATAGTAATTTGCTATTGGTAATAATTTTTTCGCCCTTATTTTCCACCATCCCACCGCATGCCCTCATTTTTCCTCACCCCATCACCCATCATCTTCTTGTTTTTCCATACTGCCAACCTCCTCTCTCCTGCCCTTCGGTCCCCCCGCTACTTGCTCTCTCCCCCAATCGATGGCCTTCCCCTGGCTACCTCTCTCCAACTACACTCGACCTGCCTTTTTGAGCCCCTAGCCACCTTCCACCTCCTCGAGCCTCCGGCCGCCTCCTAACGGCTGCACCCGATCCATCTTTGTGAGCCTTCGACTGCAAGTTCTTAGCCTCCTCCCTCCTTCCTGATAACCCCTCCCACCTCTTCCTGGCTCGCTTCTCCATGACCATATCCTTGAGCCCCTTATTGGGAATATGTCCCAAAGCCAATCGTTGGCCTTTTGATGGTTGGGCTATATATTTATAATTGTATCTAAATCATAAATTAATAAAAGTTATTTTGACATTTTTCATCATAAAATTTATTGTCTTCTAATGAACTCCTGTGTTGTGATGAAGTTCTTAAGACTATCTAGATTCGATGAAGGAGGATTTATTGTTTAGTTCTTAAATTATTCACGATCAAAAGATACGTTGTTACTTAGGACGACAACGTTTATCGAGTATAGATCGTTGTGTGCCATATAAGTTAGTTGTCCTCATAACCAAGGAATGTTGAGACACTAGTATAGCATGCAAGTAAGATGTATGGGTACATCTGTACTAAATGTGACCAACTTCGAAGCTTTTCTTCTATCAAGATTAGTTCCGAAGGATATGGATATAAGTATCCCTTAGACTTGAGACCACCATGGTGACTTATAAGCAACTCACTATACTTAGGTATTGGACTATCTGAATTTTTAATTCAGTGATAAAAGGCTACTGGGTGCAATCACGTACTTGACTTGTCGGTGTGTGAGTCAAGATGGGATTGATCCCTCCAAGTATTGGAGCAAGTGCATCGCTGTATTTCAATTTAGCAAATCTTCGATCGGGGTAGTCCATATGATGGATGCTAAATTTTGAAATATACTATGGATAAATTTTAGGATTGATAGTAAATCCTAAATTGTTCTTTGAGCATCGAGGTCAAAAAGATGAATTATATGATAACCATATTCCATAGGTTTGTCATTGTTGCGTTGTGACTTTTTGACCTATCCAAACGTCGGGTACCATTACTAGATGATTACATCGATTGGTACAAAAAATTAATTTTTGTACTATCGACTTAGAATTTAAACCTATGAGATCACACACATAAGGAGTTCCTACTTGATCTGATGGTTGATCATGAGTCCTGATGACCTAGGATACTATGGTCAAGAGTTTCACTGAACTGAAACTCTGAGTCCTACTCATCTAGGACTCTCTGATCAAGAGTCTCACTGGTCTGAAACTCTATGATCGTCAGTTTGATTCATTTGGGATACTGGGTTCAAGAGTCCCATTGGTTTGGGACTCTTCAGGAGTTTCATGTTGATGGACTCTATTGCCCAGACATCCACCTGATTGGGACTCTATGTTTATTAAAGGATTAATTAGTAATTTGATTATTGATTAACTCAATTTGATTGAGCAATGGAGATTTGATCAAGTTTGATCGAATTGGATTCGATTGGATTTGATCCGATCAGGTCATGAGTTGACCTAATCATTATGGGAGATTTGATCTTGAGTTAATCAGGAGCTGGACCAAATTAATTTTTAATTTGATTAAAAATTTAATAAATTGGGTTAAGCTTAATTTAGTTAGATTTGATCTGATCTTATTAGGTCTGGAATAATTGATTTAGTTGAAACCAATTTTGAAAAGTCAAAGGAGGTTTGAACTTTCAACTCCCTACGCCTACAATATTTAACCAACCTTTGACCCATGCCCCTCTTTATTTTACGTCAATTTTTTCTCACACCCAGATACCTTCTATGCCCCTTATCTTTTTTGCCTTTGACCTGGTCCAATGGTTGGACTGGTCAAAATAATTTGAATTTTGAATTCAATGTAGAAGTTAAAACTTCTCAACTTCTTCTCGTTCTTATCCTTTTCCCATGCCCACTTTGATTTTACTTCATGCAATTTTTTATACATTCTTAGAGTGGACACATAGAAGGAGAGTCCTTCTATACATCAAATACTCTGGTATGGGTGTTGGATAGGGATAAGAAGGTTTTTGAATTTGATGTTGGTTGGGAGGTTGAAACAAGTTCAACCTCCAACCCTTATCTCTTTCTATACGCCTTTCCCATGGTATTCACATCAATAAATTATGAGAATTTTTGTACGTGCAATATATGAGGTTAGCATTCAGTGGTAAAAATTTCAATATGATTGGGCATTAGTTTTGGGTGAGAAAAATCTCATAGTGAAGGTGAGTAGGGTCTTGCAACACTTTATTTTTCCCTTATACTTCTCTTCTCTTCTAATTTTCACCTCTAAGGATACCCAATTTTTAGATATGATCTAAATAAGGTTTATAGATATAAAAGTCATATTTGCATAAAAACTTATTTCATGGAAGAACTCCACACAGAGAGGGCGTGATAGGATTTTTAGTGTGTCAGATTTTTTGGGCAGAGTGAAACCCTAGATTTGGGAATCTGGGTTTGGGTAGAGAGATCGAGTGCTGTGAGCATCGGATCACCACCAAATTTGAAACACCTCTTCATCATCCTCTAGTATTTATGTTTTAATTTTTTAGAGTATTTAAAAAATTAGAAAGTATATGATCGATTGGATAGATCGTGATCAGCCATTGAAGGTCCCGACGAGAAGCTAGCACTCCAGTGGGGTTGATTGGGATCAGAAGCTTCGTGTGAACCAACTGTAGAGGTCAGACATATGTGCGGCTATGGTGTGACACCAGAGCATTATTTGATGGATTCAAATTATGATGATCGACTATTTGTGAAAAGATATTATATTATGAACAGATAGATGTAGTAAAGAGTTTGTTGCATAGTTTTATTTTCAAATCTATATGAATACATGCATATTATATTTAGATCCTTAGTATAGAACTTAATATTCTGATATAATCAAAAATTAATTAATTTTCTACTATATTTTAGCTATTTTTGAAATTTTTTTTGAAAGTAGCATTGTAAACACTGCACTGCCTCCTTCAAATGGTATCAAAGAAAAGTTTGCTAAATATGATATGCTTGCATATTTTAGATTGATAATTTAGATTTGATCTAAATATTAATCTAATATTCTAATTAATTAGATCTAAAAATTAAAATTAAGATCGCATGGACTGTAGATTATCCTATTATAGGGTTTACCCCCTACAGTAAAAAGATTGTCCTGGTACGTTGCTGATCTATATCGTTAATCATAAAATCTTAGATTTGGTCTAATATTTTTATGATCTAATTATATTAGGTTTTAATCTAATTTATGATTATGAATGCATAATTAGATAAAGTTTGATTCATGATTTAGTATTATGTAGTATACATAGTTTCAGATTAAATCCTATAACTAGTATTATTTGTGAATTGAGCTAATTCAATTTTAAAGTGAGTCGACTCAATTGGTGAATAATACTAAGTTATAAAGAACCTTTCAAAAATTTAAAAAATATTTTTTAAAATATCAAACCTTAACCCACAGCCCATAAACTTAATTAAATATTAAGTATAATAATTTAATGTCTAGAATTATGAATTAAGACTCTAAGTCATTAATCATAAAACGTGGATTATTGGGTTAGTTGAATTAGGTTCATAAATTGAATTAGACCTAAGGTTAGTTAAAGAGTAGACTGAATTAGAGTAATTGATCAAATCTAATTAAATATTACTTTAGATCAGATCAAGAACTCTATAGACTCAATTACAATAGTTGTAGTTGGTCAAGTCCATACCATTAACGAGGATCAAATGGACTTGATTCATGGCTACACGATCAAATCCGAAATTACTAGGTTGGTCAAATTAAAACTAATAAACTGGATGGTGTCTAAGGTAAGTTTGGCAGTTTGACCAGTGATTTTTAATTGAGAGCTACTCGCACTGATTCGATCTTTGACGAGTTAATTATATATCCCTTCCACTGATCTTAGTTATCTGGCCATCCTGATGAGTTAGATTTTGATTAGATTACTTGATGATTCGAACTCACCCATGTCAATTAGGTAAATCAGTCTGACTAATTTAGGTGCTCCTAATGCCAGCTTAGATTAGATCCTTTTTTTTTTGATCTAACTTAGGGAAGTCAGTGGGAGGATCGAAATTGGCTCATTTTTCTTAAATATATTAACTAAATCCTCTAAAATTATTAGATTCTTAAAAATAAAATAGTTATATAGATAACTAAATCATAGCCTCCCATTAAGTTGAGTGATAATGGATTCATTAATTTGATAATCACTGGAGGCCCAAAGGCCTGATGCTTATTGATTAATAAAATTATCATTCATAAAATAATGATTTGGTTAAGTCTTTTTGATAGTATTTGGGTTGGCCGACCAAAGTTGGGCCTGATCATTTATTGGTTAGATAAGATCAAATATGGTCATGTTAATGGTTGGACCTAAATAAACTTTTTCAATGGAGGTCAAAGCCTACTGATTAGATCTTCGGAGCAAAATTGATATTACTAAAAATTATTTAAAAAAATAATTGATTTTGAACCTATCCATAGATGCACATAGATTGACCAACCAAAGTTGAGCTCGTGTGTAGTCTATGTAGATTCTAGTATCCACTAAGAAATTAAAGTAATTTCTCAAATTGGAGGTAGAGGCTACCAATTCATATAAAATAGTGAGAGAACCTTTAGACTAAAGTCCAAATCTTTTGGATAATTGATTCATATACTAATTAGATTTGGTTTTTCTTATTATACAAAAATAGCCACTAACCTGTCGCTCTGGTCATTATTAGATAATGATAAATTAATGGGATCCAACTATGATAACTGGTACCGTAAGTTGAAAATCATCCTGAGCATGAGCAGATCCTTTACGTCATAACGGATCCTATACCTAAGGAGTCAGCTTTGAACGCTAGAGGAGTGGTTTGAGACACTTATCAGAAGTAGCTCAATGATCGTACCACCATTCGGTGTATAATGTTAGTGGCAATGAACGACGAGTTCAGTCATAGGTTTGAAAATACCCAGCCATAAGAAATGCTTCAAATGTTGAATGACTCCTTTGGCATGCCTAACAATGTTGAAAGGCACAAAACAAGTTATGCTATTTTCAATGCTCGAATGAGGGATGGGACCTCAGTCACCGATCATGTATTGTACATGATCGAGATGATCGAGCACCTTAGCAAGCTGGGCTTTCTCCTGTACGAGCAGCTCGGTAAGGATGCGATCCTTAATTCCTTGCCCAAGTCCTTCCTCCTCTTTCTAAATTATTTCAAAATGATAAAGCCCACAGTCAACTACCATAGATTGTTGGGGTTGCTGTAGAACTTTGAGAAGGATCACCAACTCCATAAGAAGATAGTGAATGTAGTGGGAGGATCTACTTCTGGTCATCGATCTTTTAAAAAAGGAAAGAAGAACAAAAAGAAGAAGAACAAGAGGGTGCAGCCAAATGCCGGGATGACTGCATAGGGTCGAACCAAAAAGCACAAGTCTGACTAGAGCCAGGCAGAGTGCTTCTTCTACAAGAATCAGGGGCACTGAAAGAGAAACTATCCTTTGTACATTGCCTTCTTGGATCCGAACAGGCCAAGAAGGAAGCAAGTGGTTGCTGAGCAAGATAATTATATGATAACACCTTATAATTTTTTTTTATTTGATTCTACTACCTAGGTATTAGATACTGAAAGCCCTTATTATATTTGTAATTCTATACAGGGCTTATAGGTTAGTAGGAGATTTGATCAAGACGAGAGGTTCCTGAATATTGGAGATGGAAGATAAGTTCTAATTCTAGCTTTAGAAATCATAAACCTTATAATCAATTCAAATAAAATTATTCTTAATGAATATTATTTTTGTCTAACTTTCTTATTGAATGCCATTTCTGTAGGCCTTTTGGCCATGAATGGTTTTGAAATATCAATAAAAAGAAAATTTTGTAATATCATTTTGAATAGTATTATAATTTTTATTGAATAATTAAATAATAAAATTTATTTACTTTTTATACCTATTAATATGGTTCAATCCTTCGGTAAATGCCCTAGAATTAGTGATATGTCTGATGTATACCTTAGGCATTATAGGCTAGGTCATATTAACAAGAATAGAATTAACAGATTAACTCAAGAAGGAATTTTTGAGGTTAGTGATTGTGAATCACTTCGAACCTATGAATCATGTCTTCTTGGTAAGATGACCAAGTCATCTTTTACTGAAAAAGATGAACGAGCCACTGAACTCCTAAGTCTAATACATTTGGATGTATGTGGATCCATGAGCTCAAGTATCAGAGGTGGATACTTCTACTTCATAACCTTCATAGACAATCTATCGAAATATAGATATATCTATTTAATGAAGCATAATCAGAGTTGTTTGAAATGTTCAAACTATTTCGAAATGACGTAAAAAAGTAAACTGGAAAGAGTATTAAAACTCTTCGGTCTAAACGAGGGGGTGAATATCTTTTCAATGAGTTTCTGACATATCTTAGAGAGAACAAAATTCTCTTCCAATGGATCCCTTCTAGAACATCATAACATAATGGTGTGTCTGAAAGGAAAAATCGAATCTTGTTGGACATGGTTCGATCCATGATGGAGTTTGCTGGTTTGTCAATCTTTCTATGGAGATATGCGCTCAAGTCAGCTTGTTACATTTTAAATAGGATTTTGAGTAAATCTGTTAATAATTCATCATATGAGATATGGACAGGGCGTAAGCCAGTGCTTTCACACCTTAGAATTTGGAGGTATCCGACTTACGTCAAACGTTTGATGACAGACAAGCTTGGACCTAGATCTAATAAGTGTACTTTTATAGGTTATCCAAAAGAAATCAAAGGGTACTTCTACCTTGCTGATGAGCAAAAAATGTTTGTCAGTCTTAAGACAATCTTTTTAGAAAAAGAGTTTTTTGGTAAAGGAACTAATACCTCTAAGATCGAACTTGATGAGTATGATAGGTGGAAGAATAGACACGTTGTAGAACCTGAGCTAGATCTGATTAGATTAGATCCAGAACCCATTATAGATGCACCCTTAAGGCGATCTGGTAGATTACCATGTTAACCAGATAGATACTATGATTTTCTGATCCGAGATGGAAATCCTATTGAACTCGATGAGAACGATTAGGATCCGATCACCTATATGGATGTAATACAGAGATACAACTCTGAGAAATAGCTTGAGGTCATAAAATCCAAAATAAAATCCATGAAGGTCAATGATATATGGACATTGGCTGACCCATCCGAAGGAGTAAAATCCATAGGGTGTAAGTGGATCTTCAAAAAAAAAAGGGTGCAGACGAAAAGATGGAGATCTATAAAGCCCGTCTGGTTGCCAAGGGGTATCATCAATGTTATGGTATTGACTATGATGAGATGTTTTCTCTTATGGTAATGCTCAAATCCATTCGGATTATGCTTGCTATCGCTGCTCATCTAGATTATGAAATTTGGCAGATGGATTTGAAAATGACTTTCCTAAATAGAGAGCTAGATGAAGAGATGTATATGATACAGCCTAAAGGATTCACATCCATAGATGAGTCTAAGGTGTGTAAGCTTCAAAGATCCATTTATGAACTGAAGTAGGCATCTCGGAGCTGAAACATACGATTTGATAAAACAATCAAAACGTATAGCTTCGTTAAGAATGAAGAGGAGCCCTGCATATACAAGTGGACTAATGGTTCAGCAATAGTATTTCTAGTATTGTATATGGATGACATTCTCTTAATCGAGGATGATGTCCCTGCATTGCAAGGAATAAAGATCTGGCTATCATCACAATTCTCCATGAAAGATCTGGGAGAAGCTTCCTACATCCTAGGAATGAAGATTTATAGAGATAGATCTAGAAGATTGCTTGGATTGTCCCAGTCTACGTACATTGATACTGTACTGAAATGGTTCAGCATGGAGAATTTCAAGAAAGACTATCTACCGATAGGCCATAAAATTTTTCTTTCAAAGAGGGATTGTCCAACAACACCTCTAGAAAGAGAACGTACGAGTAGAATACCATATGCTTTGGCAGTGGATTCTATCATGTACGTCATGATATATATACGACAGATGTAGCATACTCATTAGGGGTAGTGAATAGATACCAATCTGATCAAGAAGAGAACTACTAAAAGGTTGTTAAAACCATCCTAAAGTATTTAAGAAATACTAAGGATCAGTGGCTTGTATATGATGAAACGGACTTGAAACTTGTGGGATTCACAGACTCCAGTTTTTAGTCTGATCATAATGATAGCAAGAGTGTGTTAGGATATATATTCATCCTTAATAGTGGGGCCGTCTGCTGGAAGAGTTCTAAGCAGCACACTATGGTCGATTCAATTTATGAGGTAAAGTATGTTGCTGCATCAGATGCTGCCAAAGAAGCGGTGTGGCTGAAAAAATTCATCACCGAGCTTGGAGTAGCATCCTTCCTTGATGGTCTAGTTCTGTTCTATTGTGATAGCTCTGGAGCCATTGCTCAGACGAAGGAACCTAAGGCATACCAGCGGATGAAGCATATTCTATGCCGTTTCCACCTTATCTGAGAAATTATGGATCGAGATGATGTCGACCTTCAGAAGATCGATGGAAAGAAGAACCTGGCCGACCCATTCACTAAACCTATTGCGGTGAAGGAGTTCAATGACTTCAAGTCGAAGATAGGTATTAGATACTGCAATGATTGACTTTAGTTCAAGTGGAAGATTGTTGGAAATATGTCCCAAAGCCAATTATCAGCCTTTTGATGGTTGGGCTATACATTTATAATTATATATGAATCATAAATTAATAAAAGTTATTTTAGTATTTTTCATCATAAAATCTATTATTTTCTAATGAACTTCTATGTTGTGATGAAGTCCTTAGGACTATCTAGATTCGACAAAAGAGGATTTATCGTTTAGTCCTTAAATTATTTACGATCAAAAGATACATTGTTACTTAGGATGATAACGTTTATCGAGTATAGATCATTGTGTGCCATATTAGTTGGTTGTCCTCATAACCAAAAAATATTGAAATACTGGTATGGCATGCAAGTGAGATGTATGGATACATCTATACTAAACGTGACCAACTTCGGAGCTTTACTTCTATCAAGATTAGCTCCGAAGGATATGGGTATAAGTGTTCCTTAGACCTGAGACCACCATGGTGACTTGCAAGCAACTTACTATACTTAGATACCGGACTACCTAAATTTTTAATTCAGTGATGAAAGGCTACTAGGTGCAGTCAAGTACTTGGCTTGTCGATGTGTGAGTCAAGATGGGATTGACCCCTCTAAGTGTTGGAGCAAGTGCATCGCTGTATTTTAATTTAGCAAATTCTCGATCTTAATAGTCCATATGATGGATGCTAAATTTTGAAATATACTATAGATAAATTTTAGGATTGATAGTAAATCCTAAATCATCCTTTGAGCATCAAGGTCAAGGGGATAAATTATACGGTAACCATATTCCAGAGGTTCATCATTATTGCATTGTAACTTTTTGATCTATCCGGACGTTAGGTACCATTGCTAGAAGGTCACATCGATTGGTATAAAAAATTAATTTCTATGCTATCGATTTAGGATTCGAACCTATAGGGCCACACACATAAGGAGTTCCTACCTGATCTAATGGCTGATCATGAGTCCTGATGACCTAGAACACTATGGTCAAGAGTCCCACTAGACTGGGACTCTATGACCAAGAGTTTCACTGGATTGGGACTCTGAGTCTACTCATCTAGGACTCTCCGATCAAGAGTCATACTGATTTGGGACTCTATGATCGTGAGTTTGATTCATTTGGGACACTGGGTTCAAGAGTCTCACTGATTTGGGACTCTTCAGGAGTTTCATGTTGATGGATCTATTGCCCAGACATCCATCCATTTGGAACTCAATATTTATTAGAGGATTAATTAGTAATTTAATTATTGATTAACTTAATTTGATTGAGCAATGAGGATTTGATCAAGTTTGGTCGAATTGGATTCGATGGGTTTGACCCAATTAGGTCATGAGTTGACCTAATTGCTGTGGGAGATTTAACCCTAATTTAATCAAGGGCTAAACCAAATTAATTTTTAATTTGATTAAAAATTTAATAAGTTGGGTTAAGTCTAATTTAGTTAGATTTGACCTGATCTTATTGGGTCTAGAATAATTGGTTTAGTTGAAACCAATTTTGAAAAGTCAAAGGAGGTTTGAACTTTCAACTCCCTGCGCCTACAATATTTATCCAACCTTTGACCTACACCCTTCTTTATTTTATGTGAATTTTTCCTCACACCCACATACCTTCTGCACCCCTTATCTCTTCTGCCTTTGACCTGATCCAATGGTTGGACTAGTCAAAATAATTTGAATTTTGAGTTCAATGTAGAAGTTGAAACTTCTCAACTCCCTCTCGTTCTTATCCTTTTCCCACGCCCACTTTGATTTCACTTCATGCAAATTTTTGTGCATTCTCAGAGTGGACACATAGAAGGAGAGTCCTTCTATGTGTCAAATACTCTGGTATGGGCATTGGATAGGGATAAGAAGGTTTTTGAATTTGATGTTGGTTGGGAGGTTGAAACAAGTTCAACCTCCGACCCTTATCTCTTTCCATGAGCTTTTCCCATGGTATTTATATCAATAAATTATGATAATTTTTGTGTGTGTAATAGAGGGGGATATCATTCCATGGTAAAAATTTTAATGTGATTGGGTATTAGTTTTGGGCAAGAAAAATCTTGGAGTGAAGGTGAGTAGGATCCTATAGCACTTTATTTTTCCCTCATGCCTCCCTTCTCTTTTGATTTTTACCTATAAGGATATCTAATTTTTAGATATGATCTAAATAAGATTATAGATCTAAAAGTCATCTTTCCATAAAAACTTGTTTCATGAAAAAACTCCACACAGAGAGGGCGTGATAGGATTTTTAGTGTGTCAGGTTTTTTTGGGCAGAGTGAAACCCTAGATTTGGAAATCTGGGTTCGGATGGAGAGATCGAGTGCTGTGAGCATGGGATCACCACCAAATTTGAAACACCTCTTCATCATTCTCCAATATTTGTATTCTAATTTTTTTAAAGTATCTAAAAAATTAAAAAGTATATGATCGATCAGATCGATCGTGATCAGCCATTGAAGGCTCCGACAAGGAGCTAGCACTCCAGTGGGGCTAATTGGGAGCAGAAGCTTTGTGTGGACCAACCATAGAGGCCAAATATGTGTGCGGCTATGGTGTGACACTAGAGCATTATTCGATGAATTTAGATTATAGTGATCAGCTATTCGCAAAAAGATATTATGTTCTGAACAGATAGATGTAGTAAAGAGTTTGCTGCATAGTTTTATTTTCAGATCTATATGAATGCATGCATATTGTATTTAGATCCTTAGTATAGGGCTTAATATTATGATATGATCAAAAATTAATTAATTAAATTAATTAATTTTTTATTATATTTTAGCTATTTTTAAAAAAAATTTAAAAGTAGCACTGCAAACCCTGCACTACCTCCTTCACCCCTAGCCTCCTCCCCCCGGCTACACCCAGCCAGCCTCCCCCTGGCTCACCTCTCCACCGCATTCTCCCCAAGCGCCTAGCCACCTCCTACCTCCTTGACGACCTCCCACCTTCCCCTAGCCCACCTCCCCTCAACTTGCCTCTCTACGGCTAACTCCTTAAGCTCCCGGTCACCTCCCACCTCTCCCTGGCCCACCTCCCTCGGCTTGCCTCTCCGTAGCCATCTTCTCGAGCCCCCAGCCTCCTCTCCCTAGCTACACCCAGCCCGCATCCCCTCGACCCATCCCCGCACCCTCATTTCCACAGCTCCTACCCCGCCGCCTCAGCCCACAGCTTGACCCTATGTCCCCTACCTCGTCGATTCGATCTCGAGCATCTATCTACAGCCGCATCCCAGAGCCTCAGTCTTTGCTCTCTTGTATCTACCTTCTTGCACCTCAATCCTTGCACGCCAGCCCATGCCTTAGTCCTGTATAGTAGCCTACCTTTTATTATGAGTATTAGCAACAATATTAGTAATGGCTAATACCATTACTAAAAATTAATTTTTTATTTAAATTATGTTAATTAAGTATAATAGATATTAAAAAATTAATTAATTAAATATTAATTTAATTAGAAGTAGTATGAGATTTAGATCTTGGCATGCAGAGTGCTCGAACCGAGGGATAGTCCAGGTAGCATTGCAAACATGGGGTCGAGACTTGCCCTACGCACTCGGGTCTTGGCATGTAGAGCACTCGAACTAAGGATAGGTCTAGGCAGCATTGCAAATACGGGATTGAGATGTGTCTTGCATGCTCGGGTCTTAGCATGCAAAGCACTCGAACCAAGAAAAGATTTGGAAAGTATTGCAAATATAGGACCGAGGTGTGCCCTACATGCTTGGATCTTGGCATGTGGAGTGCTTGAACTAAGAAAAGGTTCGGATAGCATTACAAACACGAGATCGAGATATATACTATGCGCTTAGATCTTGGCATGCAAAGTGCTCGAACCGAGGAAAGGTCCAAATAATATTGCAAACATGGAGCCGAGGTGTGCCTTACGCTCTCCGACCTTGGATCCTAGCTGGCATGCAAGACATCCAGCCCTCACATGTCCTATGTACTTAGGCCAATAGTATTATTTTTTAAAAAATTAATTTTAAATTAATAATATTTGAAATAATTAGTTTTAAATTTTTGGATTGGACTTCAGGATTGGATTTGCCTGGATGCCATTCCAATGTGCTCGTCCAGCCTGATCGTCTAGCAAGTTCCAAGTCTGCATGCATGGGACATACGCACGTTCTGATCGCTTTCGTTTACAATGATATCCTTTACTTCTATGATTATGCTTTTGGAAATACCACACTCTTAGTTCAAGGATAGACTCGTTATCCTTGTAAGAGATGTGTCAATAGAGAAATGCTTGATAGGGATACAATAGTTGCCCATTTATATGGGAGTAGATTCATGCCAAACTACAAGCATTGGTACTTATATGGGGATCGAGATGTAGGAGATAATTGCAAGGGCTTCGAAAGCTCTACTTGTCCAGGACCTTGCTGATGTACAAGAGCTTAATGGTGATAGGCTTTGAGCAGATGATTAGTACATTTGGTGTGTTTAATCTGGTTATTAGTAGATGTCCATGTAATAATCTTTTAGATTGCAATCGTTATAGCCATGATGGACTATAGGATTGCTATGGTGATAGTTATGCTTATCCTCTATAGGGTTGCTATCTCCTAGAGGCTAAGCAAGCTAGGCTATAACTATAGCAACCCTTATATGATAGGAATGGTGTACAGGGCGGAAGCATGGATTTCAAAGCAAAAACATGAAATCATATAAATCAAACCCAAATCCTAGGACCACCTTATTAGCAATTAAATCATATAACATGCATTTATAATATAAAAGAAAGTATTAGAATATACCTCTTATCGCTAAATCCTAAATTGACCCTGATCGTCGGTAGTAGTCCGTCAGGGATTCCACCAGGTTCCCACATGTTCACCCTCCAACGTTGATCCACACAGAGACTTGATCAAGATACCAACACCTCTGATTTATATAATTAAAGTTCTAATAATAAGAACTTTAATTAAAAGGGCAAGACCTTCTTTAGCCTTTATGTCACTTTTCTTGCCTCTTCTTATCTATCTTTCTTTTTCTTTGTCTTCTTAATTTTTCTTCCTAATCTCTTAGTCTTAAGATGACTTTTTATCTTTATAAGGATAAGGTCTAGACAAGAGAAGAGAAGAAAAAAAATTGGATAAAAAAAAACTCTTGTAAGAAAGAAAGATAATTTTCACATCTCTCGGACTCATGGTACGCACCCTTATTTATAATATACGTAAGGATGCCAACACAATTTCTCATGCCCATTCAAAAAAATCTCATGTCCCTTTAGCCAATCTCACACCTCATCAGAAAATAACGAGATGTAGACTTAGTCCAAGAGGTGCCTTAAAGCAGAAAGACTTTTGGACTAATTCTACGTAAGTTATTTACGAAGAGTCGCAATATTTCATCTTTGGCGCCATCCTTTTCATTCATTAGATCAAATAAAAAGGCCATCCAATGGCTCTAAAAAGGGACGCCCATTCAGTAAGAAGGCATGGAGATGATCTTTAAATAGTCAAAGTACCAAGAGACTTTGACTTGGTTCAAGAGGCGTTAAGGAGGAGTGGGCGGCATGGAGTCTTGGGCGGCAAGAAGTCTTGGGCGATAAAAAATCCTGGGCGACAAAAATTAAAAAGAAAATGGAGTTTTTACCTTGTAGAAGGACTCTTTATCATCCCATATCTGATGTCCATGCCTATTCAAAAATTTTTATGTGACATAACAAATGAAAAAAGTCAAAGAAGGTAGGCGCTAACTAATTCTATGCTTCAAAAATGCTTTGCGCATGAAAGACTTCCCATGCGCAAGAGAGGGAGACTCTTTAGCATGTGGGATTTAGGTATGTGGCATCTCAACTGAAGCCCAATCAGTTTAGGTTAATCCAATTCAAGACCAAATCCTATTTGGCTCAAATCGGACCTTAATTAGTCCAAATCGGAACCCGATTCGAATCCAGGTGCTAGGATTTGGTACATGTGCTAGCATGTTCATCTTGCAAACATGGTCTAATCCAATTAGACCCTTAATCAATTCTCTTTATGTGTGATCCATTGGATTCCACATCTAACTAGCAGTGGGTCTGAGTGTGATTTGACCTAATCTGGTTAGAATTCAACCAAACTGATTTAGATCAAAACTAGCCAACCCAATTTGACTTAATTTAGAACACTTTCTAATTTAATGATCAAATTAAATTTTTAATTTGATCAAACCCACAAGACATGATTGACGTCTAGCAACATATCATGAACTTCTCGAAAGATATAAAATTTTGATGAGAAATACCAAAAATATCCTTCAGTGAAAATTATCATGCAACTAGATCCTTCGATCATCTTCCTGCATCCTGAATATGACTCTGGGTATGGAAAATATGTCAATCCCAATATCATATTCATTTCTCTTTCAATCTTATGATGATGATTCATTTAATGAAATATTAGAAATCATTTCTAATTTTCATCATGCTTTGATCAAAGTCTTCCTGAATCATCATTTGTTTGAAGCAGGTAGGATGCTATTTCCTCTTACCAGGAGAGATCGATTCCATGTTAACCTACTCACAACCTTCATATATATAATCTACCATATCCAGATCATCCCGTACATAACTGAGTCATGAATGAGTATGAACCAAAATATGGATTTATATATATAAGATTCTATGGTAGTTTCAGGTCAAAGGATTACATGCATAATTCCACTATGAGAACCATCTATTGACATGTAGATAAGACTCCATTAGATATTCTCAACTTGGATCAATTCAGTGAACTCATTCTCTAATGAGCACCCACATTCTTGTATTAGTGTCATACACAAGTTATTGTGAGATCAATCACCCTCTCAATCGAGCATACAAAGAATGTGCTAGTCTTACCAAAAATATTGATCCCTAACTCAATGTGTCCCATCAACTAGGAATATTTAAATTAGGGTTTTAAGGTTTTAGATCTCACTGGTATGATCTCATCATAATCCTAAAACCATAGCCCTTAATTTATAGGTTCATCATAATCTTAAATAAATAATAAGACACTGCATATGATATGATGAAATAATGCCTTTATTTATTTAAAAAATGTCATTACATGAGTTTGGAAGACAAAGAACATAGCCCAAAAATTAATTGGCTTGAGGGCATATTCCTTTCAATCTCCCACTTGCACTAAAGCCAATCGCCCTTATATTTTAATCCCATACAATCAAGGTGCGATCAAACAGTTGCAGTGGTAAAGCCTTAGTGAATGGGTCTGCTATGTTGTTCTTTGTGTCAACTCGTTCTATGACTACATCTTTATCTTTCAATAATTTTCACAAACGAGATGGAAGCATCTCAGAATGTGTTTGGATTTATGATGAGACCTTAGTTCCTTTGCTTGAGCAACAGCTCCAGTATTATCATAGTAAAGTAGTACTGGATTCTTCAATTTTAGGAATAACACTCTAATTCAGTGATGAACTTCTTCATCCAAACAAGCTTTCCTTGGCATGGCTTCACTTATAGCTATGTATTCTGCTGCCTCAATAGTTGAGTCAGCTACAGTTGGCTGCTTAGTACTCTTCCAACTCACTGCTCCACCGTTCAGAGTAAAGACATACCCTGAAATGGATTTGCTATCATCTGGATGTCTGATTGAAAACTAGAAGTCAGAATATGCTTGTAATTTAAGATCAGAACCACCATATACTAGAAAAATATCTTTAGTCCTTCTCAAGTACTTAAGAATATTTTTCACAGCTTTCCAATGATCCTCTCCTGGATCAGCTTGAAATCTACTTGCAATGCCTAAAGCATAAGCAACATCAGGCCTTGTACATAACATGGCATACATTATTGATCCAACAGCCGAAGCATAAGGAATAGAACTCATTCTATTTCTCTCTTCAGGTGTCTTTGGAGACATCTTTTTAGAGAGATGTATGCCTTGACTCATGGGTAAGTAACCTCTTTTACTCCCATCCATACTGAATCTTTTCAGTATTAAGTCAATGTACCTAGATTGGGACAAGCCTAGCATCCTCTTAGATCTATCTCTATAGATCTTTATTCCTAGTATATAGGATGCTTCTCCCAAATCTTTCATGAAAAACTTATTTGATAGCCATAATTTGACTGATTGTAACATTGGGATATCATTTCCCAATGAGGAGTATGTCATCTACATACAGAACCAAGAAGACTATGGTTCTCCCACTAGTTTTCTTGTACACACATGGTTCATCCACATTCTTGATAAAACCAAACTCTTTTACTGTTACATCAAAATGGATGTTCCAACTTCTTGATGCTTGCTTTAATCCATAAATGGATCTCTTAAGCTTGCATACCTGATTTGGATCTCTCATTTGACTCAAATCCCTCTGGCTGTGACATATAGACCTCCTCCTCAAGGAAACCATTAAGGAAGGCAGTCTTTACATCCATTTGCCATATTTCATAGTCATGTATGCTGCTATGGCAAGCATAATCCGAATAGATTTGAGCATGGCAATAGGTGAAAATGTATTTCATCATAATCAATCCCCTATTTTTGCCTAAAATCCTTAGCCACCAATCTGGCCTTATAGGTTTCAATTTGACCATCTGCTCCAATCTTTTTCTTAAAAATCCATTTGCATCCAATAGGATTTATATCCTCTGGTGCATCCACCAAAGTCCATACTTTGTTGGTGTGCATGGATTCCTATTTCGGATTGCATGGCAGCTAGCCATTTGTAAGAGTCCTTACTTTTGACTGCTTCCGTATAGGTCAGAGGTTCGTCATTCTCAATGACTTGGACTTCATTGTTCTCAATAATGAAACCATACCTCACAGGTGTATTTTGTACTCTTTTAGATGTACGAATAGGAGTAATGTATTCTAATTCTTTTATGTGATTATATGGTTGAGAAATTTCTATTTGTTTTTCTTGAACTTCACTAAGTTCACTATTTCTGCCACTGCCCTTTTCTAGGATAAATTCTTTTTCCATCAAAGTGGCATGCCTACTTATAAATACCTTTTGTTCAGTAGGATGGTAGAATAAATATCCTATACTATTTTTAGGATATCCTATAAATAGATATCTTTCTGATCTAGCATCAAGTTTATGTTCAAAATTTTTTTTGACATATGCTGGACAACCCCATATCTTAAGATACTTAAGATTAGATTTCTTACTTCTCTATATATCATATGGAGTACTAGATACAGATTTAGAAGGAACTCTATTCAAGATGTAAATTGCAGTCTCTAGAGCATGACCCCAGAAGAAAATAGGTAATTCAGTGAAGCACATCATGGACCATACCATATCTAATAAGGTACGATTTTTTCTTTCAGCTACACCATTTAATTATGGTGTATAAGAAGGTGTCCATTCAGAGAGAATTCCTTTAACTTTAAGATAGTCTAGAAACTCACTAGATAAGTATTCTCCTCCTCGATCAGATCGAAGGATTTTTATACATTATCTAGTTTGTTTTTCAACCATACTTTGATACTCTTTAAATTTATCAAAGGCTTATGATTTGTGCTTCATAAGATATGCATATCCAAACCTAGATAAATCATCAGTGAATGTTATAAAATAAGAGTATCCTCCTCTAGCTTGAGTTGTCATAGGACCACATACATCCATATGTACAAGTCCTAATAACTCATTTATCTTTTCTCCATGTCCACTAAATGAAATCTTGATCATTTTACCCATGAGGCATGATTCATAAGTTCCCAATGATTCATAATCAAAAGAATTAAAGAACTTTTCTTTATATAACTTGTTAATCCTAGCCTCACTAATATGACCTAATCGATAATGCCAAAGTAAAGTATTATTTATGTCATCTCTCTTACATTTTCTATTTTCATCAATATGAAATATATTATCATCCAAACATAGAGTCAACAAACCATTGCTAAATATGCCAAAACAAATATTTTCATTAGAATATTTGATCGAGCAACCTTCGCTCGTTACATTGAGACTATAACCTTATTTTAATAACAAGGGTATAGATATAATATTTCTAATGATCTTAGGCATATAATAATAATTTATAAGCTCTAAGATATTTTCATAAGGTAACTTCAATATATTTGTTCCTACAGCTTCTACTTGGATAGACTCTCCTCTAGTGCCATAGAGCTTGAAGTCACCTTTCTTCAAACTCTTAATTTTCTGCAGCCCCTGCAAAGATTTGCATATATGAAAACCACAGTCGGTATCTAATACCCAAAAATTTGAAATAAAAGAATTTAATGATAATATAGTATGTATCTCATACATACCTTTTGATGCATTATTTGCATTAGACTTCATGGTTGCAAGGTAAGTCTTGCAATTCCTTTTCTAATGACCTATTTTGCCGTAGTAAAAATAGGTAATCTATCCGGAGACCTTCTTCTCCTTTTTTTTAATTTATTTATACCACCTTTAGGATTCAACCTTCTCTTTGAATTCTTTTTGCCTATCTTCTTCTTGGAGATCCCATCCACAAGAAGAAGAGGAGCTTTATCCTTCTTGATATGGCTTTCTACTGTCTTGAGCATATTTAATAGCTCAGGCAAGGAAAAATTTAGTTTGTTCATGTGATAGTTCACGATAAATTGAGAAAATGATTCTGAGAGTGATTGCAAGATCAAATCCTGACTTAACTCTCCATCCATAATAAAATCTAATTGACTTAATCAAGTGATTAGGTCAATTACGATCGAAACATGATTTTGTATGGATGTTCCTTCTGTCATTCTTGCATGAAATAATTACTTAGATATCTCATATCTAGCAATCCTACTATGCTCTCCATAAAGCTCTTTTAGATTGAGCAATATGGATTGAGTGTCCATGCCATCATGCTGCCTCTGTAATTCATTATTCATAGAGGCAAGTATGATGCATTTGATAGTAAGAGAATTATTTTGCCATATCTTATATATGGACTTATCTTTATCTGTGGCATCATTTTCTAATGGCTTAGGATCAGGGGTATCAAGAATATAGAAGAGTTTTTCTTGACTGAGTACTATTTTTAGGTTTCTCAACCAGTCAACATAATTTTGATCAGTCAATTTATTTGAATCCAAAATTGAACGCAATGAAAGTGAAGAAACCATTTAATCTACATAATAAAGAATAATATATAAGCAAACAACTCATGATGACAAACATAATTAAATTAGAATTTTAATTTAATTATGTCTCCCACTATTTAATCAAAAAATCATAATCCTCTTATTGATTTTCTTAGTGAGAATAAGATCCTAATTTCTTATAAAAGATCTTGTGGTTGCACAACAAACCTGTTATAAGTTCAAAGGTAGGAAACTTTTTCCAATTGCATTTTATGTAACTCTCAAAAAACTTTTGCCTCTAAAACATTAATAGCCTTGTGTTAGCATAACAAACTTTAATGTTTTAGTTTAAATAGAACCCTTCATTTCTATACAGTCAAAATGAAATATGACTACTTTTGTGGTTACACAACAAAGCAATCTATTCAAAATACTGTAAGCATCTCAATGCACTAGATTAATATTACATTATTTTTCATGATAGATCTTGTGGTTACACAACAAAACTAATATGGTTCTAGACATAATAAAAATCTAGTATGAAGGAAGGCCTTAATGTAGTGAATATAATACTAAGCATTTCAATCTAGAATTAAATTAATTGAATTGACCAGATAAGTGGAAATCTTTCTGTTGCTTTCCTTAGACACCAATAAATTGGCCAGGTCAGACAACAGAATCAATTAAAAAATCACGTTCTCTTTACCAATCATGAACCATTTATCCTAGACATTGATTGATTAATTAAACATCCCGACTGATGCAGCTATAGATTAATTACACTATAACTTAATATAATATTTAAAGAGGGATTTAAAAGGTCTCGATGCATATTCTGATTTAAATCAAACTAAATGCCTAATAGCATCAATTATAATAAAATTTATATATATCTATTAACATGTATAATTATTCTAGGACAACCATCATTATATAGTGAATATTTTTCACTATATCAGGGCAACCTTTATAGAATAATATATATACATCATAATCTCATTATGATAAATAAAAGAATATGATCTCGTCATATAAATAACATGTAAATAAACACACATAAAAAAAAAAATATCATACTTTTCTTTTGTGCCATTATATTATAAGCAAAGTATTATATAATTTAACCTAATAAGACTTGCTTTGATACCTTGATAGGAATGATGTACAGGATGGAAGCATAAATTTCAAAGCAAAAATATGAAATCATATAAATCAAACCCGAACCCTAGGACCATCTTATTAGCAATTAAATCATATAACATGCATTTATAATATAAAAGAAAGTATTAGAACATACCTTTTATCGCTAAACCCTAAATTAACCCTGATCGTCGGTAGCAGTCCGTTAGGGGTTCCACCAGGTGCCCATGTGTTCACCCTCCAATGTTGATCCACACATAGACTTAATCAAGATACCAGCATCTCTGATTTATATAATTAAAGTTTTAATAATAAAAACTTTAATTAAAAGGGTAAGATCTATTTATATAATTAGAGTTTTAACTAGATCCTTCGATCTTCCTGCATCCTGAATATGACTCTGGGTATGAAAATAAATCAATCCCAATATCATATTCATTTCTCTTTCAATCTTATGATGATGATTCATTTAATGAAATATTAGAAATCATTTCTAATTTTCATCATGCTTTGATTAAAATCTTCCTAAATCATCATTTATTTGAAGAGGTAGGATGCTATTTTCTCTTGTCAAGAGAGATCGATTCTATGTTAACCTACTTACAACCTTCATATATATAATCTATCATATCCAGATCATCCCGTACATATCTAAGTCATGAATGAGTATGAACCAAAATATGGATTTATATATATAAGATTCTATTGTAGTTTCAGATCAAAGGATTACATGCACAAATTCCACTATGAGAACCATCTATTGATATGTAGATAAGACTCCATTAGATATTCTTGAACTCATTCTCTAATGAGCATCCATATTCTTGTATTAGTGTCATACACAAATTATTGTGAGATCAGTCATCCTCTCAATCGAGCATACAAAGAATGTGCTAGTCTTACCAAAAATATTGATCCCTTACTCAATATCCCATCAAATAGCAATATTTAAATTAGGATTTTAAGATTTTAGATCTCACTGGTATGATCTCATCATAATCCTAAAACCATAGTCCTAATTTATAGGGTTCATCATAATCTTAAATAAATAATAAGACACTGCATATGATGAAAAAAAATATCTTTATTTATTTATTAAAAAATATTATTACATGAATTTGGAAGACAAAGAACAACCCAAAAATTAATTGGCTTGAGGGCATATTCCTTTCATTATAGTCCATCATGGCTATGGCAGTTGCTACTTGAAAGATTATTACATGGGCTTTCATCGATAACTAGATCAAACCCACCAAATGCACTAATCATCTGCTCGAGCTTGTCACCATTAAGCTCTTGCACGTCAGCAAATGTGTTGGACAAGTAGAGCCTCCCGTCCACGTATATTATCTCCCATGTCTTTCCATGCAACTATCAATGCTTGTAGTTTGGCATAAATTCATTTGTATATAATAAATATTTTTCTATTGACACATCTCTTATAAGGACAACGAGCCCATCTTTAAACTAAGAGTGCAGTATTTTCAAGAGCATAATCATAAAAGTAAAGGATATCATTACAAACGGGGATAGTTAGGATGTATGTACATTCCATGCATGCAAACTTGAAGCTTGCCAGATGACTAGACTAGCACATGAATTTTATTTTTAAGTTATTATTTTATTTTTTTTAAAAAAATTACTTCTAGTTTGCAGCTCGAGAAGGCAGTTGGGAGCTTAGAGAGGCTATGATGACTACCTATGCAAGATGCACCTAAATATATGGAGGTGATGCATTCTATTCTTGTTGTTGTATGATCAATCTTAGATTGTTTATTACATCGTAAACAACTGCTTGCAGCCACCTCATGGTTAAAAGTGCAGAGAAACTTACGATGCAGGGCAAACTTGGATGGTTTATTACATGGTAGACAACCGCTTGTAGCCACCTCATGGTAAAAGGTGCAAAGAAACTTGCAATGCTTTATTTTTCAATGGTAGAATTCAGCCTTCTTCACATTTTCATATACTGATATTATCATGTACTACTAGATAAGAATCAGACAATGCCTAAATTAGGAGACCAGCAGACCAATACATTATCATGTACTGCTGGATGAGAATTATTTTTCTGCTGATACATTGCAGATGCTAACTAATAATCTTTATTATATGTGAGTTAAATTTTGATCATCTTGTTATATTTTAATAGATATTTTATTTGAATCAATTTTTAGATCATCTGCTTACTTTAATTTTTATTTTTATTTTTAGAGATTATACATCATGTCTTTTAAAGGTTGGAGCCATTTCAGTCAAGGATAGAGCCTTCGAGGAGAGAGCAATCATGCAGCTAGCTCGCATGGTTTCATACATCTTACATCGAATGATAAACTCTGATACTTTAAATATTCTCATTTATATTATTTTGTCCTTTGCTAACTAATATAACATTCTTTATAATAGATATTTTACGCTTAGGTTTGGATGACAAGGGGTCACTAGTGACCCCACAGTCATACGCAGTAGCGATTGACTTTTAGATATAGAGTTATGATCGAGGACCCGTTCGGCTCATAATACCTCTGACTCGATCGAAGGATAGACAACTTATCCACATATAGAGTTGCTTGTAAGTACTATAACTTTAATTAATATATTTAGAATTTAGCCATTCTAGAGTTAACATTTATTTTTCAAAATCAATTTTGCAGCATGTTTAAAGGATCTGGAGTATCTCATGTGGTTATCGGCATCATCCGATGCTTGATGCTAGGGTCAGTGAATGAGTTCTCTAGCTAGCCATTTGGAGCTCATGATGCAGTTTGGAAGATGTTTCTAGTAAGTCAAAACTAGTTTAATTTTAAAATTTCCAATATATTGGTATTTTAACTACATATTAATACCAGCCTACTTCTATCTTGCAAGAGGACTATCGATTCGAGACTTTTTAGGATGAGGAGGCTGGTTATCAGACCTTCGAGAAGGTGGCCATACGGAGGCTCTGAGATGGCCTTTACAGCTTTAGGTAGTCCATCATCTAGCACTCTGGTTCTCAATAACCATCGAATTGGAGGTCGTTCATGGTCACTAGATGTGGGCGGACATATGGTAAGTCCTCTATGACTAGTGGTGTAGTGAGGAGTACTCCGGTAGATAGCAGAGGGCCTAGCAGAATCAAGTTATCCAGCAGAATCCGATCAGGCACACGGGTGACTTGGTCGGCACATATATTATGGCCAACAGACTGATAAGAAATCAATACTAAAACTCTTCACTAGAACTATAACAACTCTTATATGCATATTTTAATTAATTTAATTTTATTATTGACTTATTATAGATACGATAGTTGGATCATCCATCAGACAACTACAGTTGTGACAAGCTACATACCAGTCTAGGAGGACTGGTAACTATTTAGATTCTACATTGCAATAGCTCGCGGTAAGAACTTCAAACTTTATTTACTAATTAAGTTATTACAGAATCTAATTTTTTTATTAAAACTAATATATTTCTAAACTATACAGATGCATCATGCGACGTACTTTGCTAAGAGGTACAGTGATGGCCCATCTTCTTAGCCCCTCCTTGATCTTGAGGGATGGCTTAGCACTACTAAGAGGGTGAGTAGAAGCTAGATCATAGGATTCAGCCATGCTTTGATCCTCCACTATCTCGATACTCTTCAGTATCCTTACAAGCCTCAACATCCTAGATCTGGAGTGATGTGCACATGGAGGAGATCGTACAGAGAGCCAACGACCTCAGAGCCTCCTGGATGCCATTTGCAATATGATCGTGGAGCTTCTTCAAGACCTGTAATTATGCAACCAGCTGGGTTCGTCATCCCAACTATCATATAAGTTAATTATATTATTAAACCATTTTACTTGTTTTAAATTTTCGTATTTAGAAGCTTCATATATTTAGGTTTAAGTATGGAGAGGAGATCTAAGGGCTAAAAATTCAATCTAACCATCCAATCGATAGGCTGGAGGTATCTATAGTTTTGTATCATTGAATGAAATATATAGAAATAATTTATTCGAGAATTGAAGAAGTATATCGAAAGATATATCTCTGTATCAAAATTTATTAATATTATTTTATTTTTTTATTATAAAATTTTAGGACATTCGGCTCTCATCCATCAGCTATTGAAGAGAAGCAGGAGCAGGAGGAGGCGGACGATGATGAGGATCGAACCTAATTTCTTTTAATATATTATATTTTTAATACTGCTTATAAAAAAAATATATAATTTATATTTTTAATATAATATAATTAATTTTTAAATTTTGATTATCATATTATCTTTGAATTTTAATTATAATATTAATTAAAAAATAATTCATCATGATTAATTAAAATAAATTTTAAAAAATATTATTATTAATTTTTTAAAAAATAAAATTAATTATTAGCATCGATGTTAGTGATGATAATTGCCATTGCTAATAATTATTAGTGATGGTGCTAGAGACCAAATAGCCATCATAAATATTTTTTAAAATAATTTTTTTTATTTTATTTAAAAATTAAAAAATTAGCGATGGTATTTTTGGTTGCTAATAATTATTAGCAATGGCATTAGCCATGAAAATGTCATTGCTAATATTTTTTAATTTTTTTTAACAAAATAATTTAAATATTAAAAAATAATTATTGATGGAATTATTTCATCTCTAAAGCTATTGCTAATAGTCTTATTAGTGACGCTTATTTTTTCATCACTAATAGTAGCAATTAGCGATAAAAATTTTTTAAATTAGTTTTTACAATAGTATTAGTGATAGCAGAGCTATTAGCAATAGTGGAAGGACTATTAACGGTAGCAGTTAGCTATCACTAATAGTCCAGATTCTTGTAGTGTTAGATCCTAAGATAGAAAAGTTATGAACTATAGAAAAGTTATGAACTTTATAACTTGTAGTATAATAATAGAAATTAGTAGGAGTGTTATCATCTCATTGATTTTTTGAACTATTGATTTTGTGCCTATAATGTAACACCTCTAGTTAAATTATGTTGAATGTATTTCAGATGCCCATATCCTATGTTAAAAAAATGTATTAAGATAATTAGAAAACTAAACAATATTGTAAAAATGATCATAGCAAACTACCTTGAATTTTTGTATATGCCATTTATTCTCAATCAATCACTACCAATCTTTTGGAGACACATCATTTTTGGCAACCCTTCTTTTCATGATATGCTTTGTATAAATTATAAAGTTGAGTCTTATATTGCCTCTGTACTTGTTTCATCACATATTGATAAATATCATTGGGAAAAAAAAAGCTATCTTGAAAAATATATCAATAAGAATATTTATTTGCAACAATTAATCATATAATAACACCATATAATTCTAAAGTCATGCAAATTTAACTTCCAACATAATAATATCATCATAAGTTGAAGTTATATTATTATTACAAAATTTATATAATAACACCATATAATTCTAAAGACATGCAAATTTAACTTCCAACATAATAATATCATCATAAGTTGAAGTTATATTATTACTATAAATTATGACTTCTAACATATAAGATTGTGTAAGTTTAAATTTAACTAAGTATAAAAATAGTTTTGTGATACGTATCGCTACAATAGTTGATGCCTATGCATCCTATTGAGTTATAGTACAGATGCGGGCTTGGATCTTTTGCTTTTAATGTCCACCTTGCCCTTGCCCTGAGGGTTGGCCCTGATATGAAATTGGTGCATTAAAAGTGATCTAGGTATAGTTGGCGATCAATGTGCATTTTAGGAGGACTACTGATATATGAAGTTCCAATGGCGTGGATAATCCACAGCCTTATGGCCCTATTAACCACAACCAAAATAAGCTCCAAAAAATAAGTGGCAGTCCTACTCCAAGTGGAATCCTCTACATATGCAACATTAAGGTTCCTTCTTTGGTCGATCCTGTTACCCTTTCGATGAGTTTCTTGCCACTTTTGATCGATAACCAGAGAATTAGCTGCCCTGAGGCCCACTAGATCTAGATCTTTTTTTTTACTAGTCCATCTCCTACTGCATATTGTCAACCTTTTGCTCTATTATTTTGGCTATATTGACTATCTCCTGGTAGAAAACCAACCATATTTGTCTCACTCCAGCACAAATCCCTTAGCCCTATCTCAAATCTCTAGGCTTTGATATCATTAGTAGCCACCAGATCTGGAGCAAAATGGGAGAGCTCTATAAAGTTGGCCTCATGCTAGGCTTCTATCATGTTCTCTAGAGTTAGCCTTGTGAATTTACTCTTTTTCAAATTTGAGACTTGAGAAAAAAATACATATCTATGAACTCTTGATGGAAGGTGTCCCAAGTAATTGGCCTAATATTCCCTTGCTACCTTTTAATGGCTTTCCGTTATTCGAATGCTTCTCTATGCAAATAATAAATAGCAAAGCATATCTTTTCCTGATCTCTACACTCTATACTGGCAAATGCCTTCTCCATCTTCTCGAGCCACTTCAGTGACTTGATGGGATTAGCAGAGCCTTAAAAAGTAGGTGTGCCAATTTCTTAAATTCTTCTATACCTCATTTCAACCTTGAAGATTGACCACCTTTATTTTCCTACTATCTCATTTGTTGTATGTCTAGTTAGGACTTATATAAGGTTTGCCATCTGACCCTTAGTCCCTAAAGGATTAGCAATTCCTTGATTATTGTTTGCAACATTGAGGGCATCACCTTGTTGGCGAGGATGGCTAGCTGCTCGATTTTCACCCTACATTGGTTATGGGCTACAAGCTGCCTTGGACTAGCAGCTTGGGATAATCATCATCAGCTTGGGAATCAAATAGTCCGAGAGGCACCACAAGTTCGGGAGGCACTATGGGAGATGTAATCATTCTGATAAGTATGTTGTGTACACATTGTATGAAAATCCTTTGCAATATTAGAAAACCTTTAGGATCGAGTTCAAGCTATTATAACCTATTTCATGGAAAAGAATTAGATCTAATACAATCATTGATCATTTTATTACTAGTGATTAGAATCATCCAACTGTAACCTAAATTCTATCCCACTCTCACTAACTTAAGCTATAAGATCTTGAACCTAAACTCTGATACCACTTACCTCGATCCAATGGCCCAAGTTAGGCACATAATAGATGGCTGCACATCCTTAGGGTCTAACCCCACAAAATATATAAGGCGTGCCTTTCAATACATTATTCCAACTCAAGTAGTGGTAAGAAAAGCAAATATTCCAACTCAATTAGTGGTAAGAAAAGCAAATAATATAATATAATTTATTCAAAAAAATAATTTATAATCAATAATAAAAATGAATAAAAGAAGGTCCAAATCAAATTTTGTTCAAAGACAAAACTAAGCAAATGACATCTAAAGTCCTACTCTCCTTACTGCTAAGTCCTAAACCCCGTATACTCTTCTGGATCTGAAAAAAAAGAAAAAGAGTGAGCTTTGCAGGCTCCATAAGTTTCCAGTATCTCTAAGGGACCAAGAATAAAATAATCTTTTCCCAAATATAGTAATCTAATAATACAAAATATATGTACCAACATAATTTTTTTTCAAAATATGTCATGTATTTTAGTAAAATATAAAATTCTTTCTCAATCTTTAGTGACTACGGCCATAATTAGCCCCTATGATAAAACTCAGAAGAGATTAGCCTTTGAATATAAAACACTCAATCTAATAGCGTGTGCTAGTGATCAGCCCTACTGGTTAGGTCCAGAAGAAAATTAGCTTTGAGTCATACAATCAAGATTAACCTATGAGAGGTCAAAAAGACTAGTCCTAAAAAAAAATATGTAATGCATTAGTGCATACTAACAATCTATCCTAATTGTCGAAGCTTAAAAGGACTAACTCTACCAATGATCTATCCCAATTAGCTAAGTCCAGAAGAAACTAGTTTCTAACGTGGAAACAATTATCAGTCCCACTAGCTAGATTTAGATTATAATCAAACTAAAAAGTTTTTCTCATAATTTCATAATAATTAATTTATGATAATATAAAATTATTTATTTTCATAATAATATCAATTCGAATTCTCACATCTCATTTTCATAAATAAGAAAATAATTTTTATTTAAAAATTCATGCAAGCATAAATATACATAATCTCCTTTCCAAAAAATTATGCAATATTAATGTGGAGAAATCATCACATTTTAAAATTTTGTAATTTTGTAGTCATCATGCCAGAGTGAAACTCTATGCTTGATCCATAATTTTGAATTACTTTTTATATAAGCATGCATAATATATATTTTTTTATTTTCTAAATATTTTGATATATTTTTTTATGCAAATTTTAATTTTGGAATACATGATTTACACTAAGCAAAATACCAGAGATAAGGAGAACTTACAATCTTAGATTAATCGAATCCAAAAGTCACTTCTGACTCATAGTTTGATCCTTTGGTGCTCTTCTGGTAACGAAGGCTATGATACAAGTAATTTATGATGTTGTTAGCCATTAATTCGAGAAAATGATTAGAGCAAAGAAAGAGAATCCTAGCCATGGTCATAATTTGGGTCGGATCATGGGCCCGATTAATATGGACCAGAATGATTATTAAGGACCAATCAGACCCTATCGAATTGGAGGCTTGATCAAAGAGGTGGGGTCTCTCTCTCTCTCTCTCTCTCTCTCTCTCTCTCTCTCCTTTCTCTATCTCTCTTCCTTTCTTTTTTCATAGTAAAAATAGGGTTCTATAGATTTTCCCATGGCCTTCAAAAGGATAAATGGAGAGACAGGGAAAAAGAGAGTGGTTTGGTGGTGGCGCTACCATGGCCTATGGTTGGATGGCCATAGCGGCCATGACTTGTAGTGAGGTGGCTGCAGCTTGGGGAGGCGGTCCAGCAGCTAGAAGTAGGGAGGAGGGAGGAAAGAGGCATTATCCTTAGCTACCTTGGTGGCAGGTTCCTTAATTAGGGAAAGAAGCAAGGGGAGGAGGGGAACTCACCAACAAGTGGTGATGATAGCTAGTTGCGACTATTAATGACCAATTCTAGTAGAAAGGAGGCCTACCAACCTTGGAAGAGGGGAGGCAAGAAAAGTCTTAGAGGGAGAAAAAATGGCCGATTGGGTGGTAGTGCTCAACTATGGTGGCACGACGACCACCAAAGAGGAGGAAGAAAGGAAGAGGGAGGTGGTAGGGGTTTCAATGAAAGATCAACCTAGGGATATGGAGTTTAAATTGAATGGGATCAGAAGGGATCAAGTCAGCTATTATGAAAATTTCTGTCACAGGAGTTGACCCATAAGTTATCCCCTACGATAGAACAGAAACATCTCGTTTCTATTTTTGGATGGTAGGATAGTAGGGGTCGACCCATGGATCGTCCTTTGGATTGATCTTTTTTATGTGCCACTAAAAAAATTAATTATAATTTTTTTTAAAAAAATTTAAAAACTATTAGTGATGACACTAGCCATCGCTAATATTTTTAAATTTAAATTAAAAAAATAAAATAAAAAATATTAGCGATAATATTAGAGATAGAAAATGCTATTACTAATAGTTTTTTAAAATTTAAATTAAAAAATGTATTACAGATAATTAGAAACTAAACAATATTGTAAAAATGATCATAGCAAACTACCTTGATTTTTTGTATATGCCATTTATTCTCAATCAATCACTACCAAGTCTTTTGGAGACACATCATTTTTGGCAACCCTTCTTTTCATGATATGCTTTGTATAAATTATAAAGTTGAGTCTATATTGCCTCTGTACTTGTTTAATCACATATTGATAAATTCATTGGGAAAAAAAAGCTATCTTGAAAAATATATCAATAAGAATATTTATTTGCAACAATTAATCATAATAATAACACCATATAAATTCTAAAGTCATGCAAATTTAACTTCCAACATAATAATATCATCATAAGTTGAAGTTTATATTATTATTACAAAATTTTAATATAATAACACCATATAATTCTAAAGACATGCAAATTTAACTCAACATAATAATAATCATCATAAGTTTGAAGTTATATTATTACTATAAATTATGACTTCTAACATATAAGATTGTGTAGTTTAAATTTAACTAAGTATAAAATAGTTTTGTGATACGTATCGCTACGAATAGTTGATGCCTATGCATCCTAATTGAGTTATAGTACAGAGATTGCGGGCTTGGATCTTTTGCTTTTAATGTCCACCTTGCCTTGCCCTGAGGGTTGGCCTGTATGAAATTGGTGCATTTAAAAGTGATCTAGGTAATAGTTGGCGATCAATGTGCATTTAGGAGGACTACTGATATATGAAGTTCCGAATGGCGTGGATAAATCCACAGCTTATATGGCCTATTAACCACAACCAAAAAATTAAGCCTCAAAAATAAGTGGCAGTCCTACTTCCAAGTGGAATCCATCTACATATGCAACATTAAGGTTCGCTTCTTTGGTCGATCCTGTTACCCTTTCGATGGTTTCTTGCCACCTTTTGATCGATAACCAGAGAATTAGCTTGCCCTGAGGCCCACTAGATCTAGATCTTTTTTTTTACTAGTCCATCTCCTACTGCATATTGTCAACCTTTTGCTCTATATTTTTGGCTATATTGACTATCTCCTGGTAGAAACAACATATTTTGTCTCACTCCCAGCACAAATCCCTTAGGCCCTATCTCAAATCTCTAGGCTTTTGATATCATGTAGTAGCCACCAGATCTGGAGCAAAATGGAGAAGCTCATAAAGTTGGCCTCGATGCTAGCTTATATCATGTTCTCTAGAGTTTAGCCTTGTGAATTTAACTCTTTTTCAAATTTGAGACTTGAGAAAAAAATACATATCTATGAACTCTTGATGGAAAGGTGTCCAAAGTAATTGGGCCTAAAAATATTCCCTTGCTACTTTTTAATGGCTTCCGTTATTCGAATGCTTCTCTATGCAAATAATAAATAGCAAAGCATATCTTTTCCTGATCTCTACACTCTATACTGGCAAATGCCTTCCTCCATCTTATCGATGCCACTTCAGTGACTTGATGGGGATTGCAGAGCCTTAAAAAGTAGGTGTGCCAATTTCTTAAATTCTTCTTATACCTCATTTCAACCTTGAAGATTGACGCACCTTTTTTTCCTACTATCTCATCTTGTTGTATGTCTAGTTAGGACTTATATAAAGGTTTGCCATCTGACCCTTAGTCCCCTAAAGGATTAGCAATTCGCTTGATTATTGTTTGCAACATTGAGGGCATCACCATTGTTGGCGAGGATGGCTAGCTGCTCGATTTTCACCCTACATTGGTTATGGGCTACAAGCTGCCTTGGACTAAGCAGCTTGGGATAATCATCATCAAGCTTGGGAATCAAATAAGTCCGAGAGGCAACCAACAAGTTCGGGCAGGCACTATGGGAGATGTAATCATTGCTGATAAGTATGTTTGTGTACACATTGTATGAAAATCCTTTGCAATATTAGAAAAACCTTTAGGATCGAGTTCAAGCTATTTATAACCTATTTCATGGAAAAGAATTATGATGCTAATACTATATCATTGATTACTGATTTTCTATTATAGTGATTCAGAATCATCCAACTGTAACCTAAATTCTATCCCACTCTCGAATCTGACTCGATCGAAGGATAGACAACTTATCCACATATAGAGTTGCTTGTAAGTACTATAACTTTAATTAATATATTTAGAATTTAGCCATTCTAGAGTTAACATTTATTTTTCAAAATCAATTTTGCAGCATGTTTAAAGGATCTGGAGTATCTCATGTGGTTATCGGCATCATCCGATGCTTGATGCTAGGGTCAGTGAATGAGTTCTCTAGCTAGCCATTTGGAGCTCATGATGCAGTTTGGAAGATGTTTCTAGTAAGTCAAAACTAGTTTAATTTTAAAATTTCCAATATATTGGTATTTTAACTACATATTAATACCAGCCTACTTCTATCTTGCAAGAGGACTATCGATTCGAGACTTTTTAGGATGAGGAGGCTGGTTATCAGACCTTCGAGAAGGTGGCCATACGGAGGCTCTGAGATGGCCTTTACAGCTTTAGGTAGTCCATCATCTAGCACTCTGGTTCTCAATAACCATCGAATTGGAGGTCGTTCATGGTCACTAGATGTGGGCGGACATATGGTAAGTCCTCTATGACTAGTGGTGTAGTGAGGAGTACTCCGGTAGATAGCAGAGGGCCTAGCAGAATCAAGTTATCCAGCAGAATCCGATCAGGCACACGGGTGACTTGGTCGGCACATATATTATGGCCAACAGACTGATAAGAAATCAATACTAAAACTCTTCACTAGAACTATAACAACTCTTATATGCATATTTTAATTAATTTAATTTTATTATTGACTTATTATAGATACGATAGTTGGATCATCCATCAGACAACTACAGTTGTGACAAGCTACATACCAGTCTAGGAGGACTGGTAACTATTTAGATTCTACATTGCAATAGCTCGCGGTAAGAACTTCAAACTTTATTTACTAATTAAGTTATTACAGAATCTAATTTTTTTATTAAAACTAATATATTTCTAAACTATACAGATGCATCATGCGACGTACTTTGCTAAGAGGTACAGTGATGGCCCATCTTCTTAGCCCCTCCTTGATCTTGAGGGATGGCTTAGCACTACTAAGAGGGTGAGTAGAAGCTAGATCATAGGATTCAGCCATGCTTTGATCCTCCACTATCTCGATACTCTTCAGTATCCTTACAAGCCTCAACATCCTAGATCTGGAGTGATGTGCACATGGAGGAGATCGTACAGAGAGCCAACGACCTCAGAGCCTCCTGGATGCCATTTGCAATATGATCGTGGAGCTTCTTCAAGACCTGTAATTATGCAACCAGCTGGGTTCGTCATCCCAACTATCATATAAGTTAATTATATTATTAAACCATTTTACTTGTTTTAAATTTTCGTATTTAGAAGCTTCATATATTTAGGTTTAAGTATGGAGAGGAGATCTAAGGGCTAAAAATTCAATCTAACCATCCAATCGATAGGCTGGAGGTATCTATAGTTTTGTATCATTGAATGAAATATATAGAAATAATTTATTCGAGAATTGAAGAAGTATATCGAAAGATATATCTCTGTATCAAAATTTATTAATATTATTTTATTTTTTTATTATAAAATTTTAGGACATTCGGCTCTCATCCATCAGCTATTGAAGAGAAGCAGGAGCAGGAGGAGGCGGACGATGATGAGGATCGAACCTAATTTCTTTTAATATATTATATTTTTAATACTGCTTATAAAAAAAATATATAATTTATATTTTTAATATAATATAATTAATTTTTAAATTTTGATTATCATATTATCTTTGAATTTTAATTATAATATTAATTAAAAAATAATTCATCATGATTAATTAAAATAAATTTTAAAAAATATTATTATTAATTTTTTAAAAAATAAAATTAATTATTAGCATCGATGTTAGTGATGATAATTGCCATTGCTAATAATTATTAGTGATGGTGCTAGAGACCAAATAGCCATCATAAATATTTTTTAAAATAATTTTTTTTATTTTATTTAAAAATTAAAAAATTAGCGATGGTATTTTTGGTTGCTAATAATTATTAGCAATGGCATTAGCCATGAAAATGTCATTGCTAATATTTTTTAATTTTTTTTAACAAAATAATTTAAATATTAAAAAATAATTATTGATGGAATTATTTCATCTCTAAAGCTATTGCTAATAGTCTTATTAGTGACGCTTATTTTTTCATCACTAATAGTAGCAATTAGCGATAAAAATTTTTTAAATTAGTTTTTACAATAGTATTAGTGATAGCAGAGCTATTAGCAATAGTGGAAGGACTATTAACGGTAGCAGTTAGCTATCACTAATAGTCCAGATTCTTGTAGTGTTAGATCCTAAGATAGAAAAGTTATGAACTATAGAAAAGTTATGAACTTTATAACTTGTAGTATAATAATAGAAATTAGTAGGAGTGTTATCATCTCATTGATTTTTTGAACTATTGATTTTGTGCCTATAATGTAACACCTCTAGTTAAATTATGTTGAATGTATTTCAGATGCCCATATCCTATGTTAAAAAAATGTATTAAGATAATTAGAAAACTAAACAATATTGTAAAAATGATCATAGCAAACTACCTTGAATTTTTGTATATGCCATTTATTCTCAATCAATCACTACCAATCTTTTGGAGACACATCATTTTTGGCAACCCTTCTTTTCATGATATGCTTTGTATAAATTATAAAGTTGAGTCTTATATTGCCTCTGTACTTGTTTCATCACATATTGATAAATATCATTGGGAAAAAAAAAGCTATCTTGAAAAATATATCAATAAGAATATTTATTTGCAACAATTAATCATATAATAACACCATATAATTCTAAAGTCATGCAAATTTAACTTCCAACATAATAATATCATCATAAGTTGAAGTTATATTATTATTACAAAATTTATATAATAACACCATATAATTCTAAAGACATGCAAATTTAACTTCCAACATAATAATATCATCATAAGTTGAAGTTATATTATTACTATAAATTATGACTTCTAACATATAAGATTGTGTAAGTTTAAATTTAACTAAGTATAAAAATAGTTTTGTGATACGTATCGCTACAATAGTTGATGCCTATGCATCCTATTGAGTTATAGTACAGATGCGGGCTTGGATCTTTTGCTTTTAATGTCCACCTTGCCCTTGCCCTGAGGGTTGGCCCTGATATGAAATTGGTGCATTAAAAGTGATCTAGGTATAGTTGGCGATCAATGTGCATTTTAGGAGGACTACTGATATATGAAGTTCCAATGGCGTGGATAATCCACAGCCTTATGGCCCTATTAACCACAACCAAAATAAGCTCCAAAAAATAAGTGGCAGTCCTACTCCAAGTGGAATCCTCTACATATGCAACATTAAGGTTCCTTCTTTGGTCGATCCTGTTACCCTTTCGATGAGTTTCTTGCCACTTTTGATCGATAACCAGAGAATTAGCTGCCCTGAGGCCCACTAGATCTAGATCTTTTTTTTTACTAGTCCATCTCCTACTGCATATTGTCAACCTTTTGCTCTATTATTTTGGCTATATTGACTATCTCCTGGTAGAAAACCAACCATATTTGTCTCACTCCAGCACAAATCCCTTAGCCCTATCTCAAATCTCTAGGCTTTGATATCATTAGTAGCCACCAGATCTGGAGCAAAATGGGAGAGCTCTATAAAGTTGGCCTCATGCTAGGCTTCTATCATGTTCTCTAGAGTTAGCCTTGTGAATTTACTCTTTTTCAAATTTGAGACTTGAGAAAAAAATACATATCTATGAACTCTTGATGGAAGGTGTCCCAAGTAATTGGCCTAATATTCCCTTGCTACCTTTTAATGGCTTTCCGTTATTCGAATGCTTCTCTATGCAAATAATAAATAGCAAAGCATATCTTTTCCTGATCTCTACACTCTATACTGGCAAATGCCTTCTCCATCTTCTCGAGCCACTTCAGTGACTTGATGGGATTAGCAGAGCCTTAAAAAGTAGGTGTGCCAATTTCTTAAATTCTTCTATACCTCATTTCAACCTTGAAGATTGACCACCTTTATTTTCCTACTATCTCATTTGTTGTATGTCTAGTTAGGACTTATATAAGGTTTGCCATCTGACCCTTAGTCCCTAAAGGATTAGCAATTCCTTGATTATTGTTTGCAACATTGAGGGCATCACCTTGTTGGCGAGGATGGCTAGCTGCTCGATTTTCACCCTACATTGGTTATGGGCTACAAGCTGCCTTGGACTAGCAGCTTGGGATAATCATCATCAGCTTGGGAATCAAATAGTCCGAGAGGCACCACAAGTTCGGGAGGCACTATGGGAGATGTAATCATTCTGATAAGTATGTTGTGTACACATTGTATGAAAATCCTTTGCAATATTAGAAAACCTTTAGGATCGAGTTCAAGCTATTATAACCTATTTCATGGAAAAGAATTAGATCTAATACAATCATTGATCATTTTATTACTAGTGATTAGAATCATCCAACTGTAACCTAAATTCTATCCCACTCTCACTAACTTAAGCTATAAGATCTTGAACCTAAACTCTGATACCACTTACCTCGATCCAATGGCCCAAGTTAGGCACATAATAGATGGCTGCACATCCTTAGGGTCTAACCCCACAAAATATATAAGGCGTGCCTTTCAATACATTATTCCAACTCAAGTAGTGGTAAGAAAAGCAAATATTCCAACTCAATTAGTGGTAAGAAAAGCAAATAATATAATATAATTTATTCAAAAAAATAATTTATAATCAATAATAAAAATGAATAAAAGAAGGTCCAAATCAAATTTTGTTCAAAGACAAAACTAAGCAAATGACATCTAAAGTCCTACTCTCCTTACTGCTAAGTCCTAAACCCCGTATACTCTTCTGGATCTGAAAAAAAAGAAAAAGAGTGAGCTTTGCAGGCTCCATAAGTTTCCAGTATCTCTAAGGGACCAAGAATAAAATAATCTTTTCCCAAATATAGTAATCTAATAATACAAAATATATGTACCAACATAATTTTTTTTCAAAATATGTCATGTATTTTAGTAAAATATAAAATTCTTTCTCAATCTTTAGTGACTACGGCCATAATTAGCCCCTATGATAAAACTCAGAAGAGATTAGCCTTTGAATATAAAACACTCAATCTAATAGCGTGTGCTAGTGATCAGCCCTACTGGTTAGGTCCAGAAGAAAATTAGCTTTGAGTCATACAATCAAGATTAACCTATGAGAGGTCAAAAAGACTAGTCCTAAAAAAAAATATGTAATGCATTAGTGCATACTAACAATCTATCCTAATTGTCGAAGCTTAAAAGGACTAACTCTACCAATGATCTATCCCAATTAGCTAAGTCCAGAAGAAACTAGTTTCTAACGTGGAAACAATTATCAGTCCCACTAGCTAGATTTAGATTATAATCAAACTAAAAAGTTTTTCTCATAATTTCATAATAATTAATTTATGATAATATAAAATTATTTATTTTCATAATAATATCAATTCGAATTCTCACATCTCATTTTCATAAATAAGAAAATAATTTTTATTTAAAAATTCATGCAAGCATAAATATACATAATCTCCTTTCCAAAAAATTATGCAATATTAATGTGGAGAAATCATCACATTTTAAAATTTTGTAATTTTGTAGTCATCATGCCAGAGTGAAACTCTATGCTTGATCCATAATTTTGAATTACTTTTTATATAAGCATGCATAATATATATTTTTTTATTTTCTAAATATTTTGATATATTTTTTTATGCAAATTTTAATTTTGGAATACATGATTTACACTAAGCAAAATACCAGAGATAAGGAGAACTTACAATCTTAGATTAATCGAATCCAAAAGTCACTTCTGACTCATAGTTTGATCCTTTGGTGCTCTTCTGGTAACGAAGGCTATGATACAAGTAATTTATGATGTTGTTAGCCATTAATTCGAGAAAATGATTAGAGCAAAGAAAGAGAATCCTAGCCATGGTCATAATTTGGGTCGGATCATGGGCCCGATTAATATGGACCAGAATGATTATTAAGGACCAATCAGACCCTATCGAATTGGAGGCTTGATCAAAGAGGTGGGGTCTCTCTCTCTCTCTCTCTCTCTCTCTCTCTCTCTCTCTCTCCTTTCTCTATCTCTCTTCCTTTCTTTTTTCATAGTAAAAATAGGGTTCTATAGATTTTCCCATGGCCTTCAAAAGGATAAATGGAGAGACAGGGAAAAAGAGAGTGGTTTGGTGGTGGCGCTACCATGGCCTATGGTTGGATGGCCATAGCGGCCATGACTTGTAGTGAGGTGGCTGCAGCTTGGGGAGGCGGTCCAGCAGCTAGAAGTAGGGAGGAGGGAGGAAAGAGGCATTATCCTTAGCTACCTTGGTGGCAGGTTCCTTAATTAGGGAAAGAAGCAAGGGGAGGAGGGGAACTCACCAACAAGTGGTGATGATAGCTAGTTGCGACTATTAATGACCAATTCTAGTAGAAAGGAGGCCTACCAACCTTGGAAGAGGGGAGGCAAGAAAAGTCTTAGAGGGAGAAAAAATGGCCGATTGGGTGGTAGTGCTCAACTATGGTGGCACGACGACCACCAAAGAGGAGGAAGAAAGGAAGAGGGAGGTGGTAGGGGTTTCAATGAAAGATCAACCTAGGGATATGGAGTTTAAATTGAATGGGATCAGAAGGGATCAAGTCAGCTATTATGAAAATTTCTGTCACAGGAGTTGACCCATAAGTTATCCCCTACGATAGAACAGAAACATCTCGTTTCTATTTTTGGATGGTAGGATAGTAGGGGTCGACCCATGGATCGTCCTTTGGATTGATCTTTTTTATGTGCCACTAAAAAAATTAATTATAATTTTTTTTAAAAAAATTTAAAAACTATTAGTGATGACACTAGCCATCGCTAATATTTTTAAATTTAAATTAAAAAAATAAAATAAAAAATATTAGCGATAATATTAGAGATAGAAAATGCTATTACTAATAGTTTTTTAAAATTTAAATTAAAAAATAAAATAAAAAAAAATTAGAGATTGAATTAGCAACAGGATATGCCATCGCTAATAGTATTTTAAAATTTTAATTATAAAAATAAAATAAAAAAATATTAATGATGGCTTTATCCATCGCTAATACCATCGCTAATTATCTTTATTAGCGATGAAAGTTTTGCTAACCGTAATTAGTGACTAGGCTTTATCCGACGGACTTTTATCAATGGCTAGCCGTCGCTAATAGCATTAGCAATGGCAAACCCTTTATTAGCGATGGCTTTTAACTGTCACTAATAACAATTTTTTCTTATAGTGGTGGTCCGGCTAAAAGTAGGGACGAAGGAGGAAAGAGGCATTACCTTTAGCTACCTTAGTGGCAACTTCCTCAACTAAGGGAAGAAGTAAGGGGAGGAGGGGAACTTACCGATGAGCGGTGATGGTAGCTAGTCATGACTATCAGTGACCAATTTTGGTAGAAAAGAGACCTACCAATCTTGGAATAGGAAAGGCCAAAATAGTCTTAGAGGGTGAAAAAATGGCCGATTGGGTGGTGGTGCTCAGCTATGGTGGCACGACGGCCACCGAAGAGGAGGAAGAAAGGGAGAGGAAGGCGGTAGGGGTTTCAATGAAGGATCAACCAAGGGGTATGGGGTTTAAATTAAATGGGATTGGAAGGGATAAAGTCAGCCTAACACCGGCCATTTGCTGATTACAATGGCCCTCAATGGTTGGTAGCCATTTTTAGCGGCCTCGTGATGCTCTCTCTAGCTATTTTGTGCAGCGTTATCCTCCCCTTGGCAATGAGATTAGGGAGGGGAAAATGTTTTTCCTAAACTAAAGTTGGCTGGGCTTGCTGACTTCAGTCCAAATCGCCAAGTTGGGCCAGACTTCATATTTATGTGATAAAATATCAATAAATCTATGGAAGACTTGATAGTAAGTAATCTTGCATTGCTTATTAGGCATGATATATTGTCTCCATCGCTTAGTAATCCATTTTTATACAAATGAATAAAGAGGTGAGAGGACGGCTAAAAGTGTGATTTTAGAAAAGATGGCACGCTTAAAACTATTAATATTAAAACTAATCGACTAAAAGGGTTGGATAAAAGTTGTCAAAGCTTATCCTCCCACTTTTCCTTTTTCTCCTAGATACTGGTAGGGGATGAGGATGAGAGTAGGTTTGAGCATGGAGTATTGGTATGCTATACCTAGCGTCCATCAACTAGGGGTAGAATGGGTCGAGTTGAGTGATGTTCGGGTCAAATTAGGACAACAACATATAAATCCTGACCCATACCTGGTCCAACCTAATATTAGGCCAGACCTCTCAACCTAAGTTTAGGCAAAAGAATTTAAGCCATACCCAACCTGGACTAAAAAACCCTTAACCTAGACCTAGCCTGAATAGGGTCGGGTTTCCGAGTCAAGTTAATTTTTGCCCCCTGATTTGCCCCACATTTTTTTCTAATTATTGAGCTAATTAAACAAGATAGCTATTCCATAACCAAGAAGAACTTTGCTTTCACGAATTGATATGCATCCATGATCGTGCATTGGTGGTGCCTTACAAAATAATTATACATTCAATAGATCTCGCTCATCTGAACTCCAATTTGCAGTCAATTACACCCTTATGAAATAATACTGCTTCGCTAGACTAGCAAGAATAGATACAACCTTCAACAATGAGCTACTTAAAAAAAAGAGTAAAGCGTGCATCTAGGTGATGTAAAGACACGAAACAGAAAATAACCCCATATACGGAAACAAAACAATCTCACATGCTATCCGAAAACATTCTTTGTTGCAACGTGGAACCATTTAGTGAAAAGTTAATAGATTGTGGGTTAAAGTCAAATTCCTTTATCTTTGGAGTCTTATCCGTAGTTGACAAATTGCCACCGACCAAATGTTACAATCCAACTATATTAGCTGTCAAATATAGCTAAGTGATAAAATATCAATAGATCGGTGGGAGATCATTGACGACAAATAATCCTGCATCACTCATTATCCATAGTATGGTTGTGTCCCTATCATTTAATTAATACAATACTGAGTAATCCACATCTTCTCTACTGAGCTGTTGCCCTGTGGCATTCAAAATATTGACAATGTGGGTGCCATATGTTGTCATCTTCTTTATCCTAAAAGCAAAGTAGCTAGGCAATAAACCTGTGAGAAAGTAGGCATTATCTAGTGCAATAAGCAATAGGAGATATGGACCAATTTCTAATGGGTTAGACTATTAAATAAAACATGGTTTGGTGGACCAACAAAGTGTACCTATGGTCCTAGGCTTCTCACCTACATGTTATTCTCTCTCTCTGCTTGTGAGGGACACGGTACGTGGACCAATTTCTAATGGGTTAGGCTATTAAATAAAACATGGTTTGGTGGACCAACAAAGTGTACATATAGTTCTAGGCTTCTCACCTACATGTTACTCTCTCTCTCTCTCTCTGTGTGTGTGTGTGTGTGTGTGTGTGTGGTTGTGGGAGAAACGGTACGAGCAGCAATAATATTGATGGTACCATGCAGGCCCTCATGTTAGTATTTGCTTTACCGTGAAAGGAACCACCTTCAAATGGAAGTGCCATTGAGTTAAACTTTGGCCATCCCTAGAAGAGAATCGTGTGGAGAGCAAGATCATGTCTCATTTCAATATGTCCTGATTTATGTATTATGATTTTATGGTGCCTCGTTTTAAGAATTAATTGTCAATGGATTGAGCGAGAATGCTTTGTGCCAGCTCCTTCCCAGCATTCAAATTGCAAATTTGCTAGGCTGATATACCTATCATTCTAGCTAACTGGATTATCTGCTAGACCGACTAGGTTGAGTACAGTATCATTTCATATGAACACATTAGTCTTATACTTGAAAAAGGATAATAACCTGTGTTTGAGAAGGATAAGTATTTTATACTGCCATCTTGACTGGTTACATTTTTGTTATTTTTCAATTTAAAAAAAAAAAAAAAAATACTTATCACAAACATAGCCTTTGTACGACATATCTGTACTTGATCATGGCTTTAAATATAGAATCTATATATAAACAACCAATGCGTCCAAATAGGTATTCTTTTGTTGCTGGTGATTCTGGGACACCGACACAGACCACCTATATAAATCTATAAGACAATAGATGAGGGTCAAAAAGCTCATTATTGGCTTCAATCGAATCCTCCAATGCTCATGTCAAAGGGCATTTTTGTTGATGGAAAGTAACGAAGAAGGAGAAAATTGATAATAATGCTGATACTACTTCTCTCTGACTTTCATGAATAGTCTTGCAGACCATTTTATAGGTGGGATTCCATATTTTCAGTGAATCACATCCCAACAAACCTTAGATTGTATCATAACAAACTATTAACACGGCGCAACAACTCAGACTTGCCATAACTATGCTTGGTACATGATGGAATTTTTGGAATCTTGCATGTGATTGTGGCAAAGCTACTACTGGCCGAGGTCATAATTGAGCTGTAAGTTGAGAGATCTTGGCTTCAGAAATTAACTACTTCTAGTCTCCCTGTCCCAACTTTTAGATTGGCTCAAATTTTCTAACCAGAATGCTTTCACGAGTTTCTGAAGGTACTCAGATCATCACGAGGTTGATAAACTAGATGAACCTAATCATGCCATATCTCCTTGATCATTTATTATCATAACATCTTTATTTTGATCTACAATCTATATAGCATTGTTTATTGTTTTCTATTGATTCACCTAGCCCAGTATACATTTTTTATCCCTGCATACACCTTTCATACAATGTATTGTAGAATGCTATTGTATAAGGATTGATTGGTTGTTGTTCGTGATTTATGAAATATAAAAATATTTAAATATATATGTATATTCATAATTAAGATTTAAAAAATTTTAAAAAAAATTTATATGATTATAATAACAAAACTCAATGCTCAACGACACCTCTCCTATTCTCTTTAAATTGACACATGCTATTCTTAGTAAGCACTAAAAATAAATTAAAAGCATAACCATCCTATACATCGTGATTTACATTTCTACCTGAACTCGTCCTAAACCTACTTACAAATTTAAACAAAAATGCCACACTTGTGCCATTTCAATATACCGGTCGGGTACCCAAACTTGCCCAATTAACCCTCATTCATATTCATATTATCATAAGAATTGGTTGACGCCGGATCGAGTTGGAGTTGAGAAAGAAGATGTCGCCGTTGGTGACCTACAAAATAAAGTTCCATCTGGAGTCGGTGGTGGTAGCTCCGACAGAATCCTCCGACGATCAAGTCAGCTCTTCTGGCCAATAGAAATGGAGTGCTCAGAAAAAAATTCAGCAAAATTTTGGGAAGAAGAAGAGAGCTTAAAGAAAACGTATCTAGAGGATCCCTTTTATAGACGAAGTTCGGAGCAGACTAATAGTGACAACCATAATTATCCGATCGTGGACCACTCGAGATCACGTGAAATTTATTACGGAGAGAGGTGTCGCCTGTAGTAGACTGATAATGACAGTCATAACCATCCGATAGTGGGATCGTCTATAGCAGACTGATAAATGACAGTCATAACCGTCTGATAGTGGGGTTGCCTATAGCAGATTAATAAATGACGATCATAACTGTCCGATAGTGGGCCGCTCGGGGCCATGTGAAGTTTGTTACGAAGAGAGATGTCCGTTGTCGTGATGTGCCCATTCATTGAGATTTAATAGTTAAAGTCTGAAGGAAGCAGGCGTTGGTTGGTGAAGAGCTTTGACATATATCAAATCTAGAAGAGGTTGGACTCCTAAAGAAAATACGATTAGAGATGATCATCCGAAAGGAATACTACTTAAAATCTAAAAATAATTTACTAAAGAAATCTGAATGGAGTTCGATTGATGGAGAAGTCCAGAAGGAGTCTGACTGGTGGCGAAGTTCAACTGAAAGAGAAGTCCGACAGGAGTCCGACTGATGGAGAAGTTCGAAAGGGATTCGACCACTAGAGGAGTTCAGTTGCTGGAGGAGTCCGGGAGGAGTTCGACCACTGGATGATTTCGACCGCTGGAGGAGTCCGGAAGGGATTCGGTTCGTGAAGAAATCGGACTGAAAGAGAAGTCTGAAAGGAGTTCGACCATTGGAGGAGTCTGAAAGGGGTTCGACTCCTGAAGAAATTTGACTGCTAAAGGAGTCTGGAGGGGTTCGACCATTGGAGGAAAAATTTTCGATCGAAGCTCTTCCATAATTACTAGTTACATTAGGCTAAGCATCAGACTGAACTTCGGTGTGAGTGGGATTTATCCTCAACACTAGTCTCCTCACTTTTGAGTTCGAAATTTGAAGGAAGAGAGTACAGAAAAGACGACTGTCAAAGTTATTTTTCGAGCTATGCACCCCTTGAGGTTGAAGCTCGAGGGAGATCTTATCTTTGGTTGAAGTTGAAGCTCGAAAGAGATCTTGTCTCCCATGGAGGTTGAGAGAGATCTTATCTCCTATTGAAGTTAAAGCTTGAGGGAGATCTTATCTCCAACCGAGATTGAAACTCAGAGAAGATTTTATCTCCAGCCGAGGTTATAGGAGATTCTATCTTCTATTGAAGTTAAAGCTTAAGAGAGATCTTATCTCCAGCCGAGGTTGTAACCCAAGAGAGATCTTATCTTCGGCCAAGGTTGTAGGAGATCTTATCTCTTATTGAAGTTAAAGCTTGGGAGAGATCTTATCTCCAACCGAGGTTGAAACTCGAGGAAGATTTTATCTCTAACCGAGATTGAAGGAGATCTTATCTTCTATTGAAGTTGAAGCTCAGAAAAGATCTTATCTTTAGTCGAGATTGTAGGAGATCTTATCTCCTATTGAAGTTGAAGATCGAGGGAGATCTTATCTCCAATCGAGGTTGAAACTTGAGAAAGATCTTATCTCCAGTCGAGATTGAAGAAGATCCTATCTTCTATTGAAGTTAAAGCTCAGAGAAGATCTTATCTCTAGTCGAGGTTATACGAGATCTTATCTCCTATTGAGGTTGAAGAAGATTCTATCTCTGTTAAGTTGAAGCTCGGAGGAGATCTTATCTCTAGCCGAGGTTGTAAGAGATCTTATCTCCTGTTAAAGTTAAAACTCGAAGAAGATCTTATCTCCAGCCAAGGTTGTAAGAGATCTTATCTCCTGTTGAAGTTGAACCTCGGAAAAGATCTTATCTCCGACCGAGGTTGAAGAAGATTTTATCTCTTATTGAGATTGAGGCTCAGGGGGAGATCTTATCTCTAGCCAAGTTGGAGCCTCTCTTTTCACCTCATCTAAAATGAACGAGGCTTTCGACTTTGTTCCTAACGGACTGTAGGGGCATATTAGGGCCATTGTCAGGGCCTCTCTCCTCATCTTGTCTAAAATGAATGAGGCCTTCTACTTTACTCAAGTTAGGATGAAGTTCTCCTTCCATTCCTAATGGGCTATAGGAGCACATAAGGGCCATTGTCGGAGCCTCTCCCCTCATCTCGTCTAAAATGAACGAGATCTTCGACTTTGCTCATGTTAGAATGAGGTTCTTCTCCTATTTCTAATGGGCTGTAAGGCCACATTAGGACCGTTATCAGAGCTTCTTCTCTCATCTCCTCTAAAATGAACGAGACTTTCAACTTTGCTCATGTTAGGATGAGGTTCTCCTCCTATTCTTAATGGACTGTAGGGGCACATAAGGGTCGTTGTCGGAGCCTCTTCCCTCATCTCATCTAAAATGAATGAGATCTTCGACTTTGCTCACATTAGGATGAGGTTCTTTCCCTACTCCTAACGGACTGTGGGGGCACATAAGTGTTAGATATATGTGCCCTAGAAGCCAGAATTGGCTAACACTTGTAATACACTTCTACGGGCAAAATTATAATTTTGACTATAATTAATGAAATGGGTTATTTTCTATCACACATGTGTATTTAGTGTCTGTGATACATCCTTTGAGTTAATGGTAATGATAATTCATATTTTCAAGAGTTGAAAATTTAAGACATGAATAATCATTATTAACTCATAAACAGCTCCCGACCATAGGATCATCACGAGGATGGTGATTGATCTGGAAGGTTGGTGTACGATCGCTTCTCTTTAGTAGATGAGTCTTGAGTCTACGGTGTGGAGACACCGGAGCGAGAGTACAGGTACTCGTTAGAGAACGAGGGCACTGAGCGTGACCACCTCGAGTAGTCATTAGGAAGTCTACCTTTTCGTCAATGACTGACTCGATGCTGCAGTAGTGTGTCTGGTTTTTTGACCTGAGATGCATCGGCAGTTCACCTTGAGGGTGTTATAGTTTGACTACACCATTACTCGGTCTCCTAGCCATATGGAACCCTGAGGTGTATGTTGGCTGTGACATGTTCATTGTAGGAACTGGATTGCATCAAGATGGGATCTATCTACCTCGGTGGTAGAGGAGTAGCCCTATGATGATGATCATGAGAATCAAGTCCTGAAGCCCATGGCCATGGCAGAGTGAAATAATAGAAAGAGTTTCTATTTAGATTTTCACATTGGACTCGAATCGAATGATTACATTATATGACAGAGACTAGGGTTTGACGAGTTCACCTTAACCCTAATCTGATCGGGGCTCAAGATAGAAGAACTTAATCACACAGGTAGCTGCACCAAGAGGTTCGCATTCAGCTCTGATGGGTTGCCACCATATACTGCTAGGTGTCACTGGTGGATTTTGGGAGCAATTAGAATGATTTAGATGATCGATCATTCTAGCTGTTCGAATCAGAAGAGTTCTGATCCATCGAAAGGAGTTTCGATGATGTCTATGATAGAGATCATGACATATCCCATTACCATACAGAACTGAACCTAACTGGGTCACACAAACAAGGGTTTGAATCTGGTGATCATCAATTGAACTCATCTAGTTCAATTGATCTGAATGAGATTAAATTAGGTTCAAGGAAATCGTGCTAGCACTCGATTGAACCTAACGTTCTTCTTTTACTATCATAAATAAGTTGTCCTGACTGAGCCAAAGGAGTTTGTGCTCAATCAGAGGCCTTCATATGGTCTGACTGGAGGTTGTCCAAGTCAGAATAGGTTGTCTTATTTGTAAGACATTACCTGCCATTACCTGCCATTTCTTGTTCTTTGACTTTGGTCAAAAGTCTACCTTTGACTGGTCAAACGTTGACCATTCACCCTTTGACTTTTGACCACATGTCATGCACCTATTGGAGAGCTGGTGGGGGCTTGTCCCCCTGCCAGAACTTGGCAAGGAGAAGGGCGCACGCCAAGGGTGGCGTGAGCCCAAGTAGGAGGCGCCTAGGAGTCCTTGTTGGACAAGGACTCCACCTCCCTTTTGGATTCCAATTAGAGTTCTACTAAGAATCCAGTTTGACTGGTCTTAGGCACCCTCTAAGGAGGAATCCAGGGGTCTCTAATCCAACCAATCAGATTTAGATCTGATTTTACAAAGGGTTGTGATTGGTTGAGAGGAAGAGGAGTTGGATCACAAGAGGTCTATAAATAAGACCCTGCGCCCAACCCTAATTCCAATGCTATTAGATACGCCCCAAGGCTGCCTCTCCCCTCCTTCTCCATGCCATAGTCTCTTCTCCTCTTGCTCTCCACGTCCAAAAGGTGTTTTGGACTTAGTTTGGTGCGATTCAGATCAAGGAAAGGCGATCAAAAGCAAGAAGGCTGCGCTGCTGCAAAAGGACGACTGTAGATCTTCAAAAGAGTTTTGAAGATCCTCCAGATCAGATTCCAGATCTGATTTTTGGAGGTGTGATAGAGAAGAAGAGGATCTCCAAATCCAACCCGAGTGGATACCGGTAGAGGCCAGGCGCTTGCGTGGCTTAGATCCAGAACCTTCCGCTGCAATCAGGATCATCTACAGGGTAATAGGATTACCCAAATCAGGTAAATTGAATTTTGATTTAATTTATCTTATTTTTATTTTATTTATTAAAATAATAAGAATCAAAATCTGAAATATATCAAGATCTGATTGAGATCAAGAAAAAAATTTTGAAATATATCTCTTGATCTAATCAGATCTGGACGAACCTGGACCGGGAAATCAGGATTTCCCTTCAACTGGTATCAGAGCCATGGTTCTAGATTGTTTAGATCTAATTTTAATTTTATTTTAATTAGAAAATAAAGTGATTTCAGATGTCACATGAGATGTGATCAGATCTGAAATCAAAAAAATTAAAATTAAATGATTTGGATCTAAGAACATGAAGATATGCATGACTAGTTCTAGAATAGAATAGTTCTATAGAATAGTTTTGCATGTCTTTGATTTAATCTGATTAAATCATATTTTAGATCTTCTTATTTACTGTTTTTTGATATTATAAGTGTTATAATAACATCTGATAAACAACAAATAAAAATTATTTAATTTTAAATATCATATGAGATATGATAGATGCATGACTAGACTAATTGTAGAATAGTTCTACATAATTGTCTAGATTAGAATTTATTTTGATTAGATCAATTTAAATCTAATTTTTCAGATTATTATGTGATAATTTAGATCTAAAAATATGCATGATTTGATATATGAGATGTATGCAAAATATTCCTTGATTAGATCTAAATTTGTATATGAGATATATGATATAGATCTATAACTGTTTTGTAGATTTACATGTTCCTGATTAAGGCGTTCCTCTTGGCCGTCCGGTCATAAGAACGAAGAAGGGTTTGAAGGCCCTCTCTTTCCATTCGATGGGGTGTTCTTATGACGTGTAGGGGTGCTGCGTGTTCGTCCTTAATCAGAAATCCAAAACTTACTTTCTGCAAAACCCTAGATCCTGAAACCCTAGGATTTATTGTGCATATTTTGTTTATGAACCCAACTTAATTAAGAATTAAGTTTATGGAATATTAATTAGGTCTAAAATTGAGAATTTCAGATCTAAGACATATTCATAATACTGGGTTCGGGCTTGGGTAGCTCAATTAGGTCTAAGCGGTTGATCAAACCGAATCAAGAGTTGGTTAGATGGGATCAACAATGCTTAAATTGACCAGCCTAATAGGATTAAGTCTGGGTCAAGATCGAGTCACGATCAAGCAAGACCTAATTAGGCTCAGAGGTTAGAGTCTGGATTGTAGGCTAACCCAATTGGTTCTGACTCAACAATTTGGTGTCTAAGGTAAGTTTGGCACAGACGACCGACTGGTTTTTAATTGGAAGCTACTCGACCTGAATGCATTCTTGTGCGAGTTAACAGGCATATTCCTTCCACCGATCTCACTTACCTGGCCATATCTGTTGACACAGTTCTGATCTGAGGTGGTCAATAATCCGAGCTGACCCATGCCACTAGGTTAGTCATAATTGTTATGACTAAGCCAAGTCTAGTTTAATGAGACCTGAATCAATTCTCCCTAAGAAAAGATTAAGTCTGAGGTCTTCCACCATTGTAGACGTGCGGGCCCTTCCCGGGGTTGATTGTTCTCGGCTGGATACAGTGGCTCAGTTGCACCGGGAAGACGCAACCATGTCTATTAGGCATTGGATGCTATGGGCTGGAGGATGAGTTGGGCTTAATATTCCAGATACGGTGAGAGACCCAATTAGGAACCCAGTCTATGCAAATGGTGGGTCTGACTTAACTAAGGAGTGGATCAATATTCCGGATACGGTGAGATCCATGAATTAGAGACCAAGTTTGGGTGCACCATGATTAGAGAATCATTGAACAAGAGTTGTTCACTCATTGGCTAACCCATCACCAATAACTGTTAGGTGAGGTGATGAGTCAGTTGGTGAGACCGCACCACCCACTAGAAATCATCAATCGCGGAGATTTTCGCATCTCTACAGAGGGAGTGTAGGGATCCAAAAAAATAGTGGGAGCTAATTTGTTTAAAAATAAAATCTCTAAACAAATTGGTCAAGTCAAAATTATAGTATCTAACTAGAATCTTTGACTCTCTACAGGAAAATATCTGCGTCCAACCCACTGGCACGTATCCTAGACACACATAGACTGACTGGACCCAATTATAAAGATTGGCTCAGGAACTACAAAATTATTTTGGGTTCAGAGAAGTTAACACATATTTTGGACCAGGACCCTCCCACCTTACCAGCTCGTCCATCCACTGAACAGAGAGCGTCTCTGAAAAAATGGATTGACGAAGACAATAAGGCCAGATACTACATGTTGGGCTCGATGTCTGATGAGCTCCAGCGCCAACATGAAGATATTGGGACTGCTCGCCAAATGTTGGCTCACCTGCAGGAGATGTTTGGTGAACAGAGTCGCGCAGCCAAATATCAAGTCACGAAACGACTTTTTAAGGCTAAGATGCGTGATGGGCAGTCAGTCCAAGATCACTGTCTGACAATGATCAAGGACATGGAAGAGCTTGAGAAGCTCGGTGTGAAGTTGGACTTGGATTTGCAGAACGATATTATTCTGCAATCCTTGACTGATGCATATGGGAAATTCATCATGAATTACCACATGCATAAACTTCAGAATTCCTTGGCCGAGTTGATGAATATGCTGGTTACCGCTGAGCTTTCTATGAAAGGTTCTAAAGGCTCAGTTCTTGCTATGGAATGGACTTCTTCCAAAAGAAAGTCTTATGGAAAGAAAAAAAAGTCTGTGAAAAAGCAAAAGGTAGAAGGATCAAAGAAGAAGAAGGCAGAACCGAAGAAGAAGGTCGATGGCAAAGGAAAGTGTTTCCATTGCAACAGCGACGGCCATTGGAAGCGGAACTGCCCTACTTACCTGGCCGCCCTAAAGAACAAGAAGGAAGGTCCTTCTGGAGGTATGCTCGTTATTGAGTCTAACCTTACGGTTTCTTCTGCATCCAGTTGGGTGCTTGACTCTGGTTCTAGTGCTCATCTGTGCACTTCTATGCAGGATCTTGAGGATAGCAGGAGGCTGAGGGATGGAGACATGATCCTACGCGTCGGTAATGGAGCAAGAGTTGCTGCAGTAGCCGTGGGAACATACCCTCTGCGATTACCATCTGGTTTAGACTTAGTTTTAAAAGACTGTTATTATGTGCCTGTAGCTAGCAGGAATTTGATTTCTGTTTCATGCTTAGCACAAGAAGGTTATGTGATCACCTTCTTTAAGGACCATTGTAACATTCTTTATGAAAGAAATAAAATTGCAAATGGTTTCCTTGTTAATGGTCTTTATCAGTTGCATATTGATGTACCTGTTTTAACTATCGAGCAAAACGTGAATGCCAAACGACCTAGGGATAGTCCAAACGACAGATATCTATGGCACCTAAGATTAGGTCATATAGCAGAAGATAGGATTAACAAATTGGAGAAAAATGGGCTATTGAGTCCATTGACTTTTGAGTCATATCCAACTTGTGAATCTTGTCTTCAAGGCAAAATGACTAAACTCCCTTTTGTTGGACATGGGGAGAGGGCCACAGATCTCCTTGCCCTAGTACATACTGATGTGTGCGGCCCATTCGATGTGCCGGCTAGAGGCAATTTTGTCTACTTCATTACTTTTACCGATGATCTATCTAGGTATGGGTATGTGTATCTTATGAGACACAAGTCTGAAGCCTTTGAAAAGTTCAAAGAATTCAGACATGAAGTAGAAAAACAAATTGGAAAACCCATTAAAGTTCTTCGATCAGATCGAGGAGGTGAATACCTTAGCCGGGAATTCCTAGACTATCTTAAGGAAAATGGCATAGTCTCTCAATGGACTCCACCAGGAACACCTCAACTCAACGGGGTTTCAGAACGGAGAAATCGGACTCTATTGGATATGGTTCGATCCATGATGAGCTTCACAGACCTCCCAGATTTTCTTTGGGGACATTCATTATTAACTTCAATCTATTTACTGAATAGGGTTCCCTCTAAAACCATTCCTACCACATCGTATGAGATATGGCACGGTAAGAAACCAAGTCTGAGTCATCTCAGAATTTGGGGTTGTCCAGCTTATGTCAAAAGACAACAAAAGGACAAGTTAGAATTTAGGTCCTTTAGAGCTCGATTCATAGGATATCCTAAAGAGTCATTAGGATACTATTTCTACATTCCAGAAGACCACAATGTGATTGTGAGTCGACATGCCATATTTCTTGAAAAATAGTTTATTCAAGATAGTGGCATTGGAAAGCAGATTAAGCTTGATGAGAAAGTCTCACAAGCAGAACGAGCTAAGGACCAAGTGGAACCAAATCAGGTTGAGCCAATAAGAACACTACCTCCTCCACCTCGTAGATCGGAAAGAGTTTTCCATCCCCCTGAAAGATACTTAGGTATTATTTCAGAGGACGTAGAGAAAATGTTCCTCATAGGTAATGGTGCTCATGGTGATGATCCCAAAACCTACAATGAGGCGATATCAGATATCGACTCCGAGAAATGGCTTGAGGCAATGAAGTCAGAGATCGACTCGATGCACTCAAATCCAAGTCTGGACCTTGGTAGATCCACCAGAAGGTATAGTACCTATTGGGTGTAAATGGATCTTCAAGAGAAAGATTGGTGCAGATGGGAATGTGGAGACATTCAAGGCTAGACTGGTGGCAAAAGGTTATAGTCAATGCGAAGGCATTGACTATCAGGATACCTTTTCCTCGGTAGCTATGCTAAAATCCATCCGTACATTGCTTGCCGTTGCAGCCTATTTCGATTATGAAATATGGCAAATGGACATAAAAACGGCATTCCTAAATGGATATCTTGAGGAAGATATCTATATGGAACAGCCGCTAGGTTTCACATCCAGTGATACTGATCACAAGGTTTGCAAGCTGCAAAGGTCCATATATGGACTTAAGCAAGCATCTCGGAGCTGGAACACTCGTTTCAATGATGTGATCAAAAAGTTTGGTTTCATCAAAAATGAAGAGGAACCATGTGTTTTCAAAAGGGTCAGTGGGAGCGCTGTTGTCTTCCTCGTATTATACGTGGATGACATCCTCCTTATTGGGAATGATATTCCCATGTTGACATCAGTCAAGGTATGGTTGTCTAAGGAATTCTCCATGAAAGACCTAGGTGAAGCATCCTTTATTCTAGGAATTAAGGTCTATAGGGATAGACCGAATAGGATGCTAGGACTTTCACAGAAGATGTACATAGAGAAAGTACTAAAGAGGTTTAGTATGGAAAACTCTAAGAGGGGATTAATACCCTTCAGACATGGTATTCATCTTTCCAAGAAGATGTGCCCCAGCACACCTGAGGAAATAGAACGCATGAGCAAGATCCCTTATGCTTCTGCAATAGGGAGCCTCATGTATGCCATGCTATGTACACGACCTGATATAGCCCATGCTGTGAGTGTCACAAGCAGATATCAGTCAAATTCAGATGAAGAACACTGGACTTCTGTGAAATGTATCCTTAAGTACTTGAGAAGAACTAAGGATATGATGTTGGTCTTTGGTAACGGAGAACTCCAAGTTCAAGGATACACAGACTCGGACTTCATGTCCGATATAGATGATCGAAAGTTGACATCTGGCAGACTGTTTGTGCTGGAAGAGTTCCTAGCAAACGGTGATACCATCTCATCCGCGATTACCTTGAGAAAGGTTACGTTGAGGTCAAGAGAGTCAACTCCACAGATAATGTGGCAGACCCACTTACAAAGCCGTTGGGCCAGCAGAAGATCGAAGCCCACCTTGAGAAGATGGGACTTAGACTTGTAGCCAATTGGCTTTAGGACAAGTGGGAGATTGTTAGATATATGTGCCCTAGAAGCCAGAATTGGCTGACACTTGTAATACACTTCTAGGGGCAAAATTATAATTTTGACTATAATTAATGAAATGGGTTATTTTCTATCACACATGTGTATTTAGTGTCTGTGATACATCCTTTGAGTTAATGGTAATGATAATTCATATTTTCAAGAGTTGAAAATTTAAGACATGAATAATCATTATTAACTCATAAACAGCTCCCGACCATAGGATCATCACGAGGATGGTGATTGATCCGGAAGGTTGGTGTACGATCACTTCTCTTTAGTAGATGAGTCTTGAGTCTACGGTGTGGAGACACCGGAGCGAGAGTATAGGTACTCGTTAGAGAACGAGGGCACTGAGCGTGACCACCTCGAGTAGTCATTAGGAAGTCTACCTTCTCGTCAATGACTGACTCGATGCTGCAGTAGTGTGTCTGGTTCTTTGACCTGAGATGCATCGGCAGTTCACCTTGAGGGTGTTATAGTTTGACTACACCATTACTCGATCTCCTAGCCATATGGAACCCTGAGGTGTATGTTGGCTATGACATGTTCATTGTAGGAACTTGGATTGCATCAAGATGGGAATCTATCTACCTCGGTGGTAGAGGAGCAGCCCTATGATGATCATGAGAATCAAGTCCTGAAGCCCATGGCCATGGCAGAGTGAAATAATAGAAAGAGTTTCTATTTAGATTTTCACATTGGACTCGAATCGAATGATTACATCATATGACAGAGACTAGGGTTTGACGAGTTCACCTTAACCCTAATCTGATCGGGGCTCAAGATAGAAGAACTTAATCACACAGGTAGCTGCACCAAGAGGTTCGCATTCAGCTCTGATGGGTTGCCACCATATACTGCTAGGTGTCACTGGTGGATTTTGGGGAGCAATTAGAATGATTTAGATGATCGATCATTCTAGCTGTTCGAATCAGAAGAGTTCTGATCCATCGAAAGGAGTTTCGATGATGTCTATGATAGAGATCATGACATATCCCATTACCATACAGAACTGAATCCTAACTGGATCACACAAACAAGGGTTTGAATCTGGTGATCATCAATTGAACTGATCTAGTTCAATTGATCTGAATGAGATTCAATTAGGTTCAAGGAAATCGTGCTAGCACTCGATTGAACCTAACGTTCTTCTTTTACTATCATAAATAAGTTGTCCTGACTGAGCCAAAGGAGTTTGTGCTCAATCAGAGGCCTTCATATGGTCTGACTGGAGGTTGTCCAAGTCAGAAATAGGTTGTCTTATTTGTAAGACATTACCTGCCATTTTTGGTCACCTGCCATTTCTTGTTCTTTGACTTTGGTCAAAAGTCTACCTTTGACTGGTCAAACGTTGACCATTCACCCTTTGACTTTTGACCACATGTCATGCACCTATTGGAGAGTTGGTGGGGCTTGTCCCCCTGCCAGAACCTAGCAAGGAGAAGGGCGCATGCCAAGGGTGGCATGAGCCCAAGTAGGAGGTGCCTAGGAGTCCTTGTTGGACAAGGACTCCACCTCCCTTTTGGATTCCAATTAGAGTTCTACTAAGAATCCAGTTTGACTGGTCTTAGGCGTCCTCTAAGGAGGAATCCAGGGGTCTCTATTCCAACCAATCAGATTTAGATCTGATTTCACAAAGGATTGTGATTGGTTGAGAGGAAGAGGAGTTGGATCACAAGAGGTCTATAAATAAGACCCTGCGCCCAACCCTAATTCCAATGCTATTAGATACACCCCAAGGCTGCCTCTCCCCTCCTTCTCCATGCCATAGTCTCTTCTCCTCTTGCTCTCCACGTCCAAAAGGTGTTTTGGACTTAGTTTGGTGCGATTCAGATCAAGGAAAGGCGATCAAAAGCAAAAGGCTGCGCTGCTGCAAAAGGACGACTGCAGATCTTCAAAAGAGTTTTGAAGATCCTCCAGATCAGATCCAGATCTGATTTTTGGAGGTGTGATAGAGAAGAAGAGGATCTCTAGATCCAACCCGAGTGGATATCGGTAGAGGCCAGGCGCTTGCGTGGCTTAGATCCAGAACCTTCCACTGCAATCAGGATCATCTACAGGATAATAGGATTACCCAAATCAGGTAAATTGAATTTGATTTAATTTATCTTGTTTTATTTTATTTATTAAAGTAATAAGAATCAGATCTGAAACATATCAAGATCTGATTAAGATCAAGAGAAAATTTTTGAAATATATCTCTTGATCTAATCAGATCTGGACGAACCTGGATCGGGAAATCAGAATTTCCCTTCAATAAGGATCGTTGTTAGGGCCTCTCCCCTCATCTCGTCTAAAATGAATGAGGTCTTCGACTTTACTCACATTAGAATGAGGTTCTTCTTTTGCTCTTAATATGGCCACTTTTGATTGCTTTTTTTCTATCATCACATAGTTTTTGTATCAAGAAATAATAATATTGAAATGAAAGAGTTTTATTAAAAAAAAATTACTGATAGTACATTCTCAGATTTTCTGAATTTTAAAATCATGGGAGCGTTGTTCCTCCGAGCTCCTTTAAGTGATAAGCTCCAGATCGGACGACCTCCTCTATTTCATACAGGCCTTTTTAATTTGGGGCAAGCTTCTTCTGGCTCTGAGGCTAAGAGATGGTGGCTTGTTGAAGTACTAAGTTCCCTAGAGATAGTGTTGATGATGCTGAGAGGTGGTCGATCTTCTTGTTGTTCCTTCTTCCTTAATGGTTCTGGCTACGGCAGTGCCCTCGATTGATTTTTTCTTGCTTCAGGCCGACGTCTGTGGAGTATTGAGGAGGACATAGTTGTGAAACCTTCTGGATGGAGAACTTCATTGTGTCCTTCTATCGGAGCTTCTTTGACGACGAGCTCGAGGAGGAGTTCAGGCTCGCTTGCACTCAGAGGAAGTTCGTGAGCGTGGCTAAACTTTATTTGGCCCTCCATCAGCTATGGGTTTATTAGACTCACCTGCTCGTCGCTCTCCTATGGCTTTCTCATCCTTCAACTTGAAGGCTTCTTCCGCTCGGACATATCCTTCAACCCGAGCTAGCAAATCGGTAAAGTCCTTAAGATACTTCTTCTCCAGAAAGAATAGCAAATCATTCTTCTGAAGGCCTTTCTTGAGTATGGCCATTGCAATAAACTGATCCAAGTTCTGGACCTCCAATGCAGCAGCATTAAATCGGATGATATAAGCCTGGATAGATTTTTCTCCTTTTGCTTGATATTCATCAAAAAATTTGAACCTTGATGGGGATGTCGACTGCTGATGAAGCGAGCCGCAAACTGATGACTTATTTGATCGAAGAAAAAGATGGTACTCAGCTTAAGTGCTGCTTACCAATTTTTTTGCTGCTCCTTTTAAGGTAGACAGGAAAGCTCGACATAAGATGACGTCTGGTGCGCCATGGAGCAACATCATGATTCAGAAGGCCTTCAGATGATCGATCGGATCAGAGGTTTTCTCGTAGCTTTCAAATTAAGGAAGCTTGAAGTTCGGTAGAATGGGCTCTTGCATAATTTGGAAAAAAAAAGAAGAATTAGTGTGGACATCATCATGGTGAGCCGAGATGACATGGTGGAGTTTCTCAATCCATCGATCCATCTTCTATAATTTTTGATCGAAGACATCATCTTGATCGTAGATCTTGAAATATTTTCAGCTATAGATGGGGAAGGTCTCTTTCAAAGAAGAATTAGGATTTGAACAAGGATCCTCTGCTCTCTATTTCTCCTTTCTAGGGGCGACGGGTATGCTAGCCCAGGTGCTTCTCCTTGGGACTGATTACTGATATCCCGATGGTGGGTTTCTTGGTAGAATCGCCATCAAAGGTTGCCACATGATCTGCACCATTTTGGTGAGGCCCTGAATCCACTGTATTAGCAGGTTAAACTGCTTCAAATCTATCATGACCATCGGTGGAGGAGGAGGTTGAAGCATCGATGATGGAGCAGGAGCGGATAGATCTGGCTTAGATCTAATGGCAAAAGTGGTAGATCTTTGGGTAGTCGCCTTCTTTGGAGGTATTTCTTGAGATTGAGGGAGAGGATGGAGATGAACCTTGAAGAAGAAAATCCATAAGGTTGACTGAGCACTCCTTTAAGAATAAGGGTACCTCAGGAATAGAGGTCCCTTCCTCTAATGCTAATCCTATTAGTGCAGAATCTGGTTGACGCCAGATCGAGCTGGAGTTGAGGAAGAAGAGGTCACCGCTGATGATCTGTAAAATAAAATTCCATCTAGAGTTAGTGGTGGTGGCTTTGACAAGATCCTCCGACGATCGAGTTAGCTCTTCAGATAATAGAAATAGAGTGCTCAGAAAAGAATTCAACAGAGTTTTGGGAAGAAGAAGAGAGCTTAGAGAAAATATATCTGAAGGATTTCTTTTATAGATGGAGTCTGGAGCAGACTGATAGTGACAACCATAACCGTTCGATTGTGGGCCGCTCGGAGCCACATAAAATTTATTATGGAGAAAGATATCACCCATAGTAGATTGATAATGACAGTCGTAACTCTCCGACAGTGGGATCACCTGTAGTAGACTGATAAATGACAGTCATAACCATCCAGTAGTGGGATCGTCTGTAGCAGACTGATAAATGATAGTCGTAACCATTCGATAGTGGGCCGCTCGGGGCCACGTGGAGTTTGTTATAGAGAGGTGTTCGTTGTCGTGATGTGCCTGTTCGTTGAGATTTAATAGTCAAAGTTCGGAGAAAGTAGGCGTTAGTTGGTGAAGAGCTTTGACATATATCAATTTTAGAGGAGTTCGAACTCCTAAAGAAAATATGGTTAGAGAAGATCATCTGAAAGGAATACTACTTGAAGTCTGAAAGTAATCCACTGGAGGAATCTGGATGGAGTTTGACTGATGGAGAAGTTCAGAAGGAGTCCAACTGGTGGAGAAGTTCAGTTGAAGGAGAAGTCCGAAAGGAGTCTGACTAATGGAGAAGTTCAAAAGGAGTTCGACCGCTGGAGGAGTCCAAAAGAAGTTTGGCTCCTGGAGGAATCCGATTGAAGAAGTCTGAAAGGAGTTTGGCCGCTGGAAGAGTCTGAGAGGGGTTCGGCTCCTGGAGGAATTTGGCTGTTGAAGGAGTCTGGAGGGATTCGACCGCTGAAGGAAGAATTTTCGATCGAAGCTCTTCCGTGATTACTAGTTACATTAGGCTAAGCATCAGACTGGACTTCGACGGGAGCGGGGTTTATCTCCAATAAGAATAAAACTCCATAAATTGAAAACTTTTAGCCAAAGAAGAATCCTTATGATCAAAAATCTCCAAACCCTACAAAGTATCATGTTTGTACCAAGATTAAGCTCTTAAAACCTCAAGGGACAAACTCACACTTCCACAACTCACACAACATCCCACATGCTTGAGAAAAAACCCCATCCAGAACCTAAGAAACCCCTCTGAACTCCCTCACATGCTCTCCTTCCACATAGATCTCTGAAAAAGAGAATAAAATGAAAAGAAAAAGAAGCAAAAAGAAAAAAAATCATCAATCTATGTAGGAAAGGGTCTTACATTTTAATTTTTTATGTCTTCCTTTTGTTTTCATTGATTTTTCCTATGTTTTCCCTTGATTTTATGTCTTTCCTTTGTTTTCATCTCCATCGGATGGGATGCATGGAACGGCAGTCAAATAGGGAAGCTTAGATGATGGCTAGGGTTGTGTTGGTATTTATATATAAGTGCTTAAATGGAATATATAAATTATCAATCAACTTATAAATAGAATCAAGTAGTGGGTAGACTACTTAAGAATTTGGAGTTCAAATCTTCTCATCCATCTATTACATCTTCTCATTAGACCCAATTTAAATTCTTTCCCTCCAAAACTATAACTTAGCCTAGCCCAAAATGAACAACCTAAATGATTGTGGCTCACCTCATTATTCTTGTGATAACTTCGGCCACCAATACATTGTATTCCCAAGGTAACCTTGCCTAAACCTCCTTTTCTCCTTATGATGCCAATAGCAGGGACTTTATCATAAAGTGCAACAATTCAGGATTTTTGAACTCTAAAGAAACAAAAAATGGCTGATTGTATTGTATTGTATTTAACTTTCAAATAGTTTACAGATATATATTTATACAAATATGTTCAACAGTAACAAAGGAATAATTTTGAAAAAGAATGTTTGGTTTCCTAATAATAAAAATCTGTTCTACCAGTTAGCAAAGCAAATGATTTGGTTTGACCCCATGAATGATGGCTGTGCATTGAATGTGATTTATTTCCAATAGCTTGATATTGACCAAGGATTTGTTGCTTGAATTGTATTGATCTATTCCTTGATTTTGGTTATTGAGATTTGGGATCTTTACACCCCACCTCAAGGTTGGCAGTGAGAGAGAGAATGAACACCAAGCTTGTAACAAAAAGTGGCAAAAGAATCTTTAGGTAATGCTTTGGTGAACACATCGGCGATTTGTTGAGTAGTAAGCACGTAGCGAAGTAGGAGATCACCTGTAGTAACTTTTTCTTATATAAAATGATAATCAAGAGCGATGTGTTTGGTGTGAGCATGAAACACCGGATCATGAGACAAGTGAATGGCACTTAATTTTGTTGTCACAAAGAAGGAGACATCGTTCAAGTTGGAGACCAAGGTCATGGAATAAATATTGAAGCCATGTAAGTTCAACAACAGTGGTTGCTAATGATCGATATTCAGCTTCAGTGCTTGAACAAGATACAGTAGGTTGTTTCTTGGAGGCCCAGGATACGCAGTTTGATCCAAAAAAGATGCAATAGCCGGTGGTGCTCCTCTTAGTAGTTGGACAACTCATCCAATCTGCATCATAAAAAGCATTAAGAGTGAAAGAGCTTGGAGATAAATAACGAAGACCATGTGTCAAGGTTCCTTTTATGTAATGCAAAACGCATTTGACAGCACAAAAATCTTTATGGTTTGGATTCTAAAAATGTTAGCACACAAGATTGACAGCATGAGTAAGGTCAAGTCGAGTAAAAGTAAGGTATTGGAGAGAGCCGTATAATCGACGATATTCAATAGGGTCAACTAGGTCATTGTCGTCTGGAAGTAGGTTATGTTTTGGGGCGATAGGACTATTAATTTTTGAGACTTTAAGCATATTGGCTTTGGCTAGGAGATCACGAGCATATTTGATTTGGAAAAGGATGAGACCACTAGAAAAATATTTGACTTTAAGGCCCAGAAAATAATGTAGTATGCCCAAGTCTTTGAGAGCAAACTCTTTGCTAAGTCGTTTGATAAGGAGAAAGATAAAGGATGAATGGTTGCTAGTGATAATAACATCATCTATATAAATAAACAAAAGAGTAAAGTTAGTACCATGATGATAAATAAAAAGTGATGAATCTGCTTTACTACATGTAAATCTAATAGAAATAGGATAAGTGGATAATTTGGAAAATCAAGTACAAGGTGCTTGTTTAAGATCGTAAAGGGATTTGTGGAGAAGGCAAACATGAGCTAAAAATTATGGATGCACAAAACTGGATGGCTGTTCCATGACACGTTCATTAAGAGTACCATGCAAGAAAGCATTCTTAACATCTAATTGTTTGAGAGGCCACTGAAAATGCACAGCAAGAGAGAGGATGACTTGAATGGTTAGGGTGTTGACAATAGGACTAAATGTTTTGCCAAAGTCAAGACCTGGAATTTGTGTGTATCCTTTAGTGACTAAGCAAGCTTTAAACCTATCTAGGCCATATTCTTTAAGTTTGGCTTGAAAAATCCACCTAGATCCTACAATGTTAGCACTAGGTGAGCAAGGAATAAGAGTCCAAGTGTGGTTACAATATAGGGCATCAATTTCATCTTGCATGGCTGCCTTCCAATTTGAGTATTTGAGAGCAATTTTGTAGGTTTTGGGCTCTTGAGAAGAGATAATAAGAGCATTATGGGATTGTGAGGGTTTTTGAATATGTAGGCAAATGTAATCTTGGAGGTAGGATGGAGGATGCTTTTTCCGAATAGGTCGAGTAGTGGGAAGAGATATGGAAGCGTTAACATGGTCATTAGATAAGGAAGATGTAGTATCAATTGAGGATGGATCAAATATTAATAAAGAGGAGGGAGATGGTGAAATAGAATTGGGTTTGGAAGATGAAGGAGAAATCGAGTTAGGTTCATGCAAATCTAGCAAATCTAAGTACAATGGATTATGAGATGTATTCGCAGAATTTTCACGAGTTGAGTTATTCATCATATTTTTTGAAAACCATTCATCTAAACTAGGAAAAGTGGTGAAGAAGAATCATGAGAGGGTGTAGATATAGAATTATTTTAAGATAAATAAGAAAAATAATTTTCATTAAATACTATACGACATGAAATATATACACGGTGAGTGTGTGGATCTAGATAGCGATACCTTTTATGAAGAAGACTATATCCAATACAACTACAGAATCACTGCCATAGCCCAGAAAATCACTACCATAGCCTATGACAGTGATTGGATAACCACTGCCCCACTATGACCATCGTCGTAGGTTTATGGCAGCAATTTTTGCAGTGGTTTTTTGAACCACTACCATAGAGAGCCTATGGCAATGGTTATAAAATCATTGCTATATCCTATATGGCAATAGTTTTGTAACCACTGCCAAAGAGTCTATGGCAGTGGTTACAGATCACTGCCATAGATCGGCTATGACAGCGATTATGAAACCACTACGACAGACCTATCATAGATTTTGAATAATAAAAAATATAAATTTTTTAATTTTTATTTTTTACCTGATAAAAGTAGTTCAATATATAACATAAAAAAATATTATAAACATAATAATATTTTTGAAATGCTTAAATTTTATTACTAAATAAAATTTATTATAATATTTTTAAAAAATACATTAAAAGTGATCCATCATTGGTCGGAGAGTGCCCCAAGGTCCAATGAGGAAGACTTTTTGTCGGAGAGGTATTCTGAAAAAGAAAAGAATTCTACTCTTCATTCATTTTTTGGCATCTTTTTTATGGAATAAGAGATCCATCCATTATAACCCATATCCCTTATTTTGGAAAAATAAATTAATCCCATATTTCTTATTTTGGAAAATCAAAATAAGAAATAGTTGTTGGAGTCTTTCCTCTCTTGTACACTTAACAAATAAGAGAAATAATATGCTGAAAAAGCACATACTAAAAAGATGACCTCAACAATATTCAAATAAGCCTTTCCTTCCTTGTACACTTACCAAATAAAAATAATAATATACTGAAATAAGTGCATACTAAAATAGATGACCCCAACAATTTTCAAACAAGAAGATATGATATATTGATCCGAGATCCTCTTGGATCAAGGCTTCTCCAATTAGGGGTTTCAAGTCTTTTTGAAACTTAGAATTGCAGATGAGAAAACCCGACCTCGCCGGCAACCTTGGTGATCCACTTTGATGCACTCAGTTTTTGTCCCTTGCACTCAATGTAGTAGGAAGTCCTCTCTCCATGCCGTGTAGTAGTGGTCTTCTTTTCAAGGATTATATCTTTCTTAAAAATATTCTCTCGCTCCAAGGCAAGATCATCAATAGAAGATATCGACTCACTAGGTTCGTCATCAAGCATGGAAAGTTCAAATGGCTTCAAGTACTCCATGTTGATGGAGTATATCTCCATGTAAGGTGAAAGCTCAAGTTGATATGCATTGCTTCTGATCTACTTGAGGATTTTGAAGGATCTATAATGGATTGGCTTGAGCTTCTTGTCTTCTCCCTTGAGTTTTTGCTTGCTCAAATGTAGTCATTACTAAATCACCAACTTAATAGCCATCCTGTACTCGATGCTTGTGATGTCTTCGCCTGTACTTTTATTGGATCTTTTGCAGTTGTTGCTCCACCTCAGTGTGAATTTTTTGAATGCCTTTAAGAAACTTTTTAGCTCAATTGGCTTCAGATTCATTATTGAGACTTATAGATGAGTCTATTGCAAATTGCATATCAAAAAAACTTTACGGTAAATATCCCAAACATACCTCAAAAGGTGACTTTTTGGTGGAGCTATGGATGGCATGGTTGAAAGCAAATGGAATGTAGGGAAGACTCTCATCCCATGTTTTTGGATGTTTTGAATTGTAGCCTCTCAAAAGATGCACCATTATTTGGTTGACAACCTTCGTTTGCCCATCGATTTGAGGATGAAATGCTATGCTTCTTTGTAACCGTGTATCCATCATCGACCACAAAGCTTTTCAAAAGCTACTCAAGAATTGGGTATGTTGATGGGAGATAATAGAGCTAGGGAGGCCAAAATATATCCACACATGTTCGAAGAAGAATCGTGCTGCTTCTTCTCCGGTGATGGTCTTCTTGCATGGTATGAGTTCCATCATTTTTGAGAACCAATCCATGATCACGAAGAGATAATCATAATCTCTCTTAGTTCTCAACAAACCCCCTAAAAAATCCATGGAAATACTTTTTTGTAGATGGGTTGGTACAGGTAAAGGAGTGTATAATCCCTTTCCAATTAGATGGCTTAGAGGTGCTACACAGTACATATCTTCTTACAAACTTCATCACATCCTGTTGCATCTTGGGCCAATAGACATACCTTTATAAATTTTGGAGAGTTTTGATGATCCCGAAGTATCTGGCAACCTTCAAGGTGTGAGCTTCTCACATCCAATGCATCCGATCATCTTTCAATATGCATAGTTGTTTGCCTTTATAGAGTAGACCTTATTTTCTGCACAAATTTACTTGGAATGCCCTTCTTGACTTCTTCTAAGAGGGTTTTGTGGTCCAGGTCAGTAGCATATAGGGCCATTAATTTTTCTTGTTCAGATGGTAGAATCTCCATAAAGATTGATAGACATAAAGATGTAATTCGAGATAGCATATCGGTATGCTTATTAAGAACACCTCTCTTATATTTGATCACAAGGTTAAATTGTTGGAGGTAGGTCATCCACTTCATATGCCATGCTTGCTGCAACCTTGATTGGATTTAAAGGTGTTGAAGTGGCCGATGGTCGGTATGCAAGATTGTCTCCTTTCCATGAATATAAGCTCGTCAATGTTTGACTACTTGGTGTAGAGCCAATAGTTTTTTGTCATATATTAGATAATTCTTTTGAGATCCCTAGAACATTTTCGAATGATATGCCACAGACCTTCCATCTTGTAGAAGAACTGCTCTCATAGCATATCCCAATGCATCAACTTCAAGCTCAAATGGACGTTGAAGGTTTGGCAAGGCTAGGACTGGAGCCTCGCTTATCTTCTTCTTCAAGAGGAAGAAAGTCTCTTCATGCTTCGGCATCTACTTGAATCTTTGATTGGCTCTTGTAATTGCATGCAGAGGTGCGGCTAGAATGAAGAAATTTTGGATGAACTTTTGGACATATTGACATGCACCCATAAAACTCCGTAATCACCGTTCTTGGTCTAGACCACTCTTGGATTATTTTGGTTTTCTCCGGATCTATTTGAATGTTACCATTGCCTACAACAAAGTCAAGGTAAATAAGAGAATTTCTACCAAAATTATATTTCTTACGGTTGAGACGGAATTGATGCTCTAGAAGAAGCTCGAACATTCTTTCAATGTGCTCTACATATTCCTTCCATGATCGGCTATATATAAGAATGTCATCGAGGTAAACAATCACAAAATCATCGATAAAGGGCCGTAGGACATTGTTCATCAATAGCATGAATGTTGCTAGGACATTATACAAACCGAATGGCATCACAAGCCACTCGAATAGGCCTTGCCGAGTCTTGAACGCCGTCTTCCATGTGTCCTCTTTCTTGATTTGGACTTGGTGGTAGCCAGACTTCAAGTCAAGCTTTGTAAAAATGGTAGCATGCTTCAATTGATCCAATAATTCATCAATCCTCGGAAGAGGGTACCAATTTTTGATGATAATTTTATTGAGTGCCCGATAGTCCACGCATATGTGCCAAGTACCATCCTTCTTTGGAACCATGACCACCGAAGATCTGCATGGAGAAGAACTTGGTTGTATGACACCATTCTTGATCAACTCAGCTACTTAGCATTGAATTTCTTCATTCTCCATCACCAAATTCTGATACATGCTTAGGTTGGGGAGTGGTGCATCAGATACTAGGTGAATCTCATGCTCAATTGACCGTCAGGGCGTAAGTCTCTGATTCTCCTCAAATAAGGACTGGTATTGTTGATGAGGGCTAGTAAGTAACTGTCCATCCCTTGCTTGGCCACAGCAAGGATCCACATGTGACTCTCCTCAATCATTGGATGAGCATGAGGAAGAAGGGCTATCTCGAATTGACCATTCTCTTTATTTGTGCGATTGACATCATATCAACTCGTTCTTATGCTTCATTGCTTGTGATAAGATACTTCTTCCCATCTTTGGTGAGTTGGTACCAGTGTGAGCGACGATGGTAAACAACATCTCGCTCCCATAAGTACGGGCTCCCGAGAATAAGTTGATATACATCTAATGGCACAACTTTACAAAGGACCTCATTAATAAATTAACTGGTAACCGCAAAATGCACTTTGCATTATTGATCAATTTTGAGCTTTACATCCTTATTGATCCATCCAAGAGGATAAGGGTGAGGGTGTGGTGTTGTCTCTAACCCGAGTTTTTGCACAAGACTCGTGGAAATAAGATTGTTTGGACTCTTGGTGTCAATAAGGGCATCCATGACGTATTGCTTCACTTGAATCTTCAAGGTGAACAATGCCTCTTGGTCTTGAATGGATGGTTCCGGGCCCATACCTATCACCTTCGACTTAGCCATCAATGATAGACTTGGATCTGCCACCTTGATTGGGGGAAGGGGTGTGGCGTTGTCCTCCATTGCTACGTCAGTGGTTCGTTTGCCAATGTCATCCTTGCATCATTTTTTGGGGAAGATTTCGGGATGAACCTTCCAACACTTATCTCGGGTATGGCTAGAGATCTTACAATGGTCACAATACTTTTCATTATTCCTTTTGGAGGGGGTAGAAGGTCCAAATTCTCCTTTCGGTGTCTTCTTCTTCATCTTCTTAGATTTTCAAAAATTCTTATTTTCTCCCATGGACTTGTCGCCTCGGGTTTTATTTTTTCTTTCTATAGCCATCACCATATTGCTGGTACCTAAAATATCAGTGACTTTAAACAAGGCCAATTTGGCATTGATTGAGTAGTGAAGGTCGGCCATATATTTGGTGAGAGAGGAGCTATCTTCAAGGGCGACACCAAGGGTCATGGCATATCGTCGAAACTCCATGGTGTACTCTTATACCATTTGATCCTTTTTTTATCAGAGATGGTGCCACCTCTTCCATCATTCCTCCATGTAATCCATCGGATAAAATTCTTATCGAATAAGATGCTTGAAGAGCACCCATGTCATCTCCTCAAGGCTATAAATCTTCAAGCAGGTATTCCACCAAACAACAGCATGGTGAGACAACTTTAATTATACAAACAATACCTTTTCTTTGGTGGAATAGATGTAGAGGTTGAAGTAGATCTCTACTTGGTCGATCCATGCATCTAACTTCTCGGCATCGACTAGCCATTAAAAGTTGGGATCTCAATCTTTGCCTCGACTCGAAAAGGTCGAGAGATCTCCTCCACCTTTTTTTCTTTTTCATGGTTAGGAATATCTTGTCGGGTAATAGAGGTTGAATCATCCCATTCTCTTGACATTGCTTTCGCTTGGAAAGTGATCCACTCTAGGATCATCTCCATCTTGTGGGTTAAGAATGAGACTTGGGCCATCGAATCTCCTATGGAAGAAGGTAGATCCATCATAGATGCAGTCTCATTGGTGGCATCCTGAATTGCTTGATCGTTCTCCAATTCGTATTATATTTCACCAGTAGATCGTTGACTACTTGTCTTCACCATCCATAGCGAGATCTATACTCTGATACCACTTGATCTATCATTGGTCGAAGGGTGCCCCAAGGTCCAACGAGGAAGACTTCTTATCGGATAGGTATTCTGAGAAAGAAAAGAATTCTGCTCTTCATTCATTTTTTTTGGCATCTCTTTTATAGAATAAGAGAGCCATCCATTGCAACCCATATCTCTTATTTTGAAAAAATAAATTAATTTCATATCCCTTATTTTGGAAAACCAAAATCAAGAATAGTTGTTGGAGTCTTTTCTCTCTTGTACACTTAACAAATAAGAAAAATAATATGCTGAAAAAGCACATACTAAAATAGATGATCTCAACAATTTCAAGCAAGCCTTTCCTCCCTTGTATACTTACCAAACAAGAGAAATAATATACAAAAATAAGCGCATACTAAAATAGATGATCTTAATAATTTTCAAACAAGAAGATATGATATATTGACCTAAGATCCTCCTGGATCAAAATGTCTCCTAAATCTATATCTAAGTCATCATCATCGAGAGAAGCTGGAGCTGGAGCTGGAGGAGCTGGAGTTGGAATACTGGCCAATTTGTCCTTAAGATCCATAAAATCAGCTCCAAAATATGTGCTGAGCCTCATCACCATAGTAGTCACGAGGCCCTATAGCTGAGCAGTCTGCTCCCTAGCCTGATCTACTTGCATCCTAGCTTGAGTTACCTGTGCCAACACCTTCTCAAGCTGCTCCCAATTGACGACATTGAAAGCATGTGAAGAGACGTTCACCTTAGACTAGTAGCTCGTCGACGTATGTTTGGGCCTGCATCAGATCCTCTTAGAGTGCTCAGGCCCCAAGATCTGAGATAGATAGTCATGGGGGCTAGAGGTGTCCGAACCCTCACTAGCGAGCACGTCTAACTGCTCTTGTAATTATAAATTTAAATAAAATATCATAAAAAATATTATAATATTAATCATAGTAATATATTTATTACTTATAAAATTTTTTTCGATCACGACGTTCATCGATCTACCCTTCTTGTCCATATGGTTGGATCAGAATATCTCACTATGGCTGGACATCATCCTATCTCTCATCAGCTATAACAAAAGATCAGTTTATTAGAAATATGCAAAAAAAATTAATTTAATTTATCTAGTAAGATTCAGAATTCATTACCTCTTTATGCACACGACTAACCATAGACTCATGGCCAAGAATATGCGTATACTCCTGAGCTGCTTGATTCTTCCGATTCTAATGGAAGGCAATCTAAAAAATATTTAAATAAATAATAAGTATTTAAAAAATATTTAAATATAAATTTAAGTATATTAAAAAATTTAAAATTAAAAATTAAATCTCAAACTTTTGGCTCCTCTAATGCCTAACCATCCCCTTCTACTGACTCGAGGGACAGTCCTATATCCAAAGAACAAGCTCCTCCGAAGTATCTCATTGGTGCTTGAGCCATCCTCTATGGAGCTTGACCTTGTAGCTTCGGTACAACTCCTCAATTTTCTTCAGTCGAGTATCTCGAACCCTCCGTGATCTAAAAATCATACTTTTTCTGTACAAAGTTATCAAAAATTAGTTATGAAATTATTCTAATCAAATATAGTGTAAACATATCAAATGCATAAATATAATTAAGATACACTAATCCATATCTCCTTCCATACTTGGTCCCTGATACCAGTATCTATCTATCTCCAGTCTATGGGCAGTATTGGAATGATGTTGGACCGCCTCATAAGCATTTCAAAAAAGAAATGCATCTTTCGTGCGGTCTCTCCTACTGATCTCTCCTCCATATCGTACTATACCATCATCTGATGTTGGTGGTTCCATACGTATGGGATACATGTGGATCATAAAATAATCTACTAGATGATGCACCTATAATGAAAATATATTATGCAAATATATAAGAGTATATAATAACTATATAAATAAATAAATAACATAATATAATAAAAATGTACACTCATTGGCCATGGGATAGTGCGACGTGGATGCCAATGGAGACTCATCGGTGGGTGGAGCATGTGCCGGAGATATGGCTGATGCTGAAGGCTTAAATGATGGTAGAGGAGTAGATATTGGTGGGTCTTAGGTAGTCGATGCAGAGGTGGATGGAGTATGCTCTACCTGCGACTCCGATGCAGAGCTCTACATAGTCCACCGAGAGGTGGGGGTGAAAGTTAGATAGCATTTGGTGCCATTATGATCTGCAATATTAATGAACATTAATCAATATAATATATTAAATAATAATATTAATAGAGTATCAATAAATATTTATTATCGGCATGGCCTGGTCTAGAACCCACTAGCATGGTCCAGAATCAATCGACAGAAGTTTTCTTATCCATCGACATGACTCATGGCTGGTGGATAATTATAATATTTATAATAAATATTTATAATTATTATTATAAATATTATAAATATTATAAATAATTAATAAATATTATTATAAAATTTTAAAAAATAAAATAAATTTTACAACATAAATTATATCCATAAATAATTAAAGAAGAGCAACAAATAATTTTACTTTCTATCTACTTTTCAAGATTAAGAAAAATCTATGTCTCTAACATTCCCATTATATATCATCTCAAAAGCATTAAGAAGTACTTCTTAGTTTAGTCAAGATAGAACTTATCTTAAATTTTAAAAAAATTAAAAAAATAAAAAAATAAAAATAAAAAGGAGGCTCATATTCATCATTTAATCATGCAATGCAATGTACTTTTAATATCTACTACAACTAAATCAAATCGGCTATGAATAGTTGTCCGCTAAATAGTCGCTAGCCATCCAAGATCGTCTTATCATTTAAAATTATTAAAATATGTATAGAAGAAGAAAAAAATAAGAAAGCTCATATCATTAAAATCATACCAAGAATTAACCATTTTCTACCAAAAATCATCATAACCTCTTTATAAAAAAAACTAATTTTTTTAAATAAAATATTATAAAAAATAATAAAATAAAAAATAATATATATAATATTTTTATTAATATTAAATTTAATAATTTATGATATAATATTAAATTTTAATTTATGAATATAAAATAATAAATAATTTATAAATAATATTAAATTCAATAATTTAAAATATAATATTAAGTTATGAATATACTTTAATTTATGAATATAATAATAAATAATTTATAAATAATATAATAAATTTAATATTATATTTATTAAGCATCAAAAATTATATTAACATGCTAGCAATCCAGGTCATATAATATATATGTGCTTAGAGAGGTAAATTAATAAAAAATTTAAAGAATATAAATTAATAAATAAATTAATAAAAAAATAATAAAAATAGTGGGGCCAAAGGATACCGATGGAGGCGGTCGATGGTGGGATGGGGTGCAGGACCAAAGGGGTTAGTGTGGGGCGGGGGACGGTGGGGCGCGGCCAAAGAAGGGCGGTGGGGTGAGGCGCAGGGCCGGGGTCGAGGGAGGCAGGGCCAAAGGGGGCCTCCGATGGGGCAAGCTAGTAACGAGGTAGGCCGGTGGAGGGTCGAGACTAAGGAACGTAGGGCCCACGGTGGTGCTAGAGGGAAAGGGGTGGCGGCCAAGGGAGGGAGCCAGCGTGGGGCTGAGGGAAGGAGAGAACCTAGGGAGCCAAAGCCAGAGGGAGCCAAGGGAGGGGCCAAAGGAGCCAAACCCGGCGGTGGGGCTAAGGGAGGGGGCAGTGGTGGGCGGGCCAGCGTGGGTTGGTATTTAGGGCAAAGGTGAGAAGAGAGAAAGAGAGATAGAGGGAGGCGGGTGGGGAGGCGATCAGTGATGGGGCAAGCCGATGGAGGGGTGGGTCGGTGGTGGGGAGGATAGCTAGGACTTGGGTAGAGTGGGAGAGGAGGAGAGAGAGTGGAGGTTGAAAAGATGAAAAGATCGACATAGAGTAAAAATTTATGTCGGACCTATGGCAGTGATTTTCGAAACCACTACAATATGTCTATTACAGTGGTTGTCAGAAACCATATCTATATATCCTATAGCAGCGGTTAACAATCGCTGCAATAAGCCTATAGCGGTAGTTTTTGTCAATCGCTGCTATAGATGCAAATATGAAATTTTCATATTTTTTTTTCTGAATATGGTATAATTTTAAAATTTAAAGCTCATCTTAACCATTCATTATCTAAGTAACTATCATTAGAGTATTATCACAAAAGACCATCTCGATCCAATAGCCCAAGCTATGTCGATCGATAAAATTTGATTTCGATGGTCATGAATGACTGCATAATGATTTGATAGATAAAGATCATTGATTGATCCAAAAACTTATAATGATGATCTCAATGCCATTTGTATCATACTACCAAAATTTTACTTCAATCGGATATCGTTATCATGATCAATTTAGTACAGGATGATTTCAATCATTAAATGAGAAATGAGTGATCAAAGGATCAGACGATATCCAATTATGAGATAATTTTTAAGATAAATAATCTTGACTACTATTTTAATCATTTTTATGGTGGTGATCATAAAATTTAAATCGTGGATCTAAGAACTATCCAAAACTATATGTCGCTCGATACACATTCTTAAACTCCTTTAGTAATTATGCTTATGCTTTTGCAAGATTTGCTTAATGTGAATAGTTTTTACAGAAATGATTTAAATTTTATGATTATCATTATATAAAATTATTAAAATTATAGTCAAGATTATTTAACTAAAAAATTATCTTGTAATCGAACATCATTTGGCCTTTTGATCACTTATTTATCATTTAACGATTAAAATTATTCCATACTGTTGACGTAGAAATTGGTCATCGTCGGAGTCCGCTGGGGTGGAGGTCGCTGAGGTCGCCATCGGGGACCTGCAAAATAGAGTCCCGTTCGGAGTCGGTGGGGGGTGGGTCCGACAGGATCCTCTGACGATCAAGTCAGCTCTAGCCAACAAGAATGGAGTGCTCGGGAATGAGTTCCAGAGCTTAGAGAAGAAGAGGAGAGCTTAGAGATCAGAGAGATTAGCATTAGCGTATCTGGGGGGTCCTTTTATAGCGGAGCTTGATGGTGACAGCTGCAGCCACGTGTTGGCGGACTGCTTGAGGTTTGGCGGAGCCGATCTCATGAAAAGATGCCGTGTGCGGTGGGTTGACGGTGACAGCCATCGCCGCCTGATAGCGGATCGCTATCGCTCGTGGTGGACTGATGGTGATGGCTGCAGAGCTTGCAGCGGACTGATGGTGATGGCTGCAGAGCCAGCCGAATGAAGGGTTAAAGGCCTTCATCGTGTGCCCACTTCGGAGGAGTTTGGGCTCCTAAAGAGGAAGCTTGGGAGGAGTTCGGCTCCCATAGGCGTCTGGCTGAAGCTCGGCGGTGGGGTTCGGCTAGAGCCCGACTGCCGGGTCCAAGGAGCTCGGCCACTAAATTATTCGATCGATTGAAGGAGTTCGGTCCTGATGCTGGGAGTCCGAAGAAGCTCGACGGCTGAGGAGTTTGAAGGAGCTCGACAGCTAAGTAGTTCGACCACTGGGAGTTCGCAAGGAGCTTGGTCGCTAGAAGTTCGACCGAGGGATGACCGCTGAAGAGTTCGGCCGCTGAGAAGTTCGGAGGAGCTCGACCGACTGAAGAGACGGTCGCTTGGGGAGTTCGGCCGAGAGACAACCGCTGAGGAGTTCGGGCGCTAGGGGATTCTGTTAAAGTCCGACCGCTTGGAGTCCAAAGAGCTCATCCGCTAAGTAGTTCGGCCGACTATAGGAGTTCGGTTAAGACTCGTCCGTCAAAGCTCTTTCGTGGCTATAGGTTGCATTAGGCCGAGCGTCGAGCTAGACTTCGGCGGGAGTGGAATTTATCCCCAACACTAGCCCCCCCCACTCCCGAGTTTGAAAATCGAAGGAAGGGAGTGCAGAAAAGGTGACTGCCGAAGTCTTCCTCTAAGCTCTGTGCTGGTCTAGGTCGAAGCTCGGGGGGATCTTGCCTCCAGTTGAAGTTGATATCGAAGTTGAAGCTCGGGAAAGATCCCATCTCCGACCGAGGTTGAGGGGGGCTTCGTCCACTGCGATCGAAGCCGGAGGTTGTGCTCCTCGGGGGCGATATTGTCTCCTACAGCTGAGGTCGATGCGGGTGCTTGAAGGAGATCTGATCTCAGGGCGAGGCTGTCTCCAATCTTATCTCCGGTCAAGGTGGTGGTTGAAGCTCTCCAGCCGAGGTTGACACAGTTGCTTTCTCTAGCCGAGGTCGAAGTTGAAGCTCTCCAGCCGAGGTTGATACGGTTACTTTTCCTAGCCGAGGTTATATCGGGCACCCGGGGGAGATCTCATCTCCTGTGGCCGAGCTTTCCTTGGGGAAATCTTATCTATGGCCGAGGTTGTCCATGGTCACTCGAGAGAGATCTTATTTTCTGCTGCTGAGCTTTCCTCGGGAGAGATCTTATCTCCTGCAGCCAAGGTCGAAGTACGCATTCGGGGAAGATCTTATCTCCTACAGTCGAGCTTTCCTTAGGGGAGATCTTATCTCCTGCGGCCGAGATCGAAGTGCGCGCTCGGGGAGATCTTATCTCCTGTAGTCGAGCTTATCTCGGAGGAGATCTTATCTCCTGCGGTCGAGCTTTCCTCGGGGGAGATCTTATCTCCTGCAGCCGAGGTTTAGATCTTATCTCCTACAGTCGAGCTTTCCTCGGGGGAGATCTTATCTCCTGCGGTCGAGGTCGAAGTGTGCGCTCGGGGGAGAACTTATCTCCTGCAGCCGAGCTTTCCTCGGGGGAGATCTTATCTCCTGCAGTCGAGCTTTCCTCGGGGGAGATCTTATCTCCTGCGGTCGAGGTCGAAGTGCGCGCTCAGGAGAGATCTTATCTCCTGCAGCCGAGCTTTTCTTGGGGGAGATCTTATCTCCTACAGCCAAGGTTGATGCTCGGTTAGGACGAGGTTCTCCTCCTATTCCTAATGGGCCCACGGTTGCTCGGAAGAGATCTTATCTCTAGGCGAGGTTATCAACGGTCGCTCGAGAGAGATCTTATCTCTAGCCGAGGTTGATGCTCGCGTTAGGACGAGGTTCTCCTCCTATTTCTAACAGGCCCACGGTCGCTCGGGAGAGATCTTATCTCTAGCCGAGGTTGATGCTCGCGTTAGGATGAGGTTCTCCTCCTATTCCTAACGAGTCCGCGGTCGCTCGGAAGAGATCTTATCTCTAGCCGAGGTTGTCAACGTTCGCTCGGAAGAGATCTTATCTCTAGACGAGGTTGATGCTCGTGTTAGGATGAGGTTCTCCTCCTATTCCTAACCAAGGTTGTCCACGGTCGCTCGAGAGAGATCTTATCTCTAGCCGAGGTTGATGCTCACATTAGGATGATGTTCTCCTTCTATTCCTAACGCGGCAATTATTGACTACTTTTTTCCTATCATCGCATAGTTTTCGCATCCAGAAATAATGTCATCGAAAGGAAAGAATTTTATTGAAAGGAAGTTACTAGCAGCACATCCCCTTTCAAGGTTGTGGTAGCATTGTTCCTCCGCATTTCTTCGATGATAAGTCCTGGGGTGGATGACCTCCTCATGCTGGCCTTCTCAATTTGGTGCAAGCTCTTGTTGCTGAGAGATGATGAATCGCTGATGCACCAAGCTCCTCCCAGGGGCAATATGGATGACGCCGCAAGGTGGCCGACCTTCTTGCGGTCTTTGGCTATGGCAGCATCGAGCTTTTTGCCGTCTCTGGCTATGGCAGCGCCCTTAGCCGATCTTTTCCTACTTCAGGCTGGTACCGAAGGAATTTACCCAGCCGCCCCTTTCTGACGAGCTCCTCAATTTCATCTCAGAGCTGGATGCATTCCTCGGTGTCGTGGCTGTGGTCACGATTGTAGAGGCAATACTTATTTCGATCGTGCTTGTTTGGGAGAGACCGTAACTCTTCCGATCTTGGCAGCTGGTTCTTTACTTCAGTGAGAATCTGAGTTCGAGGAGCGTTGAGGGGGGCATAGTGGTGGAACCTTTCGGTAGGAGGGCTTCTTCGCTCCCCTCTATTGGGGCTTCCTCTGTGGTGAGTTCGAGGAGTTTGGGCCCGCCTACTTTCGAAGAAAGTCTGCAAGCGCGGCCAAACTTCGCTCGGCTCTTCATCATCCGTCAGCTGCTCTCTCAGGGCTTCCTCGTCTTTCAACTTGAAGGCTTCTTCCGCACGGGCATATCTCTCGGCCCGAGCCAGCAGATCGGCGAAGTCCCTGGGATACTTTTTTTCTAGAGAGAACAACAAGTCATTTTTCTGAAGGCCGCCCTTGAGCGCGGCCATCGCAACAGACTGGTCCAAGTCCCGGATCTCTAATGCCGCGGCGTTAAATCGGATGACGTACGCCCGGATGGATTCCTCCCGCTTCTGCTTGACATTCATCAGGGAGTTCGAACCTCAATGCGGACGTCGGCTGCTGATGAAGTAAGCCGCGAACTGGCTGCTCATCTGATCAAAAGAGAAGATCGTACTCGGCTTCAATGCCGAGTACCAGTTTCTAGCTAGTTTCTTTAAGGTAGATGGAAAAGCTCGGCACAGTATGGCGTCTGAAGCACCATGGAGCAGCATCATGATGCGGAAGGCCTCCAGATGATCAACCGAATCAGAAGTTCCATCATAGCTTTCCAGTTGAGGGAGCTCGAAGGTCGGTGGAACTGGTTCTTGCATAATTCGGAGAGAGAAGGGAGGTCGACATGATGAGCCGAGGCGATGCGGTTGAGCTCTTCAATACGCCGATCCATCTTCCGCAGTCTGTAATCGAGGGCGTCATCTTGGCTGCAAGTCTTGGGGGGCTTCCGACTACGAATGGGGAAGGTCTCCCCCAGAAGAGAATAATGATCCGAACACGGATCCTTGGCCCTCTATTTCCCCTTCTCCGGGGCGACCGGTATGCTGGCCCTGGTACTCTTCCTTGGGGCCGATTTTCGACGTTCCAATGGTGAGTTTCTTGGTGGAGTCGCCACCGAAGGCTGCTGTATAGCCTGCAATGCCTCCGTGAGGCCACGAATCTATCGGACAAGCAGGTCAAACTACTCCACCTCCACCGTAGGTACAGGTGGAACCTGAGCTGCCGGGGCTGAAGCGAGAACAGATGGATCTAGATGGGATCGGGTCGTGGAGGCCGTCGAGCATCATGTCGAAGCTCTCCTGAGAGGCATTTTCTCTTCGGGAGAGAAAAGGGAGATCTCTGGAGAGGGAAGAGAAGAGTCACCGAGCACTCCTTTAAGAACAAGGGAACCTCGGAGGTTCGTGCCCCTTCTTCTAGCGTCAATCTATTGATGCAAAAATTGGTCATCGTCGGAGTCCGCTGGGGTGGAGGCTGCTGAGGTCGCCATCGGGGACCTACAAAATAGAGTTACATCCGAAGTCGGTGGAGGGTGGCTCCAGCAGGACCCTCCGACGATCAAGTCAGCTCTAGCCAATAAGAATGGAGTGCTCGGGAATGAGTTTCGGTGCTTAGAGAAGAAGAGGAGAGCTTAGAGATCAGAGAGATTAGCATTAGCATATCTGGGGGGGTCCTTTTATAGCGGAGCTTGATGGTGACAGCTGTAGCCGCATGTTGGCGGGCCGCTCGAGGTTCGGCAGAGCTAGTCTCATGGGAAGGTGCCGTGTGCGATGGGTTAATGGTGATAGCCATTGCCGCCTGATAGTAGATCGCTATCGCTCGCGGTGGACTGATGGTGATGGCTGCAGAGCTTGCGGTGGACTGATGGTGATGGCTGCAGAGCCGACCGAATGAAGGGTTAAAAGCCTTCGTCGTGTGCCCACTTCGGAGGAGTTCGAACTCCTAAAGAGGAAGCTTGGAAGGAGTTTGGCTCCCATAGGCGTCTGACTGAAGCTCGACGGTGGGGTTCGGCTAGAGCCCGACTGTCGGGTCCAAGGAGCTCGACCGCTAAGTTGCTCGGCCGGCTGAAGGGATTCGGTCCTGACGCTGGGAGTCCAAAGAAGCTCGACGACTGAGGAGTCCGAAGAAGCTCGGCAGCTAAGTAGTTCGACCGCTGGGAGTTCGCAAGGAGCTCGATCGCTAGAAGTTCGGCCGAGGGACGACCGCTGAAGAGTTCGACCGCTGAGAAGTTCGGAGGAGCTCGATCGGCTGAAGAGACGGCCGCTTGGAGAGTTCGGTCGAGAGACGACCGCTGAGGAGTTCGGGCGCTAGGGGATTCCGTTAAAGCCCGGCCGCTTGGAGTCCAAAGAGCTCATCCGCTAAGTAGTTCGGCCAACTATAGGAGTTTGACTAAGACCCGTCCGTCGAAGCTCTTCTGCGGCTATAGGTTGCATTAGGCCGAGCGTCGAGCTAGACTTCGGCGAGAGTGGGATTTATCCCCAACACATACTAAATTGACCATAATAACGATATCCGATTGAAGTAAAACTTTGATAGTATGCTATAAATATCATCAAGATCATCGTTATAGATTTTTGGATCCATCGGTGGTCTCCATCTATTGCCCAAAGGCAGCAACCCAAGGAGGGGGGGGGATGAATTGGGTTCTTATAAAAGCTTTGGCTAAATTTAACTCTAAGCAATTATGTGCTTTGATTTTAATCTAAGTGGTGAGGATGAGATATATATAATATGAATAGCAGAATTAAGATAACAAAATTAAACTATGAAAGTAAAGTAAGAATTATAAGCATGCAAAGTATATAGAGAGATAGAAGAAAAAAGCATAATACAAACACACAAAGATTTATAATGGTTCGGAGCAATCCGCTCCTACATCCACTCTCTAAGCTTTCCCTGGGAATTTTACTATAATCTACACTTGATTATAGTGTGTTTATTTTTTTAGGCTCACAAACAAATCTAGTTGGTTTTCACAGGAGCACCAACCAAAACCTAACACCGTTAGTTTTTTGGGTTCACTAACAACCTAGTTGATTTTTTGGGATCACCAACCAAAACCTACAATATCCAATTTTAGGCTTGGACAGGCTTAAACCCTAAGTTTCTTTCCTCCAAAGAAATTTGTAAAGAAATCAAAAAATACAAGTAAAGTTTCATCATAATATAAAAAATAGAGTATAAGCTCTTTTAAATCCTAATGAACAAGCCGATAATGTGCTCTATTGAAGCTTGGCTTTTCTTCAAATTATGCTTGAGAGGATGTGGAAGATGTTGGAGAAGATTGTTTTGAAGGTTTGCTGAAATCTATGCATAACACTCCTCTCTTTTCTCTTTTCTTTGGATATTCAATGTTCCTCATAAAATCTGAAAGATTCTCTCTCTAAATCTCTTAATCTCTTTCTTCTATTGTTTTAATTGATTCTCCACCTTTAAATATCTTTAGAGAAGGTTGGAATGAGAGTTCTTATTTGTTGGAAGCTTTGAAATAGCCGTTGGGATTGAAAAATAGCCATTGAAAAATTATCCATTGAAGGTTGTCCGTATAGATCGAGACCTCTCGATTTTTTACGAGACATCTCGTCAGAACCATGAGACCTCTCAAGAAATCTACAAGACCGCTTGCTCTTAAAGTACAGAAATGGAGTTTCTATTTTCTGAGAACGAGACGTCTCGAGTTCAACTCGAGATCTCTCGAGACAGTGCCAGAATACTGTTTTATTATGCCAGACAACTCGAGAGCTCTCGAAAAAAATCTAAGACGTCTCAAAAAATTTTGACTTCATTTTTCTTCAATGTTTGATCTTCCAAACTTAAGTTTCTTGGCCCCAAACTCTTTTAAACATAATTGCTTCCTTCAATTTTAATTTCACTTCTTTCAATCATACTTTCTTCATACCAAGCCATCCAAATATATGTGAATTTTCTCTTTTAAGTATTTTGGCATGGCATCTTAAGAGAATTTATTTTTGAGATAAATTTTTTATTTTAGATACTTAAAAAATTCTACACACATTCTTGAAACACATGATTAGATATATAATATACTCAATATTTTGGAATCATCAAAATCAATCTCAGGATCAACAATCTTTCTCTTTTTGATGATGATAAAATCTTGAGTATATACATAATAAAAATAAATAATATATTTCTATGCATTTTGCTAAAAAGTATCATGAAGTATAGATTAAACACATGAATGAGTACTTCATGAATGTTCTTAATTATTCTTTTGGTTCATTATACATATTTTATATACTTATAAAAAAATATATTTCAATTCATATCAGTGAGTATTAAGTTTTTATTTCAAGCATCAATATAATTCGAATGAGTACTTCATGAATGTTCTCAATTATTCTTTTAGTTCATTATACATATTTTATATACTCATACAAAGAATGTTTCAATTCATATCAGTGAGTATTAAGTTTTTATTTCAAGCATCAATATAATTCATTGAGTTTCTTCAAGCATATACTCAACATTCCTCTCTCCTTTTTTGATAGCATCAAAAAGCTCATAGAAAAAAAATAAGAAATAATCATCAAAATCAATAATATGATTGTATCAAAGTAAGAATTGCATTAAGTTTAGAAAATTAATTTATATGAGTCATCAAAATCAACATCAAAACATTAAATTGAGAGATGTATTAAATTTATGAAATTAATTTAAATGAATCATCTCCCTTTTGAAAATTTATCATTTGACTCAAAATACTTTTCAAATATTTATTTTAATTTTAAATATTAGCTTGAATTTAAATATTATATGCTTTTCTTTTTTTTGAATGAATATGATCTTTATTCATATTTTCAAATATGCACTTTTAAGTTTTAAGAGGAATAGAGTTTTTCAAAATATTTGAATATGAAATCAAGCATAATATATACTTTAATATTCTAACTTTTTTTAAAAAAATTTTGATCAATTAGATTTGAAAAAGGTCGTATCAAAAATGTATCGAGCAAAGTAAAATAAATAGTATCAAAACATAAGATAGTCACATTTTCAAATTCATTGCTTTGAGTAAAATATTATTTTAAAATAAATAATTCATAAAAATTTTATAATGCACATGAAAAATTTAGGATCAAATTTGAATTTTCAAATGGGTTTCAAAACTTATTTCTTGGAGTAAGAATATATTTTCAAATTAGTCAAAAATTTTTTAGTCAAATCAAATTAAAAAATATCTCTCCTCTTGTTTTTCATACTTATAGCAAGATTAATTTACTTTTCAACTTTCTTCCCTTCTTTACTTCAAATCAAGCAAATTCAACATGAATTTAACCACTAAATTCATATTTTTAAAATTTAAAATATATTTTTAATTTTAAAGATTTTTTTTATTAAATGATTACTTCTTCTTTAATATTTTCTCTTCCTTACTTTAACAAACAGAGTCATTTCTTTAAAAGATTTTCTTGATACTAATTAAACTAAGTTTTAGATCAAATCATGATTTTCTTGGTTCAATACTATTTAAAGATTAATTTATAAATTCAACTTGATACCAATGATTTTAGTTTTGAATTAAATCAAGATGAATTGATTCAAATTAAACAGTTTAAGGATTTAGAATGATAAATCAATTTGAATTGATATCAGTAAATTAGTTAAGGCAAATCATAAAAAAAATTTCAGTCATTCTTCAAAAAGATCATTTCTTCCTTTTCATAAGAAATATCAAGCAATTAGGTTAAAAAAAGGTATGTATTTTTGAATTTATTTCAAATGATATCATGTCAAACATATAGCTATGTAAAATCATATTTGAAACAAAGACATTCTTCTCTTTTTGTCAAAAGATAAATCAATCAGATACATGACAATAGTAAGTTGTTTGATATCAAATAATTAAAACTAAAATTTTTTATGAATATTTAGCAATTTAAAACATTCATATCCAATAAGAATCTTTTAATTTATATTTATTAATTATAAAATTGATATGGAGAGACTTAAAATATTATGCCAAATTTCAAAATAAACCATTTCATCCATAGCATGATATATAAAGAGAGCATATTAATCTTTAAAATCAAAGCATTCAAATTATTGCAAGCATCAAAATCAATCATACTTACCAAAATATGAAAGGAGTTATCATATGCATACATATTAACAAATCATTAAAGTTAATACATCAAACTTTTAATTCATAGAGTATGATCATTTTAAGCAATGATAAATCATCAAAATCAATCAAACATATGCTTAATAATTATGCTAATTAATAATCAAAATATATTTAGCAAATAAAGATGGCATGGTGTGAGAATAGTTTAGATTTTATCAAATAGCACCATCCATCTATTTTCATTTCCAAGGCATCCATAAAAATTTTCTTCTTTTAGCTTCATTGGATCCTTGGTATACCTGTAAAATTACTTCATAATTTTTGGTACCCAAGTTTTCTTGGGTCCATTGAAGTTAGTGCTCAAGGTTCTTTTTGGAACCCAAATTTGTCTAACCAAAGTATGGCCAATTCTTTTAAAATTGCATTCAAAAATTTTTTGATCAATTTTATTGCATTTAAAGCATTTAATTGAATGATTTTCAGTGGAAGCTTTTGTGAAAATACTCATAGCATTTTGCTATTTTCTTGAAATATTAAGATTAGTTTCTATTTTATTAAAAACAACCCTATTAACTTTTACCATAGATTGGAAATTTTGAAAACTAATAGTAAACTTTTCAGCAATAGGCTTCAAAATTTCAATCTCTCTTCTCAATTTTTTATTTTCTCCTAGGAGCTCTTTCTTTTCATTTAAAAGATTTTTCTTTTCTTTTAGGGAGGATCTTAAGGTATCATTATCCTTTTAAAGCTCCATATTTTCTTTAACTAAAGAATTTTTAGATTTGATCCATTCTTCTTTTCTTTAGTCAAAGTATTCTTTTCTTTCAAGATATCTTCTTTTTCACTTAATACCTTATTCTTTTCATTAGCTAAAGAAAGATTAGATTTTTTGATTTCTTTATTTTTTAGCCTTAATTTTTTGAATTCATCCATTAAATTATTGAAGGCTTCAAACAATTCCTCAAACATAAACTTGAAGGAGTTTTCAGAATTTACCTCATCCTCAATGGCCATGAGGCAAAGATTTTCTACTTTCTTTTTCTCATCCAAGCTTGAAGTGTCACTATCATTCCAAATTTCTAACATAGCTCTTTTCTTGATCTTTTTGGGATACTTTTTTAGTAGGGGGCAATCCGGCTTGTAATGTCTTCTTTTGTTGCAATTATAACACATGACACTTTTTCTTTCTTTTTCTTCTTTCTTTTTCATACTTCTCTTTAGGAGAAACTTACTTTTTCTTTCTTTTTCTTCTTTCTTTTTCATACTTCTCTTTAGGAGGAACTTCTTGAATTTGCTCGTGAGTAGCTCCATATCCTCATCATCATCTTCACTCTCATCTTCATCATCTTCTTCTTCCAACTCATTATTTTCTTCATGTTGCACAATGGATTTGAAGGCGATGGTCTTCATCTTTCTTGGCTCTTCCTCTTCCTCCTTTTGAGCCATGTTCAACTCATAAGTCATGAGTGAACCCATCAATTCTTCTAGTGATAGCTTGGTGAGGTCTTTCGCTTCTTGTATGGCTGTCACCTTTGCTTTCCATTCCTTTGGCAAAGACCTTAAAACCTTGCAAACAAGTTTATAGTTAGTATAGATTTTGCCAAGACCATTTAGAGAATTAATAATATTAGTAAATTTAGAAAATATTTTAGAAATTGACTCATATTTCTTCATTTTAAATATTTCATATTTATGAACAAGCAAGTTGATTTTGGACTTTTTTACTTGGCTTGTTCCCTCATGAGTCACTTTCAATCTTTCCCAAATTTCTTTTGCTGATGTATAAGTGGATATTCTATTAAATTCTTGTACATCAAGAGAACAGTAAAGAACATTGATGGCTTTTGTATTTAATTGAGCCATCTTCTTATCAAATTCATTCCAATCCTTTTCTAGTTTGGAAATAGACACACCATTAATTTCTATTGTGGATGTGTGTGGTCCTCTAGTTATGACTCCCCATAAGTCATAGTCTAAAGTTTGTATGAAAATTTTTATTTTAATTTTTCAAAAAATATAATTTATGCCACTAAATAGTGGTGGTTTTGATGTGGATTGGCCTTCAGCAAATAATGAGCCAAATGGGATTGTCATGATCTTTTACTCAAGATGATTAGGTTAATAATCAATTATAGAGCACCTGCTCTGATACCAATTGTTGCCCAGAGGTAGCAACCCAAGAGGAGAGGGGGGTGAATTGGGTTCTTATAAAAGCTTTGGCCAAATTTAACTCTAAGCAATTATGTGCTTTGATTTTAATCTAAGTGATGAGGATGAGATGTATATAATATGAGCAATGGAATTAAGATAACAAAATCAAACTATGAAAGTAAAGTAAAAATTATAAGCATGCAAAGAATATAGAGAGATAGAAGAAAAAGCACAACACAAACACACAAAGATTTATAGTGGTTCAGAGCAATCCGCTCCTACATTCACTTTTCAAGCTTTTCTTGAGAATTCTACTATAATCTATCCTTGATTATAGTGTGTTTATTTTCTTAGGCTCACAAACAAACTTAGTTGGTTTTCATAGGAGCACCAACCAAAACCTAAAACCATTAGTTTTCTGGGTTCACTAACAATCCAGTTGGTTTTTTGGGATCATCAACCAAAACCTACAATATCCAATTTTTAGCTTGGATGGGCCTAAACCCCAAGTTTTTTTTCTTTAAAAAAACTTATAAAGAAATCAAAAAATACAAGTAAAGTTTTAGCACAATATAAAAAATAAAGTATAAGCTCTTTTAAATCCTAAAGAACAAGTCGATAATGTGCTCGATTGAAGCTTGACTTTTCTTCAAATTATGCTTGAGAGGATGTAGAAGATGTTAGAGAAGATTGCTTTGAAGGCTCGCTGAAATCTATGCACAACACTCCTCTCTTTTTTTTTCTTTAGATATTTAATGTTCCTCACAAAATCTAAAAGATTCACTCTCTTAATCTCTTTCTTCTATTTTTTTAATTAATTCTTCATCTTTAAATATCTTTAAAGAAGGTTGGAGTGAGAGTTCTTAGTCGTTGAAAGCTCTGAAATAGCTGTTGGGATTGAAAAATAGCCGTTGAAAAACTATCCATTGAAAGTTGTCCATGCAGATTGAGATCTCTCAATTTTTTATGAGATTTCTCATAAGATTTTGAGACCTCTCAATTTTTCATGAGATGTCTCATCAAAACTGTGAGATCTTTCAAAAAATCTGCGAGATCTCTCACTCTCAGAGCATAAAAATAAAGTTTCTATCTTTCGAAAATAAGATATCTCGAGTTCAACTCAAGATCTCTCGAGACTATGCTAGAATGCTATTTTATTATGCCAGACCACTCGAGAGCTCTCAAAAAAAATCTGAGACATCTCGAAAAATCCTGACTTCATTTTTCTTTAATGTTTGACCATCTAAACTTGAGTTTATTGACTCCAAACTCTTTTAAACATAATTACTTCCTTCAATTTTAAATTTTTTTCTTTCAATCATACTTTCTTCGTACCAAGCCATCCAAATATGTGTGAATTTGCTCTTTTAAGTATTTTGGCATGGCATCTTGAGAGAATTTATTCTTGAGATAAATTCTTTATTTTGGATACTTAAAAAATCCTACATACATTCTTGAAATATATGATTAGATACATAATATACATAAT